>OW121740.1:153995272-154595272 GCA_933228675.1 Stomorhina lunata | reverse complement strand
TATCTTGCCACAAATGGTTGCCATATACAAGAAACAAGATTTATAAAAATACATATTTCATTCATACATAAAATATTTCTGTTTAATAGTCAAGATTAATGGCTAAAACATGAATTTACCGAAATTCAAAGACACTCACTTTTTAAACTACATTAAGACAATATAAGGAGTTCTCTTGTTCTGCTCTTAATAGCCAGTATATGACTATAATTTCAAATTTATTTATTTAAAAGTTTAAAAGACATTATTTTATTCATTGCACTTATTCTTAATGTTGAAAGATAGTGAGTATCAGAGACATTAAAACTTAACTCTGGCAACAAACAAATTTGGATATTAAAAGTGTTTGGTTAAATTTTATAGTTCCAAACATTAGTTCAAGCACCCACATTCAACACTCGTCCATTCATTCATTCATTCATTAATTCACTTACTCGCTCAACTCCTTCACTTTTAGTGTTGAAAACTCCAACTCATGCAACTAAATGTTGCTAATCTTTATTTGCCTTAAGAGTTTAGTTGTGTCTGTTGCTGATGTTGTTGCAGTTATGCTGCCTATAATGTTGGTAGTTTTCGTGGCATGTGTTCGCCACCTTCACACAATTTTAGCTTCCTAAAATGTGTATTTTGAGTTAAGTGCGAGCGTATGTGCCCCATAAATGTTAGTTCCATTTAAAATAATATTGAAATCATGACGAGAAACGTGTTATGTTTTGTTTTATATTCATTAGTTTTTTACCTTGAGTACTCGTAATATTAAGATTTTAAAAAGGAGTATTCAAAAAAAAAAAAAATTAATTGCGTTTATCAAATTCTACAATTTGAATCAACCTCAATTTCAGAAAAGCAGTCCTATGGAAGGACTGCCTTCTAGAAGAAATGTTTATGACAAATTTTATCAAAATCTAAATTTTATCAAAATCTTAAGTTCTATGGAACCCGAAACATTGCTATACTTCAATAAGTACTTAACAAAGTGCCTTCAAGCTTTTTTTATCACAAAAAGCAGTAGTAAAACACCATAAAAAAGACCCTTGTCTCCCAGTTTTACCCAAATCATGCACTTTTTTATGGTCTCCAAAGACTTAGGACTTTTTTCCCTTTTTAAGGTGTTAAAAATTAAAAATCGAATTTGTTAAAGTTTTTTGTGATTTCGATCTTGTTCTTTATGACAAGAGCTACAACTTTACATCATAGAGTTAATCAAAATTCCGAACGGTTTGCAAGTTATGAGCTTGGGAAAATATAATTCGATAAAAATTTTTTTTCTTAACAAAAATTTTCGATAGAAATATTTTTGTACAAGAATTTTCTAAAATTTTTTATATAAAAATTTCTATAGAAAAATTTTTTATAGCAAAATTTTTGATAAACAATATTTTTATAAAAAAAATTTTGATAAAAAAATTTTCTATAGAAAAATTTATGAAAAAAAAATTTTCTATAGAAAAATTTTTGATAAAAAATTTTTTATAGAAAAATTTTTGAAAAAAATTTTTTATAAAAAAATTTTCTATAGAAAAATTTTTGATAAAAAATTTTCTATAGAAAAAATTTTGATAAAAAAATTTTCTATAGAAAAATTTTTGATAAAAAAATGTTCTATAGAACATTTTTTGATAAAAAAATGTTCTATAGAACAATTTTTGCTAAATACATGTTCTATAGAACAATTTTTGCTAAATAAATGTTCTATAGAAAAATTTTTATTTTTTGAAAATTTTCTATAGAAAAATTTTGTATAAAAAAATTTTTGAAAATTTTGTTATATATTTTCTGTAGAAAAATTTTTGATAAAAAAATGTTCTATAGAAAAATTTTTGATAAAAAAATGTTCCATAGAAAAATTTTTGATAAAAAAATTTTCTATAGAAAAATTTTTGATAAAAAAGTTTTCTATAGAAAAATTGTTGATAAAAAAGATAAATTATAACTTTTTCTCTAACTCCAACAAACCCAATAACTATTAAATATATTATAATATTTAATAGAATACAAAAAGTCACATAATCAATACACAGATGATTGCTTCATGCAACATTCCATAAGTTTTTGCAACAAACTTTCAAAAATCTATGACACTTTAACAAACCAAGAGCCAACCAACGCCATTTTCAAATACTCATATCATGACAAGGATGATAGTGCCAATGGTGATACTGGCATGGCTGAATGGTTGCTTCATGTGTGGCTAAAAATTGCAGACGTTGAAAATGATAATAATGACAATGCAACAAAGTCTTGGAAGAAAATCTAACTTTAAACTTTATTTTACATAAGAGATCTTCTTAACTACTAAATATTATAAAATCCTAATGCTTTATTTTAATAATTATGAAAATAACAATTAAAAGTTTAAAATTTGTGTTATTTTATGATGTCACTACGACCATATACTTGTACGAGTGAGGAGAAGTTGCATGTGACGCCAGAGCATATGAGATAAAACAGCATATGGGAACCATCTTATGAACGGAAAGAAGAAAACTTAAGATATAAAATCCTAAAATATATAAATACCTAAATATTGAATATACCTAAGAGAATCGTAAAAAATTATATTGTATAAGTGTTAAGAAAATATAGTTTATGCAACTAAATGTAGCACGTTGAGTTGGCATAGACGAAAATGGTAACTTTGAAAGGTTAAACTATTAGCTAAATAAGTACTAAAGTAGTAATCTAATGCAAATAAGCCTAAAATAGAAGAATTTCCAAACAGAGTACTTAAGAATTTTTACCAAAACTATTTAGTTTCTTATAAATGAACAGTTTCTTATATGGTGATTATGAAAACTGTTGCCATTTGGCACAGCCTTCAAAACATATTTCCAAAACAAAATTTATTGGGTCTACAAATTAACAATTTTGATTTGGACAATATATGGTATAACTATCACATATGGTTTGTGTCTATAATAACAAATATGGTATTTTGGAGGGTAAACATCTGCCATTATTATTCACTTTTCGATAGGCGCCAAATTGAAAATAAACATTTCTATAATTGCTTTATAAAATCACAATTTTTGTGCATCAATAAAATGTTTTGCGGGGAACTCCAAAAACCTTCTTTCATTTAAAGAAAACTGCTTCTGAACGTTATCGCTTTTTGGTAGAACTTGTGATCAATGGTCTGCGCGATTTAAAAAGTGGCAATTTTGTCGCAGAAGACAAGGAGTGGACAAAAAAAGGTAGAAGATGAGGATTGATGTCAAACGCAGGAAGAACTTTCATTATTATTGGGAGTCACACTTCAAGCCATTTCCATTCTTTTTAAAGCGTTTCAGTATGAAGAAAACATGAATTAAAGCCGTGCGGCGTTGAAATGTGATTTTACGGGTGGGAAATGATGCTTAAACGCTACAAAAAGAAGCCAAATTCTCAAAAATATCAGGTATGTGATGCACATTTTTCGTTTTCAAATTGATCGATTTCAGATATATTTTTTAGCTAATTTTCGGTTATTTCTCCCAAAAAAAAATGAAAATTTTGGTTTTAATCCTTTTGACTGATATTTTATCTTTCATTTGGTTTGAATTTTTTGGGAAAATAACCGAAAATTATCTCAAAAATATATCTGAAATCGTTCGATTTGAAAATGATCGATTTCCATCACATACCGGTATCCGGTATGTATACGAATTGTGTTACCTTCTTTGGAAATGTGATATTAGAAAGATGAAAGGAGAAAAGGAAAATAATGAAGTTGTTTCATCTGTTGTTATTTAGACGCATTATTTAAAACTTTTGTTTTACAATCAATTTTATTTGTTTTACATCGATGGCGTGCTAACGCTGTATGGCTTACTGCCGATGGAGGATATTCTGGATGTTTGAAGTGATTGGGGCTCGAACCTAGGTAGAATAGGATATCTTATGCTTAGTAGTCGACGTGCTGATTAACTAACCTACAAAATCTTCTTGATTCGTTGGAAGAGAACGCTAGGCCACATGTTGCAAGACAGGTCAAAGCCTAAAGTAGGGATAGGTCTCAGTCGTTTTGTAGGCACTCCGTTATATAAATTTCTGTGTTTATAGTGGCTTCTTTTGTCACAATTGCAAATAACGTTTCACGCGAGAAAATTCTTTTTGTAGACACTCAGCTTGCCGTTTTTGAAGGCACTCCGTTATATAAATTTCTGTGTTTATAGTGCCTGATACCACAAATGATTGGCTTCTTTTGTCATTCGAACTCTTCCTGAACATTGTCTCGTTCATCAGCAACATAAAAATCTTGACTGAAAAGTTAAGAAAAGTCGTATGTAGGTTCTTTACCAAATTCCAATCTGGAACTTTTTTAATTTTATAAGTCTACAGCTCAACATCAGCTTTGACTCTGTGGACAAAACTATTAGAGCATTTCACCCCGACTTCTTTTGCCTTACTAATATTCTTTGGACCAAAGACTTTTTAATATAAAGATGATGCACTTTCATACATTGATTTTTCATAAAAAAGAGATTACACCGCTTTCACTCTAATTCAGAAACAACTAATGGAGACGATTATCCAATGAGAGAAAGCTAAGGCATACTCACGTGCTCATGAATGTATGTTTGTTTGTGCGTTTATGTGTTTTTCATTGGTCTTTATCCACTTTAATTTCACAGTTGACAGACAAAAATGTATGAAGTGCAAAATAAATTTATTATATTTTCTTAGCTTGAACCTTTTCTGCTCCTTGATCTAGGTTTTCCTTCAATGCTCAGGTCTTTCTTATACCATTTAATGGCATTTGAAACAGAATCAACTTTAAATTATTAAATTTGTTTACTATTTTTTTTTAGGTCCATGATGGATTTTTTGAAAATCTTTAAATATATTTTCCCGAACTTTTTTTCGCAGTCGATTTTGATCGAATTACTAATAATAAATTTAAAAAATTTCCAAAAATGCGTATTTTTATTTTTTTTTTCTCTAGTTGCTTGACCATTTTCAGAACGACAAAGTACTTTTGCAACATAATTAAAAACATTTTGGCCCATCAAAAATAGGTTATATTTTTATAGATCGTGTGCGTTCAGAGGAATTATGGAAAAACATTCCCCGTTTTTGTTTAACAAGATTTTTTGTCGCTTACTATCAATATTTTTCCTGTCGCTTACGATCATTTTAAACTAAGGGCTGGATATTATTATTATATTATTTCATTAAGAAATTTTTTAAATAAATAAAAATACAAAATGTCCCAGCAACACTTTAGTAATGGCAAGTACTCTGATAACTGGTTACCTTGTAACGACTACAACATACCATCCGAATAAATAATAAGTTATTACAGAAGTACTTATTTGTAATTAAGATGGTAATTTAAACTGAATGGCCCCGGTTCAAATCCCACCAAGGGCAACAATTTTTTTTAGTTTTTTTTTTTTTTATTAAAAGAGTCTTTTTAAATGATTTTTGAATTTTAAGAACTTAAATATTATCTTCTGTAAAAAAAAATTTGTAAAACTAACTCACGTTAATGAAAAAATACCATCATGAGTCAATTTTGATTATATAGGGGATGTTGAATACCAAACTCGATTCTAATTGGTCTTAACTTGGTAAGCCCAACTTATCTGGGTCATCCTTCATCTCAACTGTGGACACACATCTCCTCATGGTATCACCCGGGGAGCTAGTTTAACACCCATTAATATACATACCGGTATCCGGTATGTATACGAATTGTGTTACCTTCTTTGGAAATGTGATATTAGAAAGATGAAAGGAGAAAAGGAAAATAATGAAGTTGTTTCATCTGTTGTTATTTAGACGCATTATTTAAAACTTTTGTTTTACAATCAATTTTATTTGTTTTACATCGATGGCGTGCTAACGCTGTATGGCTTACTGCCGATGGAGGATATTCTGGATGTTTGAAGTGATTGGGGCTCGAACCTAGGTAGAATAGGATATCTTATGCTTAGTAGTCGACGTGCTGATTAACTAACCTACAAAATCTTCTTGATTCGTTGGAAGAGAACGCTAGGCCACATGTTGCAAGACAGGTCAAAGCCTAAAGTAGGGATAGGTCTCAGTCGTTTTGTAGGCACTCCGTTATATAAATTTCTGTGTTTATAGTGGCTTCTTTTGTCACAATTGCAAATAACGTTTCACGCGAGAAAATTCTTTTTGTAGACACTCAGCTTGCCGTTTTTGAAGGCACTCCGTTATATAAATTTCTGTGTTTATAGTGCCTGATACCACAAATGATTGGCTTCTTTTGTCATTCGAACTCTTCCTGAACATTGTCTCGTTCATCAGCAACATAAAAATCTTGACTGAAAAGTTAAGAAAAGTCGTATGTAGGTTCTTTACCAAATTCCAATCTGGAACTTTTTTAATTTTATAAGTCTACAGCTCAACATCAGCTTTGACTCTGTGGACAAAACTATTAGAGCATTTCACCCCGACTTCTTTTGCCTTACTAATATTCTTTGGACCAAAGACTTTTTAATATAAAGATGATGCACTTTCATACATTGATTTTTCATAAAAAAGAGATTACACCGCTTTCACTCTAATTCAGAAACAACTAATGGAGACGATTATCCAATGAGAGAAAGCTAAGGCATACTCACGTGCTCATGAATGTATGTTTGTTTGTGCGTTTATGTGTTTTTCATTGGTCTTTATCCACTTTAATTTCACAGTTGACAGACAAAAATGTATGAAGTGCAAAATAAATTTATTATATTTTCTTAGCTTGAACCTTTTCTGCTCCTTGATCTAGGTTTTCCTTCAATGCTCAGGTCTTTCTTATACCATTTAATGGCATTTGAAACAGAATCAACTTTAAATTATTAAATTTGTTTACTATTTTTTTTTAGGTCCATGATGGATTTTTTGAAAATCTTTAAATATATTTTCCCGAACTTTTTTTCGCAGTCGATTTTGATCGAATTACTAATAATAAATTTAAAAAATTTCCAAAAATGCGTATTTTTATTTTTTTTTTCTCTAGTTGCTTGACCATTTTCAGAACGACAAAGTACTTTTGCAACATAATTAAAAACATTTTGGCCCATCAAAAATAGGTTATATTTTTATAGATCGTGTGCGTTCAGAGGAATTATGGAAAAACATTCCCCGTTTTTGTTTAACAAGATTTTTTGTCGCTTACTATCAATATTTTTCCTGTCGCTTACGATCATTTTAAACTAAGGGCTGGATATTATTATTATATTATTTCATTAAGAAATTTTTTAAATAAATAAAAATACAAAATGTCCCAGCAACACTTTAGTAATGGCAAGTACTCTGATAACTGGTTACCTTGTAACGACTACAACATACCATCCGAATAAATAATAAGTTATTACAGAAGTACTTATTTGTAATTAAGATGGTAATTTAAACTGAATGGCCCCGGTTCAAATCCCACCAAGGGCAACAATTTTTTTTAGTTTTTTTTTTTTTTATTAAAAGAGTCTTTTTAAATGATTTTTGAATTTTAAGAACTTAAATATTATCTTCTGTAAAAAAAAATTTGTAAAACTAACTCACGTTAATGAAAAAATACCATCATGAGTCAATTTCGATTATATAGGGGATGTTGAATACCAAACTCGATTCTAATTGGTCTTAACTTGGTAAGCCCAACTTATCTGGGTCATCCTTCATCTCAACTGTGGACACACATCTCCTCATGGTATCACCCGGGGAGCTAGTTTAACACCCATTAATATTGTGAGTTAACATGTTCCGAGAGTTGTCCCATAAGATCGATAAAAATGGGTTAGGATTGCGGGCTAGTGACCCTCTCTTGAAAACAAACACAATGAAGAGGATAAAATTAGAATTGAAATGTCCCACTGCCTAATGTTAGAGGAGGATGTCCGAAACTTCGATAGAAAGACCAAGTAGAGGAACATTTTTCAAAGCTTGGCCTATAAAATTGGAGAATATTAGCACAAGATCGAAATCCATGGAACTCTAAAATATGCTCGGACTTTGACCTTAACAGGTTGTAACATTTAAGTAAGTAAATAAGAGTCAATCTTATGTAAAAACTTATACAAAAAAGAAGATTTAAATTGTTTAAGTTTTAAAATAATTTTAAAAAAGTTTGAAAATAATTACAAAAAATCGTATAAAAATATTTTTCCAAAAATTACAACAAAGCAAAAAAAAGCAGGGAAAAACAAAGTTATTTTCACATGATTTTGGATCTAAAAATAAAAATTGTTTATATTAATTATAAGCTGCTAAGTTTTCAACATATGAAGTAGCTCAGTGGAAGAGTCTCTGCCTAGCAGTCGGAGGGTCTGGGTTAGAGCCCCCATGGGATCATAAAAAAAATTTTGTATTTCGTTTAAAAATATATGTTTTTAATAAAACAACAACAAAAAAGTTGTTGCTTTCAAATTGCTTACCCAAGTCATTACTTTTCTGCAATTGGTAAGTACTTGCCTCCAATGACATCCCCATGTTAATGTAATGACTTAAACAGCGAATGAGTAAGTAGTTCGTGTTCAATAGTTTAACTGTTTAACTCATTATTTGGTAATGAAAAGTTTTACTGGGGTTGTTCTTTTTTAGAAAACTTTAAATCCGTTTATATATTGTTTAGATATTAGTAAAAATTCGGTGCAGTATGGGACAAAAAATTGAAAATATTAATTTTTGAAGTCAAAAATCTTTAAAACCATACGAGGTAGGATATGCATGTTGCAATGTTATTTGAAGATCTTGACCGAAGTATTTGTTATATAGTATGATTCTTCAAATCGTTTGGGAAATGACAATTATATATCGTTTTAAATGATTTATGAGTCTGAGGCGTTCTACTTTGGGGGTCGATCGTGCCGCACCAGTAAAATCTAGGTTTTCCAGGTTTTAAAACTTAAGCTCCCTATAACTTCTGCTACATGCACACACATTTTTCCATTCTATTTGCCCACCATCCCACTGTGCGGTGGTAAGTTTTTGCCATTTTCGATTTATTTTTTTTTTATTTATAGCAAATTAGTATGATCACACAAAAATCTTCTGTAAGAATGTCTTATGGAGAAATAAATCTTAATCATCAGTATATTAAAAAAATACTCAAAAAGTTATTTATAAAATAAGGTAAACTAAGTAGGCTGTTGACCAGTGTTAAAATCTAATAAATTCATGTAAATTTATAAACAGCAAATTGTATTTATTACCCATTCAACTCCGAAAAGTCTATTAAAAAACAAGAATATCCATTATTTAAAAATTATCATTTGTCCATTTATTATACTCCTCCTCCCTAAATAAACTCGTAAACTGAAATGATAAATAATCAATTTGAAATATAAATTCAAATCAACAGCAACGACGACGACATCACTCATCATTAGGATTAAATTAAGTATCAGTGAGTAATTATCGCCAACGTTGTTATGTGTCCACTATTTAAGTAGAATTAGAATAAAATCCAAATTATAAAATCTATTTACTACAAACAACCATGAACAACCCATGAAACCAATATTTAAGGCAAATCAATTAAAAACTACTTTCATTGCATCTCTTTTTGAAATGAATGAGTTTGGGGGTTTCCGAGTTCATTTACAATTTTGGTAAAAGATGCAACTGGTAACAGCTCCCTGCCACCCCCCAAAGCATTATCGTACTAAATCAAATTTATTTTGAAAATAAAATCAAATTATTCATTATTTTTGTTTCCAATGTGTGTGGATGAATGAGTTTCGGGAATTGGACAACATAAATACAAATATGTATTACGAATACGCGATATTTTAGTTAAATAAATTTTGATGGAATTTTATGGAGATTTATTTAACCTTAAAAGGAGTCAAAATGAATTTTACCTTTGGATTGGATTTATTTAGTAAAACTAAGTCCTTGCAAAGATAAATGATGAAAATCTAATAGTATAAAAGGTTTAATTTATCGTTGCTTAAACTTTCATAACTTTATTTCGATTATTATACCTTATTGCCCGTTTTGGGGTTAATTTTCATTTGAAGAAGTCTTTTTTGCAATTGTAATTTTCTAATTTAGTTCATTTCACCTCATAAACCACCAACGAAAATTTCAACAAGTTAAATAAAATTTTGCCAAGAGCATAAACTTTGAAATTTAGTTAAAAGCTAAATTATTTACAGACCTTTTAATACAATTCATTAGTCCGATTAGCGGGAGCCCAAAAACAATAAATTCTACTGAACACCTGACGTTTATTGAGATAAAAGTTGTGAAGCTTAAAATATTTATAAACCATTGAAATGATAAATAAAATTAAGTAAATTTTAGTTAGAACAACTGTTTGTACACTTGAGCTGGGATGTGAAAAATCAAATAATAGGCGGGCCATTTGAAATCGTATTAGGCCTGAGGTAGTAGGTCGTAGAGTCAAACAGAATAAATCGATCGATTTAGTAACTGGTGAACCTTAAGCAGTTTTAATTTTCTAGCTGAATTTTTTACATTAATCACAGGTTTTTCTGTCTGTGTCTGTCTGAGTCTGTCTGTCTGTCTGAGTCTGTCTGTCTGTCTGAGTCTGTCTGTCTGTCTGAGTCTGTCTGTCTGTCTGAGTCTGTCTGTCTGTCTGAGTCTGTCTGTCTGTCTGAGTCTGTCTGTCTGTCTGAGTCTGTCTGTCTGAGTCTGTCTGTCTGAGTCTGTCTGTCTGAGTCTGTCTGTCTGAGTCTGTCTGTCTGAGTCTGTCTGTCTGAGTCTGTCTGTCTGAGTCTGTCTGTCTGAGTCTGTCTGTCTGAGTCTGTCTGTCTGAGTCTGTCTGTCTGAGTCTGTCTGTCTGAGTCTGTCTGTCTGAGTCTGTCTGTCTGAGTCTGTCTGTCTGAGTCTGTCTGTCTGAGTCTGTCTGTGTCTGTCTGTGTCTGTCTGTGTCTGTCTGTGTCTGTCTGTGTCTGTCTGTGTCTGTCTGTGTCTGTCTGTGTCTGTCTGTGTCTGTCTGTGTCTGTCTGTGTCTGTCTGTGTCTGTCTGTGTCTGTCTGTGTCTGTCTGTGTCTGTCTGTGTCTGTCTGTGTCTGTCTGTGTCTGTCTGTGTCTGTCTGTGTCTGTCTGTGTCTGTCTGTGTCTGTCTGTGTCTGTCTGTGTCTGTCTGTGTCTGTCTGTGTCTGTCTGTGTCTGTCTGTGTCTGTCTGTCTGTGTCTGTCTGTGTCTGTCTGTGTCTGTCTGTGTCTGTCTGTATCTGTCTGTATCTGTCTGTTTCTGTCTGTGTCTGTCTGTGTCTGCTGTGTCTGTCTGTGTCTGTCTGTGTCTGTCTGTGTCTGCTGTGTCTGTCTGTATCTGTCTGTGTCTGTCTGTGTCTGTCTGTGTCTGTCTGTGTCTGTCTGTGTCTGTCTGTGTCTGGCTGTGACTGTCTGTGACTGTCTGTGACTGTCTGTGTCTGTCTGTGTCTGTCTGTGTCTGTCTGTGTCTGGCTGTGACTGTCTGTGACTGTCTGTGTCTGTCTGTGTCTATAATATTGGCCACATCTGTTCCAAAAATACCCACAAAAAATAAAATATATCTAACTTTTAACATTCTGTGAGCCTACTCGTCATTACCCTGTGTGTATTGAAATTTATAGTAGATGTCACAATAAAAGTGGAAAGAAAGAAAAATAGAATGAATTTTCATGATGCGGTATTTATTTATTATTATATAAACTCAAATCGGTATTTGCAGTTTTTGGAATAAATCAACTGTGTATGTATATGGTGAAGGTATGTATGTAATTTGGTGTCGCATGCTTCATTGAATGAAATCAACGCAACAATAATGGCAACGTTAGAAGAAACTAACACCAAAAACTACATAAAGTATTTCAATTTCAAACATTCAAAATAAATAAATCGTATAATGATGACGATGGTGCGATGTTAGTGCCGCTGATGCTAACGATGCTGATGATGATGATGTATAATCTAGAGACTTCATCTGACACAGACTCCTAAATAAACAACGACAATAAAATGTATCCAATAAAGAATAGAAAGAAAACATGCAACATCATATTTATTTATCTAATGCCGAAATAACTTGAATGCGTTGTCGTCACCGTCATCATCATCAGCTGAAATCAGTACCTCTAAGGTTTAGTGTTAAAAATATTTAGAGACAGTAGAAGGGGCCTCTATGCCTCCAACAATTTTAGCAAAAATCTAAAAACTTACTATTGTTTTGTTTTGGAGGATTTTGAAAGAAAGAAAAAATAAACTAAATAAATTGCTAGAGCATTGGGCTACATGCAACAACTAAAGTTGGCCCCAATTTTAAGTGCAACACATACCACATACATACCAATACTATACTTTTGCATGTTGGCATTATAACTTTATGGTCACATCTATTTGAATATTTGTTCGAGTTTGAGTCGTTGGCGTCTAGTGGTTGCCACTAAACAAGTGTAGGAACAGAAAATACTTAATCAGAATTTATATTTATTTAGATTTTAAAATCAACTCCTGCCTGCTCCTCTTAAGTGTATGCTTTTTTATTTGTTTTTATTTTCGATGTTGAGAGGCTTTATTGTCTTGTTGTTTTAAGTAGATGTTTGCTATTTTTAAAACCACTTGTTTTATGGCTAAATTGTCAAAAAATATGTATAATATATTGTACTAATCACACAAAATCTGGCCGAATTTTATTGATATCAGAGGGTCTGCATTTGAGTTTATCTCTGAAATAGGTTCCAATTAATTTCGTTATATGATGGAAATCGATCGTTTTCAAATCGATCGATTTCAGATTTATTATTGTCATTTCGTTTGTAATTTCCTTAATATTGGCTCAAAAATCAAAAACGATATATATTCTGAATCCTTATGAAATTCTAAGACGATTGAGTCTGTCTGTCAGTCCGCCTGTCTGTCTGTCTGTCTGGCCGCCTGTCTGTCTGTCAGTCCGCCTGTCTGTCTGTCAGTCCGCCTGTCTATCTGTCTGTCTGTCTGTCTATCTGTCTGTTTGTCCGTTTGTATGTCTGTTAAAATCACTATAACGCCTAAACGAAAGGAGCTAACTCACTAAAACTTAGTAAAAACATTCTTCATCTATGAGAAAATGATGGTATCATCGGTCAATCGGTTAATATTTGATCATAGCTCTCGTATAAGCTCACTTAAACTACACTTAAAAGCCAATAAATCTAAAACTATTACAGATATAAACACTAAATTTAGCACAATACAAAAAGGAAAAGGGGGTCCGTCATATAAAAGCGCGATAGCTCCTTAACCACAAGAGCTAGAGAGACAACATTTTTTAAAACTATTTTTGATATGTTATAGAAGTTGTGTATCGAAAATGGGAGAAATCGTACCACAGTTAGTTAGGGCTCCCATATAAAACTGCCTCAAGAATCACATTTATGCTGATAAATTGAATACAATTGTTATGTCTATGACAACTAAATTTAGAACAGAGAAGTTTTATGCGACTTTTGGTCAGTATGTCAAATTTTATAGGAATCGGTACATATTTGACCATAGCTTTCATATAAAAATCATGCTTCCTAAATAGCTAAAAGAGTCTTCTTTCTGTTAGTGCCGTTAAGTATATGTGGCGAGTTCGAATTCCGGTAAGCAAATGATAGTTGTACATTCAAAATTTACGATTTTGGGTCCCATTAACTGTGTTATTGAAACTTATCTAGTTTTTCGAATATCTTCGAGTCCAAATGGCTTTTGTTGGTAGAGCTGTTTACTTTTGGTGGGCCCATGAGGGGATCGGAAATTAATAGACTTTTTGTAAAACAACTCATGTTATTGCAGTACAAATTTTGAAATTTGAAAATTTTTTCATTAATTGATGGAAATTTTTTAAAATTTGTTTGCTTGCGACTCATGAACAAAATTTTAAAATTTGTACTGTAATAATGTGAGTTGTTTTACAAAAAGTCTAATTATTTTCCGATCCCCTCATGGGCTCACTTTTTTGGTTTTTATACATATTTTGATGTCAACGCTATAATCAATATTTGGGAGAAGGATAAATGAAATGCTTTTTAAGATATTCTTGAGTCAAGGATATAATTGATCTTCCTTGTTATACAAAATTTCAAGAAAATCGGAGATGGTTAGGTTCAAAATTATTTTTCGTTCGAAAAATTTTGATTTCACCCAATAGTAAATTCTTTCTAAAATACTTAAATTTGGAATCTACCGAATTTTAAGCTTTAAAATTTCTACTGAAATAATATGAGCTCTTTTACTAAAAGTCTAATTATTTCCGATCCCCTCATGCGCCCACTTTTTTGGTTTTTTTTTTATTTTAATATCAACGCTATTATCAATATTTGGGAGAAGGATAAATAAAATGGAATATATGCTTTTTAAGATATCCTTGAGTCAAGGACAAAGTTGATCTTTCTTGTTATACAAAATTTCAACAAAATCGGAGATGGTAAAGTTCAAAATGAGTATTTTTCGTTCGAAAAATTTTGATTTCACCCAATTGTAAATTCTTTTCAAAATACTTATTTTTGGATCCAACCGAATTTTGTTCGAACAAGAGCTTAAACCACCATGAGTTTTAGTTTCTAATGGAACTTGGTACTTGTATTTTAACATTTATTCATTCATTCATCCATTTGTTTATATTTAAGTCAGTCATCATATGTTTATCGTAGAAGTATTCGTTATATTTAAAATATCGGTCCGTCCTTCCCTCACAATGGTCAGCATTAAAATTTGAAAACAGTGGCGCGGGCTGCCGCCACCAACACTTAACATTTTAAAGAGACAAGTTTGTGGCTTTTTTTCGTCGAAATTTTTTATGCAACCATCTGGTCTCTAAGATAAATATATGTAATATTTTAGCATAATACTTTTGTTTTAATTTAGTTTTTTAAACACATACATTTTTTCGCTTAAACAAGTTTTTTTTTTGGCTGTTGAAAATAGGCATTCGCTTTGCCATTACTCCTTAGGATGATGATCGTACGTTCAGTCTATCCATTGGTGAAAGAAAACTTGGTAGATTAATCTCAAGATTTAATTTTTAAATCTAATTTTTGAAAACATTATTTCACTTTTCAGACTTGGTTATGTCAATCATACATTAAAAGTCTCGGTACATTTGTTTAATATAATTATGTATATAATTTACGAACTATTTTGCATAATCGTGAAGAAAACATTAGATAATGTATGGAAAATTAAAATTGAAATTGGACATACCTTGTGTCTACTTAAACACATCATCTTACAAAATCTGCATCTCAAAATAAGCTAAAATTTAAGTTTGAAATTTATTTATTTTGAAAACAGGTGCAAAAATATTACAAGTTTGAAATCCTTAACGCTTTTGTGTTTCATCTTTTTATGAAATAGTTTTGGAAAAAGTTTCAAAATTGTTGGGAAAGTTAATATTTATTCAAAGAAAGTATTTTTTGTACTTAATCCCAGTCTATTACATTTATTTCTTAATGTAATAGACAATTTATTGATAAAAGCCCAAAAAATATATTTGCAAATCCGAAAAACATTAAACCAAGAACAAATTTTTAAAACTGGCAAAATCACGTATTTGTTTTTCCTTAAGAACATATAATGGATACAATTTTTGATTGCTCTCTTCGTGAATGTTAGGTCTTTATTTGCACCCATCTCGAATTTTTATAAATTTTTTAAAATAATAGGTTTTTTAAAAGTTCATAAAAATCACAAAAACATCCATTTAGGTATCAAGTTGCAGGGGGGTTACTGCGTATCTCGATTCGAAAAAAAAACTGTTCGAATTTGTGTAGAAAACATTAAATAATGTATGGAAAATTAAAATTGAAATTGGACATACCTTGTGTCTACTTAAACACATCATCTTACAAAATCTGCTAAAATTTAAGTTTGAAATTTATTTATTTTGAAAACAGGTGCAAAAATATTACAAGTTTGAAATCCTTAACGCTTTTGTGTTTCATCTTTTTATGAAATAGTTTTGGAAAAAGTTTCAAAATTGTTGGGAAAGTTAATATTTATTCAAAGAAAGTATTTTTTGTACTTAATCCCAGTCTATTACATTTATTTCTTAATGTAATAGACAATTTATTGATAAAAGCCCAAAAAATATATTTGCAAATCCGAAAAACATTAAACCAAGAACAAATTTTTAAAACTGGCAAAATCATGTACTTGTTTTTCCTTAAGAACATATAATGGATACAATTTTTGATTGCTCTCTTCGTGAATGTTAGGTCATTATTTGCACCCATCTCGAATTTTTATAAATTTTTTAAAATAATAGGTTTTTTAAAAGTTCATAAAAATCACAAAAGCATCCATTTAGGTATCAAGTTGCAGGGGGGTTACTGCGTATCTCGATTCGAAAAAAAACTGTTCGAATTTGTATGCTTAAAGCATTGGTTTCGAAAATAATTTCTTTCGAATCGAGTTACGCGGTAACCCCCCAGTAGGGGCTCAAAGTCTATTTAATTTTATACAATTAGATGTAAAAGACCCCATCAAACGTAATTGGAGTGATATAAATAATGGCAAGCAAAAAAGGGCCCATAGTGTGTAGCGTCCATCACAGAAATAACGTTTTTTTTTTATTTGACTTGTACAATTTTTCTTTTTTCTCCAATTGAACTTGGTTCGTTAAGAGAACTTATAGTATGCTTTACACTAGGCTAAAAAAATATAGATTTATAGCATTTTACAGAATAATATGTATCGGAAAGTGTGTAGCGTCCGACACAGTATATATTTTTTACAAAATGATATTTATTAAATACAAAATTTACGAACACATATCGTGTCTTATTCACAAATATTTTGTTTTTCCAAAAAAATCAAACCAAGTGAAAGATAAAATATCAGTCGAAAGGATTAAATATTTTATCTTTCATTTGGTTTGAATTTTTTGGAAAAATAACCGAAAATTACCTTAAAAATATATCTGAAATCGAACGATTTGAAAACGATCGATATCCATCACATACCTGATTATGTGTTAAAAAGCATACAGTGGGGCAAATTTGATGCTTTAAAAAAAAATAGATTTTTGGGACACTCTAACATCTAGCCTGAGCATTCTTGGGACGAAAAATAAGATGTAAAAAGTGTAAAACTTTAAATATATGTACATATGTAGCCGTTTTGCCGAATGTTAAATTGTGCCCAAAAATCGAATTTTTTACCGCGAACATGAAGATGAAGGAGATGAAATTCGGGAACAAATAACACCATTATTTTTACTGATTTAGGAACTCTTAAAAAAATATAAAATATGCATTTTTCCTAATAAAAAACGTGCAAATAAAAACTGTATCGTCCTTCACGTAGCGTCCGCAACAGTTCATTCATGGATTTTTGGTGAAACTGGAAACTTTAAAATATTTTTTAAAAGCGGTTTTGTGATCCTCAGATTTTCCTCTATCTTCAATGTATTTACAATTTTTTTTTTATTACTATGACCATTTTGATGAAAATTACAGAAATACGTATTGAAAAAAAAATCACTTCCATTTTTGTAGCGTCCGTCACAGCACTTTTAAAGCGAATATCTTTTTCCCCCAAAACAAATATGTAAATTAACAAATGCCATTCGAGAGCACAATTGATGGCCTAATATTCTCCGAAATCTGTGCAAAGTTATCTCGTGTAAAACGACAATGGGATTCATTTAAGTACAACAAAATCTATACAAATGTACCGTTCGTCACGCAGGATTTGCCCATATATAAAAATTAATGTTTGTCTGTATGTCCTTCATAGAATAGTAAACTATGCATTTGATCATGTTATGATCTTAAGAAAAGTTGTTGCTTATGAGCCGACGAATATACTAAATTGGTATGACCAAGTTCCGACAGGTGGCGCCACTGAAAATTGCTTAAAATTAATTAAATAGTAAACTGTGCATTTGATCGTGCTATGATCTTTAGCAAAGTTGTTGCTTATGAGCCGACGAATGTTTCTTAGTTGGTATGACCAATGTCGACAGGTGGCGACACTGAAAATTACTCAAAATGAATTAAATCATAAACTGTGCATTCGATCATGTTATAGTCTTTAACAAAATTCTACACATGAGTCGTCGGAGGTTTCTGAGTTGGTGTGACCAAAGATGTCGCCACTGAAAATTGCTTGAAATAGCAACGCGCACAGGGTACATCTAGTATTTATAAATAAATGTAATAGACTGGGATTAAGTGGGGAAAAACTTTCTTTGAATAGTTTTGAAAATAAAATTTTTGTAATAATGAAGTGGTTTTTATCAAAACAGTAAAATACGAGGTGTACTATTTAGGTATCTGCAACTGGCAATACTAGTATAATGTCAATAGCAAAATTCTTGCAAAACCAAACAATTTATTAAATGTCATTAAATATAAATCACTTCGATTCCATGAAAACAAGGTCATTTGTGAAAATTCGTTTGATTCAGTTCTCATAATTTTAAGTTTTTCTTGTGAGGTGTGTTTCTTGCGCCCACCTCTAGTCTTAAGCTAAACGTTAAGGCTTCCTTGTACAATTTGGATGCATTTTAATCGATAATTTACTGCCATAAAAACTTTAATTTTAAGTTTTAATTCTTAAGCTAAATGTGTTTAAATTGATTATTGTTCATTGTCTAAACAAATTGTTGTAGAAGCCACAAAAAGAGTGTTAACACTGAAAAGTTTTAACGATTTTATAGAATTATGCCGGGGAAAAAAATGAAGAATGAAATTGAAAATGTAAATTTTCAAAGACTTTTGTTGCCATACGGCAAAATAATTTTTTTTTGTTTCTTTTTTTTTTGACTTGAATAACACTACTCCACAAAATGAATCTTTTTTGCTTTACAATTGAGGCGTGCCAATTATAAAAACGGTCGAGATTTAAAAATCTATGGATACATAATTTAAATTTTTTTTTTTATTAAATTTTCCATTTTTGAAGAGTCTGATCCACGGGTCGGCGCAAAGAGAACAGAACAAAACATTGTCGGAAGTGTTGCCATTTTAACGAAAATAGGTATTTTTTTCAATGTGTAGTTCTAACGTCTCAAAAAGAAAGTTTTCTACTCCATTTTTTTTTTAATTATTAAATATTATCGAAATTTTTTTATAGAAAATTTTTTATCAAAAATTTTTCAATAGGAAGTTTTTTAAAAAAACTTTTTTTATCAAAAATTTTTCTATAGAAAATTTTTTATCAACAATTTTTCTATAGAAAATTTTTGTTATCAAAAATTTTTCTATAGAATTTTTTTTTATCAAAAATTTTTTTATAGAAATTTTTTTTATCAAAAATTTTTCTATAGAAAATTATATCAAAAATTTTTTTAAAGAAAATTTTTTTTATCAAAAATTTTTCTATATTTTTTTTATCAATAATTTTTCTATAGAAAATTTTCTTACAAAAATATATTTGTAGAAATTTTTTTTTTTTCAGAAATTGGTCTATATAAATTTTTTTTTATTAAAAATTTTTCTATAGGAAGTTTTTTATCAAAAAATTTTTATAAAATATTTTTTTATCCAAAAATTTTCTATTGCATTTTTTTTTTATATTTTTTAACAAAAATTTTTCTATAGAAAGTTTTTTATCCAAAATTTTTCTATAGAAAATATTTTTTATCCAAAATTTTTCTATAGAAAATATTTTTTATCAAAAATTTTTCTATAAAAAATTTTTTTATCAAAAATTTTACTATAGAAAATTTATTTATCAAAAATTTTTCTATAGAAAATTTTTTTATAAAAAATTTTTCTATAGAAAATTTTTTTTATCAAAAATTTTTCTATAGATATTTTTTTCAAAAATTTTTCTATAGAAAATTTTTTTTACAAAATTTTTTCTATAGAAAATTTTATTATCAAAAATTTTTCTATAGAAATTTTTTCAAAAAATAACAAAATTGTCGGGATATAAATATTATTCAAAAATAATGACTATTCGCATTTGATCCCAAATCTGTTACATTTATTTATTAATGTAACAGACCAATTTATTGATAAAAAGCCAAAAATTGTTTGCGGAGAAACCAAAATTCCTCGACACGTTTCGGTGGTTGGTTAGGCCATCTCTTCAGGAGGATTATCCCCAATTTAGACAGATCGAAAACCTCGCATTATTACTTATTTTACAAACAAAACCTTTCAGAATTACTATGTTCATCAAATGCGAATAGTCTTTCTATAGAAATTTTTTTTATCAAAAATTTTTCTATAGAAAATTTTTTTATCAAAAATTTTTCTATAGAAAATTTTTTTATCAAAAATTTTTCTATAGAAAATTTTTTTATCAAAAATTTTTCTATAGAAAATTTTTTTATCAAAAATTTTTCTATAGAAAATTTTTTTATCAAAAATTTTTCTATAGAAAATTTTTTTATCAAAAATTTTTCTATAGAAAATTTTTTTATCAAAAATTTTTCTATAGAAAATTTTTTTATCAAAAATTTTTCTATAGAAAATTTTTTTATCAAAAATTTTTCTATAGAAAATTTTTTTATCAAAAATTTTTCTATAGAAAATTTTTTTATCAAAAATTTTTCTATAGAAAATTTTTTTATCAAAAATTTTTCTATAGAAAATTTTTTTTATCAAAAAGTTTTCTATAGAAAATTTTTTTTATCAAAAATTTTTCTATAGAAAATTTTTTTTATCAAAAATTTTTCTATAGAAAATTTTTTATCAAATATTTTTCTATAGAAAATTTTTTTATCAAAAATTTTTCTATTGAAAATTTTTTATCAAAAATTTTTCTATTGAAAATTTTTTTATCAAAAATTTTTCTGTAGAAAATTTTTTTATCAAAAATTTTTCTATAGAAAATTTTTTTATCAAAAATTTTTCTATAGAAAATTTTTTTATCAAAAATGTTTCTATAGAAAATTTTTTCATCAAAAATTTATTTATAGAAAATTATTTTATCAAAAATTTTTCTATAGAAATTTTTTTTTGTCTTATCTTTAACAAAACGGTACGAACCAACTCTGTTAATATCCAAATTCCAGCTGAATGATTTTAATACTTATTTTCACGAGTTTTTTTAATGTTCGTGGTATTTACGAAAATTAAAAAAGTTCATCGGCTACTGGTGGTATGGGCTGCCTACTCCTGGCCATAATACATCGAAATTAAGTAGTTAAACTTCAAAGTAATTTCTCTTGTTGACCAGTGTTATTTGCGAACTTAGCTGTAAAATTATTTTCATGTTTATTCTTTCCTTAAGCTGTAGTAAAGACTATTTTTTAGTTTAAAAAAAATGTTTATATTCAAACATCAACGAATGATCTCCTCTAAATCGCCAAAATGAAGGGAGTAAGTGCAGTTACCATGGAACTGTGTAGGTTTCAGTTGACTTTATAGAATCGTGCCAGCAGCAGCAACTCAGTTATCCGTAAATTTATTATAGTTTTCCTACTATTATTGAAAAATCTTTAGTTTAAACACTTTTAATGTTCTTTAAACGGCTGCCTTCGATTTTTCATTTGCATTCAAATTTTTGAGTATCAAAGGGGTATGGCAGTTTTTTTATGTTCCGTTTTGTAGCATTGATTAACCTTTGTCATGTTTTTTTATTTTAATATAAGATTATTGTCAATAGAACAATGTACAGTGGAGGACAAGAAACCATAAGAATAAAATAATGGTTTCAATAAAATTTTATTTAACTTCAACAGAGATATTGGTAACTTAAAGTTATAAATTTAAAGCTTTTAAAATTTACGCGACCGCTTCATTTGATCTTAAAGTGGAAACATAAAATTTTTTAACTTTTCTAGTTTTTCAAGCATATAAACGCACTTTTTTATTTAAAACCTTAATGCTATGGATATAGCAAATTTCTTTGAAATCGGCAAACTATTTTAAATTTTATTTAACTATTTTTTGTTTATTTTTTTTTTTACTTATCCCACTGTAGGTTATTTTAACGTCGGCTAAAAGCGTTACTTTGGGTTGAGGTGCCCTTTTTAACAATATTTTGCGCATTTTATAGTTTTTTTCTCCATCGAAATCATGACAATTTGTTTTGCCAATGGACTTAAATGGCTATTAATTAAACTACGAATTTTACTTCGTTCTGCAATCACTCAGGAGATAATGACGTTGAAAATTAGGGCATGTTAACCCTTTCTGTTTTATATGGCAAGATTAGCAGTTTTGAAATAATGTGATATTTCGAAAATTAACTAGGAAATTAGGAAATTTTTCGAAAATTTACTATAGCAAATTTTTTGAAAATGGACTATTTATCGGACATTTTTCATAAATTGACCATTTATAGAAAATTTTTCGAAAATTGATAGGAAATTTTTCGAAAATTGACTGTATATAGAAAATTTTTCGAAAATTGACTATAAATAGGAAATTTTTCGAAAATTGACTGTATATAGAAATTTTTTCGAAAATTGAAATTAAAGGAAATTTTTCGAAAATTGACTATATATAGGAAAATTTTTGGAAAATTGACTATTTAAAGGAAATTTTTCGGAAATTGACTATTTATAGAAAATTTTTTTAAAATTGACTATTTATAGGAAATTTTTTAAAAATTGACTATTTTATAGGAAATCTTTCGAAAATTGACTATTTTATTGGAAATTTTTCGAAAATTGACTATTTTATAGGAAATTTTTAGAAAATTGACTATATATAGGAAATTTTTGGAAAATTGATTATATATAAGAAATTTTTCGAAAATTGACTATATATAGGAAATTTTTCGAAAATTGACTGTATATAGGAAATTTTTTGAAAATTAACTATATATAGGAAAATTTTTGGAAAATTGGCTACTTATGTATAATTTATCGAAAATTGACTATTTATAGGAAATTTTTCGAAAATTGACTATTTATAGGAAATTTTTCTAAAATTGACTATTTATTGGAAATTTTTCGAAAATTAACTATATATAGGAAATTTTTCGAAAATTGACTGTTTATAGGAAATTTTTCGAAAATTGACTATTTATAGGAAATTTTTCGGAAATTGACTACTTCTTGTAGATTTTTCGAAAATTGACTACTTATAGCAAATTTTTCGAAAATTGACTATTTTATAGGAAATTTTTCAAAAATTGACTATTTGAGGAAATTTTTCGGAAATTGACTATTTATAGGAAAATGGATTCGGAATACTCTTTAAGAGCTTTTAGCTATGACTTATGACAAGAACCATTGACTATCGATATGACTAGAGCAATTACTAGAGATGGCTTATACATAAGATACTCAAATTCCATGAGATTAAAATATTAAATGTTTTCCCACTCCCATTAGTCTTCCTCCTTCTCGATTGATTGTATGTAAATTAAAATTCTTTTAGTTTTTTTTTCCTAATATCTAATTGTTCGTGTTGATATTTTAAAAGAGTATTTTTTGCAACGTAATTAATATTTTTTCATTATTTCTTTATTATTGTTATTGGCTTTATGATGGGAAAAATATTTCAGTTATAAAACTACAAAAAAAGCTAAAGTTATTAACAATTTCAATAATTAAATTGAAAATTGAAAGAGTGGAAAAAAGTTAAGAAAAACCACATTTCACGCAACAGTTGGTCGTGTTTCAGCAGATTATTGCTTTTTTTTTGCTGCTACTGCCTTTGATTTGCATAAATAATGTGCGAAAAAAATGACTTAAGATGCTAGTTTTTTTTTTGATAGTTAGACTTTAGAGGGGCTAAGCCATGAAAAAGTAGCAGAAATCAAATGATGATTAATGTTAACAAGATTTATGGAAAATATTAAGAAAAAATTGATTAAAGTCAAAGGTTTTTAGGTATGAAAAACAATTTTCAGAATATTTGTTACATTTAAAATATACGAAAATATATTTTTTTCGATTTAAATTCTAGAGAGTTTATAGATACATAAGAGCTCAACAGCTGGGCTGAAAAGGTCGTAGACTTATATAGTTTCCTTCGAGGGCGATACAATGATTATAGCGGTTAATAAATTCGACGGTACCATTTGTATACCCTTCACCACCATAGGTGGAAATGGTATTATAAGTTTATGCTTATGTATGTAACGCATAGAAATATTGGTCTTAGATCCACCTTTAAGTATACCAATAGTCTTAGAATCACTTTTTGAGTCGATTTAGCGATGTCACTCCGTTCATCCGTCTGGCTGAACCCCCCATGTAATCAAAGTACAGGTCGCAATTCTTAAGGTAATTTGATGAAATTTTTCACAGATAATTTTTGTTTTTCGTTAAATCGATTCATTATTTATGGTACCCCCATAGTTTTCACTTTCCGGAATCGATATTTTGGCCACAAGAATCAATATTTTCTAATGAAATTTAAAAAAAATATTGCGTATGTTAACCAAAATCACTGTACCAAACATCGTTCAAAACTGTCCACATTTGACCATAGCTCCCATACAAACTCTTCTATCAAAACGCACTAAATGAGACAAGAATCACTAAAACGCTCGTAATCTGAATATAATGACGATTTTGGTAAAAACTTATCAATTTGTCAATCTCAAGTTATCTATTTGCAAAATTTCAAGAAAATCGGTCCACATTTGACCCTAACTCTGATATAAGTACAAATGCCGGAAACAGCTTAAATACAAAATCTTAAGAAAATAGGAAATTTTTCGAAAATTGACTATTTATAGGAAATTTTTCGAAAATTGACTATTTTTAGCAAATTTTTCAAAAATTTATTATTTATAGGAAATTTTTGGAAAATTGACTATTTAAAGGAAAATTTTCGAAAATTTACTATTAATAGGAAATTTTTCGAAAATTTACTATTAATATGAAATTTTTTGAAAGTTTACTTTAAAGGAAATTTTTCGAAAATTTCCTATTTATAAATAAAAAATTGACTATTTATAGGAAATTTTTCGGAAATTGACTATTTATAGGAAATTTTTCGAAAAGTGACTATTTATAGGAAATTTTTGGAAAATTGACTATTATATATATATAAGAACTATTATATATATATAAGAACTATTATATATTATAAGAATTTTTTCGAAAATTGACTATTTATAGGAAATTTTTCGAAAATTGACTATTTATAGGAAATTTTTCGAAAATTGACTATTTATAGGAAATTTTTCAAAAATTGACTATTTATAGGAAATTTTTCGAAAATTGACTATTTATAGGAAATGTTTCGAAAATTGACTATTTATAGGTAATTTTTCGAAAATTGACTATTTATAGGAAATTTTTCGAAAAATTACTATTTAAAGGAAATTTTTGGAAAATTTACTATTTAAAGCAAATTTTTCGGAAATTTACTATTTATAGGAAATTTTTCGAAAATTGACTATTTTTAGGAAATTTTTTCGAAAATTGACTATTTATAGGAAATTTTTCGAAAATTGACTATTTATAGGAAATTTTTCGAAAATTGACTATTTATAGGAAATTTTTCGAAAATTGACTATTTATGGAAATTTTTCGAAAATTGACTATTTATAGGAAATTTTTCGAAAATTGACTATTTATAGGAAATTTTTCGAAAATTGACTATTTATAGGAAATTTTTCGAAAATTGACTATTTAAAGGAAATTTTTCGAAAATTTACTATTAATAGCAAATTTTTCGAAAATTTACTATTAATAGGAAATTTTTCGAAAGTTTAAAGGAAATTTTTCGAAAATTTCCTATTTATAGGAAAATTTTCGAAAATTTACTATTTATAGGAAATTTATCGGAAATTGACTATTTAAAGGAAAATTTTCGAAGTTTACTATTTATGGGACATTTTTCGAAAATTGACTTTTTATAGCAAATTTTTCGAAAATTGACTATTTATAGGAAATTTTACGAAAATTTTCTATTTATAGCAAATTTTTCGAAAATTTACTATTTATAGGAAATTTTTCGAAAATTGACTATTTAAAGGAAATTTTTCGAAGTTTACATTTATGGGAAATTTTGCGAAAAAATAAAAAATTGACTATTTATAGGAAATTTTACGAAAATTTTCTATTTATAGCAAATTTTTCGAAAATTTACTATTTATAGGAAATTTTTCGAAAATTGACTATTTAAAGGAAATTTTTCGAAGTTTACATTTATGGGAAATTTTGCGAAAAAATAAAAAATTGACTATTTATAGGAAATTTTTCGAAAATTGACTATTTATAGGAAATTTTTCGAAAATTGACTATTTATAGGAAATTTTTCGAAAATTGACTATTTATAGGAAATTTTTCGAAAATTGACTATTTATAGGAAATTTTTCGAAAATTGACTTTTTATAGGAAATTTTTCAAAAATTTACTATTTATAAGAATTTTTTCGAAAATTGACTATTTATAGGAAATTTTTCGAAAATTGACTATTTATAGGAAATTTTTCGAAAATTGACTATTTATAGGAAATTTTTCAAAAATTGACTATTTATAGGAAATTTTTCGAAAATTGACTATTTATAGGAAATGTTTCGAAAATTGACTATTTATAGGTAATTTTTCGAAAATTGACTATTTATAGGAAATTTGTCGAAAAATTACTATTTAAAGGAAATTTTTCGAAAATTGACTATTTATAGGAAATTTTTCGAAAATTGACTATTTATAGGAAATTTTTCGAAAATTGACTATTTATAGGAAATGTTTCGAAAATTGACTATTTATAGGTAATTTTTCAAAAATTGACTATTTATAGAAAATTTGTCGAAAAATTACTATTTAAAGGAAATTTTTCGAAAATTTACTATTTAAAGCAAATTTTTCGGAAATTTACTATTTATAGGAAATTTTTCGAAAATTGACTAGGAAATTTTTCGAAAATTGACTATAGGAAATTTTTCGAAAATT
This sequence comes from Stomorhina lunata, assembly GCA_933228675.1. NCBI lineage: Eukaryota > Metazoa > Arthropoda > Insecta > Diptera > Rhiniidae > Stomorhina > Stomorhina lunata. Next base: position 154,568,608 of record OW121740.1, on the reverse strand, counting down.
GACTATATATAGGAAATTTTTCGAAAATTTACTATGAATATGAAATGTTTCGAAAAATGACTATTTATACGTAATTTTTCGAAAATTGACTATTTATAGGAAATTTGTCGAAAAATTTCTATTTAAAGGAAATTTTTCGAAAATTTACTATTTAAAGCAAATTTTTCGGAAATTTACTATTTATAGGAAATTTTTCGAAAATTGACTATTTATTGAAAATTTTTCGAAAATTGACTATTTATAGGAAATTTTTAGAAAATTGACTATTTATAGGTAATTTTTCGAAAATTTACTATTTAGAGGAAATTAGTCGAAAATTTACTATTTAAAGCAAATTTTTCGGAAATTTACTATTTAAAGGAAATTTTTCGAAAATTGACTATTTATAGGAACTTTTTCGAAAATTGACTATTTTTAGGAAATTTTTCGAAAATTGACTATTTGTAGAAAATTTTTCGAAAATTGACTATTTATAAAAAAATTTTTTTTTTGAAAATTGACTATTTATAGGAAATTTTTCGAAAATTGACTATTTATTGGAAATTTTTTAAAGAATTGACCGTTTATAGAAAATTTTGATTCTAGAGGAATATTTATATACGATTTTTTTTTTCTTATCGAGTTACGGAGTAATCCTCCTGATCTAGGGAGATTACATACCTTAATTACTCTTCAGTTTAAATTTAGTTTGTTTTAGTCATCCGGGATTCAAATTTTTTCTCACTGTCTTAAAAATTTACAAAACGGATACGAAATAAATTTTGATTCTTTTTTTGATTACCAACAGGTGTAACTTATAGTTAAAAAAAAGTTAACTTTAACATAGTCATTAATGAGTCTCATGCGGTAGCAGCAGGATATGATCTATCAGTTTGTTTATCTGACTGTCGGTTCATATCTGTTGTATCTGTCAATGCGACAAACATGAGATTTTATACAAAAAAAAAAAAAACTGTTGTAGGTTTCTATGCAAATAAATGATATTTTTTTTTTGTTAACGACTTCAAAGCATCCGGTTGTCAGTTTTTTTCCAATAAAAGAATTATTGCAGCAGATTTAGAATCTTTTAGATTCAAAAAATAATTGTATCATATTTGTAATTTCAATGTTATTTTCTTAAATTTCTTGCAACAGTTGTCAATGCAAAACTGAAAGTTTGAAATGTAAACGAACAAAATAAATATTTGAAATCACGAAAACTAAAATTTATAAGCAATTTACAAAATTTAAAAGTGAATGCATTATAAATATTTACGATAAAAAAAAAGAGTTTTGTAATTCAAAATCTATAAAAAAAGTTAAAGTAGTTGGTTAGTAACAAAAAATTGTATTAAATCGTTTTTTAAAACCCCAGACTCTGACTCTAACATACCCCTCTCACGGGCTGCCAATTGTTGTGTCCATCTTAACGAAGTCCATTCAAATGGCAACTGCAAACAATACGAGTATATGTCTTTGCTTTTGCTTCAGATTTGAGGTACATACATATATTTTTATTTTTCTCCCTCTCTCTCTAAACTGTCAACAATTTTGTTGCAAACAAAAAGTTTGACAAATAATTACAATTCACTGTTATTTTTGGTTGGTCTGTGGCTCCTTTGTTCCATTTGCTGTTAACACGGCTTAGGACTGCAGCAAATTCACATGCAAACGTGACTTAATTTATTTACCAGCAAGCGTGAGCTCAGTCCAACCTATCTATCTGTCTTTTGAGATGTTAGACCAAAATTCATAGACCATTGTAGTAGGCCCAACCCCATCTATCGTTTGTGCAATAAATTTTTCACATGAGGATAAACAATTTTTGAAAATTTACAATTTATAGGAAATTTTTCGAAAATTGAGAATTTAAAAAAAATCGATTATTAATAGGTAATTTTTCGAAAATTGACTATTTATAGGAAATTTTTATGAAAATTGACTATTTATAGGAAATTTTTCAAAAATTTACTATTTAAAGGAAATTTTTCGAAAATTGACTATTTAAAGGAAAATTTTCGAAAATTTACTATTTTTAGGAAATTTTTCAAAAATTGACTATTTAAAGGAAATTTTTCGAAAATTGACTATTTATAGAAAATTTTTCGAAAATTGACTATTTATAAGAAATTTTTCGAAAATTGACTATTTATAGGAAGTTTTTCGAAAATTGACTATTTATAGGAAGTTTTTCGAAAATTGACTATTTATAGGAAATTTTTCGAAAATTGACTTTTTATAGGAAATTTTTCGAAAATTGACTTTTTATAGGAAATTTTTCGAAAATTAACTTTTTATAGGAAATTTTTCGAAAATTGACTTTTTGTAAGAAATTTTTTGAAAATTGACTATTTATAGGAAATTTTTTGAAAATTGACTATATAGGAAATTTTTCGAAAATTGACTATTTAAAGGAAATTTTTCGAAAATTGACTTTTTGTAAGAAATTTTTTGAAAATTGACTATTTATAGGAAGTTTTTCAAAAATTGACTATTTATAGAAAATTTTTCGGAAATTGACTATGTATAAGAAATTTTTCGAAAATTGACTATTTATAGGAAATTTTTCGAAAATTGACTATTTATAGGAAATTTTTCGAAAATTGACTATTTATAGGAAGTTTTTCGAAAATTGACTATTTATAGGAAGTTTTTTGAAAATTGACTATTTATAGGAAATTTTTCGAAAATTGACTATTTATAGGAAATTTTTCGAAAATTGACTATTTATAGGAAATTTTTCGAAAATTGACTATTTATAGGAAATTTTTCGAAAATTGACTATTTATAGGAAATTTTTCAAAAATTGACTATTTATAGGAAATTTTTCGAAAATTGACTATTTATAGGAAATTTTTCGAAAATTGACTATTTATAGGAAATTTTTCGAAAATTGACTATTTATAGGTAATTTTTCGAAAACTGACTTTTTGTAAAAAATTTTTTGAAAATTGACTATTTATAGGAAATTTTTCGAAAATTGACTATTTTTAGGAAATTTTTCAAAAATTGACTATTTAAAGGAAATTTTTCGAAAATTGACTATTTATAGAAAATTTTTCGAAAATTGACTATTTATAAGAAATTTTTCGAAAATTGACTATTTATAGGAAGTTTTTCGAAAATTGACTATTTATAGGAAGTTTTTCGAAAATTGACTATTTATAGGAAATTTTTCGAAAATTGACTTTTTATAGGAAATTTTTCGAAAATTGACTTTTTATAGGAAATTTTTCGAAAATTAACTTTTTATAGGAAATTTTTCGAAAATTGACTTTTTGTAAGAAATTTTTTGAAAATTGACTATTTATAGGAAATTTTTTGAAAATTGACTATATAGGAAATTTTTCGAAAATTGACTATTTAAAGGAAATTTTTCGAAAATTGACTTTTTGTAAGAAATTTTTTGAAAATTGACTATTTATAGGAAGTTTTTCAAAAATTGACTATTTATAGAAAATTTTTCGGAAATTGACTATGTATAAGAAATTTTTCGAAAATTGACTATTTATAGGAAATTTTTCGAAAATTGACTATTTATAGGAAATTTTTCGAAAATTGACTATTTATAGGAAGTTTTTCGAAAATTGACTATTTATAGGAAGTTTTTTGAAAATTGACTATTTATAGGAAATTTTTCGAAAATTGACTATTTATAGGAAATTTTTCGAAAATTGACTATTTATAGGAAATTTTTCGAAAATTGACTATTTATAGGAAATTTTTCGAAAATTGACTATTTATAGGAAATTTTTCAAAAATTGACTATTTATAGGAAATTTTTCGAAAATTGACTATTTATAGGAAATTTTTCGAAAATTGACTATTTATAGGAAATTTTTCGAAAATTGACTATTTATAGGTAATTTTTCGAAAACTGACTTTTTGTAAAAAATTTTTTGAAAATTGACTATTTATAGGAAATTTTTCGAAAATTGACTATTTAAATTGCGAGTAATTAAAAAATTTTTCGAAAATTGACTTTTTATAGGAAATTTTTCGAAAATTGACTATTTATAGGAAATTTTTCCGAAATTTGACTATTTAAAGGAAATCTTTCGAAAATTGACTATTTATAGGAAATTTTTTGAAAATTTACTATTTATAGGAAATTTTTCGAAAATTTGCTATTTATAGAAAATTTTTTGAAAATTGGCTATTTATAGGAAATTTTTCGAAAATTGACTTTTTGTAAGAAATTTTTTGAAAATTGACTATTTATAGGAAGTTTTTCGGAAATTGACTATTTATAGAAAATTTTTTCGAAAATTGACTATTTATAGGAAATTTTTTGAAAATTTACTATTTATAAGAAATTTTTCGTAAATTGCCTATTTATAGGAAATATTTCGAAAATTTTTTTTTTATAGGAAATTTTTCGAAAATTGACTATTTATAAGAAATTTTTCGAAAATTGACTATAAATAGAAAATTTTCCGAAATTTGACTATTTAAAGGAAATCTTTCGAAAATTGACTATTTATAGGAAATTTTTTGAAAACTGACTATTTATAGGAAATTTTTTGAAAATTTACTATTTATAGGAAATTTTTCGAAAATTTGCTATTTATAGAAAATTTTTTGAAAATTGGCTATTTATAGGAAATTTTTCGAAAATTGACTTTTTGTAAGAAATTTTTTGAAAATTGACTATTTATAGGAAGTTTTTCGAAAATTGACTATTTATAGAAAATTTTTCGAAAATTGACTATTTATAAGAAATTTTTCGAAAATTGACTATTTAAAGGAAGTTTTTCGAAAATTTACTATTTATAGGAAGTTTTTCGAAAATTGACTATTTATAGGAAGTTTTTTGAAAATTGACTATTTATAGGAAATTTTTCGAAAATTGACTATTTATAGGAAATTTTTCGAAAATTGACTATTTATAGGAAATTTTTCGAAAATTGACTATTTATAGGAAATTTTTCGAAAATTGACTTTTTATAGGAAATTTTTCGAAAATTGACTTTTTGTAAGAAATTTTTTGAAAATTGACTATTTATAGGAAGTTTTTCGGAAATTGACTATTTATAGAAAATTTTTTCGAAAATTGACTATTTATAGGAAATTTTTTGAAAATTTACTATTTATAAGAAATTTTTCGTAAATTGCCTATTTATAGGAAATATTTCGAAAATTTTTTTTTTATAGGAAATTTTTCGAAAATTGACTATTTATAAGAAATTTTTCGAAAATTGACTATAAATAGAAAATTTTCCGAAATTTGACTATTTAAAGGAAATCTTTCGAAAATTGACTATTTATAGGAAATTTTTTGAAAACTGACTATTTATAGGAAATTTTTTGAAAATTTACTATTTATAGGAAATTTTTCGAAAATTTGCTATTTATAGAAAATTTTTTGAAAATTGGCTATTTATAGGAAATTTTTCGAAAATTGACTTTTTGTAAGAAATTTTTTGAAAATTGACTATTTATAGGAAGTTTTTCGAAAATTGACTATTTATAGAAAATTTTTCGAAAATTGACTATTTATAAGAAATTTTTCGAAAATTGACTATTTAAAGGAAGTTTTTCGAAAATTTACTATTTATAGGAAGTTTTTCGAAAATTGACTATTTATAGGAAGTTTTTTGAAAATTGACTATTTATAGGAAATTTTTCGAAAATTGACTATTTATAGGAAATTTTTCGAAAATTGACTATTTATAGGAAATTTTTCGAAAATTGACTATTTATAGGAAATTTTTCGAAAATTGACTTTTTATAGGAAATTTTTCGAAAATTGACTTTTTGTAAGAAATTTTTTGAAAATTGACTATTTATAGGAAGTTTTTCGGAAATTGACTATTTATAGAAAATTTTTTCGAAAATTGACTATTTATAGGAAATTTTTTGAAAATTTACTATTTATAAGAAATTTTTCGTAAATTGCCTATTTATAGGAAATATTTCGAAAATTTTTTTTTTATAGGAAATTTTTCGAAAATTGACTATTTATAAGAAATTTTTCGAAAATTGACTATAAATAGAAAATTTTCCGAAATTTGACTATTTAAAGGAAATCTTTCGAAAATTGACTATTTATAGGAAATTTTTTGAAAACTGACTATTTATAGGAAATTTTTTGAAAATTTACTATTTATAGGAAATTTTTCGAAAATTTGCTATTTATAGAAAATTTTTTGAAAATTGGCTATTTATAGGAAATTTTTCGAAAATTGACTTTTTGTAAGAAATTTTTTGAAAATTGACTATTTATAGGAAGTTTTTCGAAAATTGACTATTTATAGAAAATTTTTCGAAAATTGACTATTTATAAGAAATTTTTCGAAAATTGACTATTTAAAGGAAGTTTTTCGAAAATTTACTATTTATAGGAAGTTTTTCGAAAATTGACTATTTATAGGAAGTTTTTTGAAAATTGACTATTTATAGGAAATTTTTCGAAAATTGACTATTTATAGGAAATTTTTCGAAAATTGACTATTTATAGGAAATTTTTCGAAAATTGACTATTTATAGGAAATTTTTCGAAAATTGACTTTTTATAGGAAATTTTTCGAAAATTGACTTTTTGTAGGAAATTTTTTGAAAATGACTATTTATAGGAAATTTTTCGAAAATTGACTATTTAAAGGAAATTTTTCGAAAATTTACTATTTATAGGAAATTTTTCGAAAATTTACTATTTATAGGAAATTTTTCGAAAATTGACTATTTATAGGAAATTTTTCGAAAATTGACTTTTTGTAAGAAATTTTTTGAAAATTGACTGTTTATAGGAAGTTTTTCGAAAATTGACTATTTATAGAGAATTTTTCGAAAATTGACTATTTATAAGAAATTTGTCGAAAATTGACTATTTATAAGAAATTTTTCAAAAATTGACTATTTATAGGCAATTCGAAAAATTCGAACATTAAAAATTTTCTATTTAAAATATCTGTCTTTTAACTTCAAACTTGATTAATTGGCCAATGATTTATGACTTGGACGAGTTTAAACTTGCAAAAAAAAATCTCATACGATTTAAAATTTTTATAAATATTTATAACTTTATTTCTATATTTAGTTTTCAGTAAATAATTTAAACAAAATAAATTGTCGTGATTTAAGATTTTGCATATATTTTACTTTGAATTCGAAGCGAAACAAATTTTAAGCCGCCTTTGCTTCTATTTTTATGGTTATAAAACTTGAAAAAAAAATTCATTTTGGGAATCAAAAAAAAAAAAAAAATCTTAAAATTTTGCAATTGTTATTTTATGTATTTTTTTTCGATGTTTTTTAGTTGTAAGTTTAAGAAAATTTATTTTGTATTTTGCCACATTAAAAAATCATAGCAACAAGTTTACTCTAATTGTCCAACGACTAAACGTTTGAACTAAAACAGTAAACTCTGGATAGTTGCGGTAAAGTAAAATGTTATGTTTCTAAAAGATTTAGTTATCAGGGGAGGATGTTTCGTTTTTTTAGAATTTCAGGTATGATTAATCATATAAACTTAAATGGGGAGTAATTATGTGAGGAAGACTGTATTATTTTATAGTAATACTCTACATATTCCCTCCTTTTTTACTTGGCCCTCTTTGTTTTTATAATATGCAACATTTATTGTTAATTTTTCTTACTTAAACCACTTCTGACTTGTAGTTGCTTAGAAATAAAACGATCTTTCGTTTTTTTTCAGTCAATATTCAAAGTTTGATTTCCTACTGTTAGAAGTCAAAGAAAAATCTTTAAGACAATTGCAAAAAAAAAAAATATTTTACAAGTTTCTTCTCTTTAGCAAATACTTAGTTACTATATGTCTAAAGTACGATCAGTTATTTCATATTGAATTGTATTTTTCTGCTTCCATTGCTACGATCTCTATGCGCGATCGTTATGAATTATTTTTCCACAGAGCTGAGAATTTTCAAAACTTTTGTCTTCAAAACGACCTTGCGCGTCCGTCGGCTGGTTGGGTATTTATTATAGAGTTAAGTTTTGTATTTGTTACAATTTAAAAGAAATAAACAATTGATCGTTTTTATTCATGTTATTTAAACCACAAACTGAAATTGTTTAATTGTACACAAGCCGAAACAAAAGTGTGGCAAATTAAAGAAACAAATACCAGATAAAATGATAAAATAGTGGAAGGTCATTCTAAAAAGAGTAAAAATTTGGTGATCGTGAAAATTTGTTATAGGAAAATCCAGAAAGAAAATTTTTAAAATTTAAAAAAATAGGAAATTTTTGAAAAATTTCATATAAAAATAGGAAATTTTTGAAAAATTTCATATAAAAATAGGAAATTTTTGAAAAATTTCATATAAAAATAGGAAATTTTTAAAAAATTTCATATAAAAATAGAAAATTTTTGAAAAATTTCCTATAAAAATAGAAAATTTTTGAAAAATTTCCTATAAAAATAGAAAATTTTTGAAAAATTTCCTATAAAAATAGAAAATTTTGTAAAAATTTCCTATAAAAATAGGAAATTTTTGAAAAATGTCCTATAAAAATAGGAAATTTTTGAAAAATGTCCTATAAAAATAGGAAATTTTTGAAAAATGTCCTATAAAAATAGGAAATTTTTGAAAAATGTCCTATAAAAATAGGAAATTTTTGAAAAATGTCCTATAAAAATAGGAAATTTTTGAAAAATGTCCTATAAAAATAGGAAATTTTTGAAAAATGTCCTATAAAAATAGGAAATTTTTGAAAAATGTCCTATAAAAATAGGAAATTTTTGAAAAATTTCCTATAAAAATAGGAAATTTTTGAAAAATTTCCTATAAAAATAGGAAATTTTTGAAAAATTTCCTATAAAAATAGGAAATTTTTGAAAAATTTCCTATAAAAATAGGAAATTTTTGAAAAATTTCCTATAAAAATAGGAAATTTTTGAAAAATTTCCTATAAAAATAGGAAATTTTTGAAAAATTTCCTATAAAAATAGGAAATTTTTGAAAAATTTCCTATAAAAAGAGGAAATTTTTGAAAAATTTCCTATAAAAAGAGGAAATTTTTGAAAAATTTCCTATAAAAAGAGGAAATTTTTGAAAAATTTCCTATAAAAAAAGGAAATTTTTGAAAAATTTCCTATAAAAAAAGGAAATTTTTGAAAAATTTTCTATAAATGGACAATTTTCGAAAAATTTTCTTAAATAGTTAATTTTCGAAAAATTGCCTATAAATAGTAAATTTTTTAAAAATTTCCTATAAATAGTAAATTTTCGAAAAATTTTCTATAAAAAACCAATTTTCGAAAAACTTCCTATAAATAGTCATTTTTCGAAAAATTTCTTATTAATAGTCAATTTTCGAAAAACTTCCTATAAATAGTAAATTTTTGAAAAATTTCCTATAAATAGTTAATTTTCGAAAAATAGTCCATTTTTAAGAATTTTTTATAAATAGTAAATTTTCGAAAATCTTCCTGTAAATAGTAAATTTTCGAAAAATTTCCTATAAATAGTAAATTTTCGAAAAATTTCCTATAAATAGTAAATTTTCGAAAAATTTCCTATAAATAGTAAATTTTCGAAAAATTTCCTATAAATAGTAAATTTTCGAAAAATTTCCTATAAATAGTCAATTTTCGAAAAGTTTCCTAAAAATTGTAAATTTTCGAAAAATTTCCTATAATTAGTCAATTCTTGAAAAATTTTCTATAAATATTCAATTTTCAAAAAAAAAAAAAAAATTCTGTGAAATTGCAAATTTTATTCCGGTGATCGAGCAATTTTTTGCGGTGTATTGACTTTATCTTTAATTTCCTACAGCTGTGCACTATTTGTCCATTAATTTTAAACAATTAATGGTCAAACATTTATATCATTCAATTTTTTTCTTTTCTTGAATATCTCAAAAAGATCGTATAAAGATAAACATTTTAAAAATTAGTTTGAATCTTATTTTAATTTTAAAAAATACTTTGTTATAAAATAAACCAACAGGATATTATTTATATTTTGTATTTTTTTTTTCTTTTATCTTTTAGGTGAGTCTCTGAGAATTTATTTACAAATCATTTTCATTAATTAAAGGTAAGAGATCATTTTTATTTTATTAAATTTAAATATATATATTTTCTCATTAACTTGGTCAAGGTTGTTTGTCCTACATTATATTTGACCGTAATATTTTTTTTTTAATTTTATTTTCATACAGAAAATCTTTTAATTACTTGATATTTCAAGATTTTCTCACCTGTTTATAAATAAATAATTGAATTTGTAATCAAATTGAATGTTAATTTATGGATTTTACTAGTGAAGTTTCTTCCACTGGTATTTTTTTCTGCTTTATTACATATTTCATAATTAACAATATTTCACGATTGTTAACATGAAATACAATTTTATTTAAGTTTTTTCAAATAAATTTCAATTTAACATGCAATTTTAATGTTTTGAATTAATTGTTGGAAATATTTTGGTTGCGAAAAAAAGTTAAACCAAATTTTAGACAAAGTGATGAAAAAGTTAAATTTTAAAGAATAGTTTTACAAAATTTTCTGGAAAATACTAGAAAAGAAAATAATTTTTCTATGACTAAGAATCACGGGTTGAAGCGAAAAGAAAAGAACAAAAAAAAAATAGTCGGCAGAGTTGCCGTTTTTTTTATACTTTCAACTAAAATAGGTTTTTTTTTCAATGTGTAGTTCTCTAACGTTTTAAAAAGAAAAAGTTTTCTACTCCATTTTCTTTTAAATATTTTATAAAAAAAAAAAAAATTATTTTAACAAAAATTTTTCTATAGATTTTTTCTATAGAAAATTTTTTTGTCAAAAATTTTTCTATAAAACAATTTTTTATCAAAAATTTTTCTATAGAAAATTTTTTAATCAAAAATTTTTCTATAGAAAATTTTTTTATCAAAAATTTTTCTGTAATAATTTTTTTATCAAAAATTTTCCTGTAAAAAATTTTTTATCAAAAATGCTTCTATAGAAAATTTTTTTTATCAAAAATTTTTCTATAAAACAATTTTTTATCAAAAATTTTTCTATAGAAAATTTTTTAATCAAAAATTTTTCTATAGAAAATTTTTCTTATCTTTTATCAAAAATTTTTCTTTAGAAAATTTTTCTTATCTTTTATCAAAAATTTTTCTTAGAAAACTTTTTTATCAAAAATTTTTCTTAGAAAACTTTTTTATCAAAAATTTTTCTATAGAAAATTTTTTTACAAAAATTTTTCAATAAACAATTCTTTATTAAAAATTTTTCTATAGAATATTATTTTATCCAGAATTTTTCTATATAATTTTTTTTATCAAAAATTTTTCTGTAGAAAATTTTTTTATCAAAAATTTTTAGATAGCAAATTTTTTTACCAAAAATTTTTTTGATAGAAAATTTTTTTATTAAAAATTTTTCGATAGAAAATTCTTTTATCAAAAATTTTTCTATAGAAATTTTTTTTTATCAAAAATTTTCTATAGAAATTTTTTTATCAAAAATTTTTCTGTAGAAAATTTTTTTTATTAAAAATTTCTTAATAGAAAATGTTTTTATTAAAAATTTTTCTATATAAAATTTTTTTATCAAAAATTTTTCTATAGAAAATTTTTTTATTAAAAATTTTTCTATAGAAAATTTTTTTACCAAAAATTTTTTTTATCAAAAAATTTTCTACAGAAAATTTTTTTCTCAAAAATTTTTCTATAGAATATTTTTTTCTCAAAAATTTTTCTATAGAAAATTTTTTTATCAAACATTTTTCGATAGAAAATTTTTTTACCAAAAATTTTTTTGATAGAAAATTTTTTTATTAAAAGTTTTTCGATAGAAAATTTTTTTATCAAAAATTTTTCTGTAATCATTTTTTTATCAAAAATTTTCCTGTAAAAAATTTTTTATCAAAAATGCTTCTATAGAAAATTTTTTTTATCAAAAATTTTTCTATAAAACAATTTTTTATCAAAAATTTTTCTATAGAAAATTTTTTAATCAAAAATTTTTCTATAGAAAATTTTTCTTATCTTTTATCAAAAATTTTTCTTTAGAAAATTTTTCTTATCTTTTATCAAAAATTTTTCTTAGAAAACTTTTTTATCAAAAATTTTTCTTAGAAAACTTTTTTATCAAAAATTTTTCTTAGAAAACTTTTTTATCAAAAATTTTTCTATAGAAAATTTTTCTTATCTTTTATCAAAAATTTTTCTTAGAAAACTTTTTTATCAAAAATTTTTCTTAGAAAACTTTTTTATCAAAAATTTTTCTATAGAAAATTTTTCTTATCTTTTATCAAAAATTTTTCTATAGAAAATTGTTTTGTCAAAACTGTGTTTATAGAACATTTATTTATGAAACATTTTTCTATAGAAAATTTTCTTACAAAAATTTTTCTATGGAAAAGTTTTTATCAAAAATTTTTCTGTAGAAAATTTTTTTATTAAACATTTTTCTGTTGAAAATTTTTTTATGAAAAATTTTTCTATAGAAAATTTTTTTACAAAAATTTTTCAATAAACAATTCTTTATTAAAAATTTTTCTATAGAATATTATTTTATCCAGAATTTTTCTATATAATTTTTTTTATCAAAAATTTTTCTGTAGAAAATTTTTTTATCAAAAATTTTTAGATAGCAAATTTTTTTACCAAAAATTTTTTTGATAGAAAATTTTTTTATTAAAAATTTTTCGATAGAAAATTCTTTTATCAAAAATTTTTCTATAGAAATTTTTTTTTATCAAAAATTTTCTATAGAAATTTTTTTATCAAAAATTTTTCTGTAGAAAATTTTTTTTATTAAAAATTTCTTAATAGAAAATGTTTTTATTAAAAATTTTTCTATATAAAATTTTTTTATCAAAAATTTTTCTATAGAAAATTTTTTTATTAAAAATTTTTCTATAGAAAATTTTTTTACCAAAAATTTTTTTTATCAAAAAATTTTCTACAGAAAATTTTTTTCTCAAAAATTTTTCTATAGAATATTTTTTTCTCAAAAATTTTTCTATAGAAAATTTTTTTATCAAACATTTTTCGATAGAAAATTTTTTTACCAAAAATTTTTTTGATAGAAAATTTTTTTATTAAAAATTTTTCGATAGAAAATTTTTTTATCAAAAATTTTTCTATAGAAATTTTTTTATCAACAATTTTTCTGTAGAAATTTTTTTTTATTAAAAATTTCTTAATAGAAAATTTTTTTATTAAAAATTTTTCTATATAACATTTTTTTATCAAAAATTTTTTTATAGAAAATTTTTTTATTAAAAATTTTTTTACCAAAAATTTTTTTTATCAAAAATTTTTCTACAGAAAATTTTTTTATCAAAAATTTTTCTATAGAAGATTTTTTTATCAAAAATTTTTCTATAGAAGTTTTTATTAACAAAAATTTTTCTATAGAATATTTTTTATCAAAAATTTTTCTTTAGAAAATTTTTTCATCAAAAATTTTTCAATAGAAAATATTTTTATCAAAAATTTTTCTATAGAAAATTTTTTATCAAAAATTTTTCTATAGAAAATTTTTCTTCCTTTTTGAAAATTTTTTTTTCTTCCTTTTTGAAAAATTTTTTATCAAAAATTTTTCTGTAGAAAATTTTTTTATTAAAAATTTTTCTATAGAAAATTTTTTTATTAAAAATTTTTCTATAGAAAATTTTTTTTTATCACAAATTTTTCTATAGAATATATTTATATATTTTTCTATAGAATATATTTGTTATTTTTTTATCAAAAATTGGGATCAAATGCGAATAGTCATTCTTTTTGAAAAATTTTTTTAAAAAGAATGACTATTCGCATTTGATCCCAAATCTGTTACATTTATTTATTAATGTAACAGACTAATTTATTGACAAAAAGCCAAAAATTGTTTGCGGAGAAACCAAAATTCCTCGACGCGTTTCGATGGTTGGTTAGACCATCTCTACTGGAGGATTATCCCCAATTTAGACAGATCGAAAACCTCGCATTAATACTTATTTACAAACAAAACTTTTTAGAATTATATTCATAAACCATAAGTAAAAGCGTAGATCATCGACTGAAAAAAAAAGAAACAGTTTTATCAAAAAATTTTGTTATTTTTTGAAAAAAAAAATTTTTATCAAACATTTTTCTATGGAAAATTTTTTATAAAAAATTTTTCTATCAAAAATTTATTCTTGTTTTGAAAAATATTCACAATAGTTACAAAAATATTCCCAATGCTTACAAAAATAATAGTGTCGTGGCAACAATGTTCGAGATTATATTTCTTTGTTCTCTCGAACCATATATTTTGTTGCTATAAACTGGATTTTGATTTGTTTCTTGCCTATTTTGTTTTTATCTTTTCTTTAAAAAAGCGGCACCAACGAACTCTGTTAACATCCAAATTCCAACTGAATGATTTTAGTACTCATTTTGACGAGTTTTATTAATGATCGTGGTATTTACAAAAATTCATCGGCTTCTGGTGGTATGGATTGCCTACACCAGCTAAGAATAAATGTAATAGACAGGGATCAAGAGCGAATAATTTTTTCTTTTTGTAAAACATTTACATCCCCACAATTTTATATTTTTTTTTGTTAAAAAACCAATACATTTACATAAGTACTTAGATTGTAGAACATTCTTGATTATTCATTAATTGTTTTATTTGGATTATTTTTAATATATGAATTGACATTTAAAAGTAATAAAATTTCGAAATTCAACTCAAACTTAAAACAAATGACATTTTCACACACTCTGAGTTTGAGTTAAAATTAGAAGAAAAACCATAAAAAGTAAAACAAACTAAAAATAAAGGTGGAGATTTGAAATTGAAACATGCAGGTTATGATCTTGGCGTCAAGACTAATCGATTTCAAAACATGGAAACACATTCTCTTTCTGAATACAAATTAAATGTGGGAAATGTTTCGACGGATTTTAAGGAATTTTAAAGATTAGATTAAATTCGAATTGGCAACAAAATAACGAAAGGTTATAAATATTTTCAAAATCTAATACCTCGTATAAATATATTAATTTTGACTTAAATTGTTAAAAATTTATTGTTTTATATTTCATTTTATACTAAAATGAATTCATTAATTGTTTTGTTAAAAAATCAAACAACTAATTCTTTTGTAGTAAATAAAAGAAACACGTATTTTTTTTAGAAATTTTGATTATTTAATCTAAATTCTTAAAAAATAAAACTTGTATCCAAAAAATTTCAATAAACAAAAATTGTGATGATTAAGAATTCCACATATGGCTAAAACTAGATAAAAGAGTAATTTTTGTAGCATTTATTCAAATTTAAAAAATAAACCAATTAAATTGAATCATAATAAATTTCAAAATTTAATGGCTATTAAAAATCCAGCAGAAGAACATTAAATTTAAATGCGCCATTTAAATGTGATTTGGAAATTTAACGTCATTAGTTAATTAGGGATAGACAAGCTTTTAGAAGCGGTTTACTTTAATTAGAAAAGTATTCAAAAGGAAAAACAATTTTAATCGTTTCGAAAATATGGAGTTAATCGTTAAATAGAAATTCTTAATAATAATCTTTAGGTTGTTTATTTTAACCTCCCACATAGAGAAATGCTAAATAAATTAAACGATGACTATCCAAACAACTAAAATTTAAGCAATTAATTTCGCTAAAAAATTTGTATCTCCTAAAAATATTTCTTAAACAAACTCATCCGCCTCAAACTGAGTTTTGTTAAAAGACAATCGATTTTATTTAGATTTTTTTAACATCAAAAAAAAAAGTTCCTAGTTATTTTATGTTAGGGCATGAAATCTCATTTGTTCACAAATAACATAATCTTTTTGTAAAATAATTACTTTTAAATATTTTAATCGAAATTCTCCAAAAAGTTAAGAAAATCACGTTATTTTTTCTATAAAAAAAAGTTAAAAATAAAAAATTTATATTTGATCTGGGAAAGTAAGGGTTAATTGAAGAATTTCGCGAAAATGTAAATTTTTGGTCATAATTTGAGTTTTACTTGTACTTTATTTTAGTAAAATTAATAATGAATATTATTGCTTATTTTACAGAAAAATTATGCTGAGAGGTTTTTATACTGGACGAGATTAACCCTTTCTTCACCAGTTTCAAAAGTCTCAATTTGGATTTCCTAAAAATTGTCATAGTGAGATTACGGAATATTAAGTAGTAATTAGCGATCTAATATTTTTTATAAAAAATTCTATAAAAAATTTCTGATAACAAATTTTTCTATTGAAAAATTTCATTTCCATAGAAAAATTTTCATTATAAAATTTTTTCTAGAGAAAATTTTTCATTATAAAATTTTTTTCTAAAGAAAAATTTTCATTGTTAAATTTTTTCTAGAGAAAAATTTTCTTTATAATTTTTTTTTTAGAGACAAATTTTCATTATAAAATTTTTTTCTATAGAAAAATTTTCATTGTTAATTTTTTTCTTATAAAAAATTTCACTGTAAAATTTTTCCTATGGAAAAATTTTCATTGTTAAATTTTTTTTTATAGAAATTTCATTGTAAAATTTTTCTTATGGAAAAATTTTCATTACAAAATTCTATAAAAAATAATTTTCATTACAATTTTTTTTTTCTATACAAAATTTTGTTCATTTTCATTACAAAAATTAAAAAAAAAAAATTATCGATATAAAATTTCCTATAGAAAAATTTTTATAAAAAAATTTTTTATGGAAAAATTTTTACTATAAAAATTTTTACTATAAAAATTTTCTATAGAAAAAATTTTATTATACAATTCTTTTCTATAGAAAAATTCTCATTATAAATTTTTCTATAGAAACATTTTCATTACAAAATTTTTTTTACAGAAAAATTTTCATTATAAAATTTTTTTTATTCTAAAATTTTTTGTATAAAAAAATTTTCATTATTAAAGTTTTTGTATAAAAAAATTTGCATTACAAAGTTTTTTCTATAGAAAAATGTTCGATATAAAATATTTTCTACAGAAAAATTTTCGATATCAAATTTTTTCTTTAGAAAAATTTTCGATATGAAATTTTTCCTATCGAAATTTTTCTATAGAAAATTTTTCGTTATCAAATTTTTACTTTTAAAAATTTTCGATATAAAATTTTTTCTTTAAAAAAATTTTCAATATTAAATTTTTTCTTTAGAAAAATTTTTGATATAGAAAAATTTTCCATGTAAAATTTTTATATTAAAAAAATTTTCATTATAAATTTTTATATTAAAAAAATTTTCATTATAAATTTTTTCTATAAAAAATTTTCATTATAAATTTTTTTTTAATTTTTATAGAAAAATTTTCGATATAAAATTTTTTTTATAGAAAAATTTTCTATATACAATTTTTTCTATAAAAAAATTTTCGATATAAAATTTTTTCTATAGAAAAATTTTCGATATAAAATTTTTTCTATAGAAAAATTTTCGATGTAAAATTTTTTCTATTGAATATTTTTCGATATAAAATTTTTTCTACAGAAAATTTTCATTATAAAATTTTTTCTATAGAAAAATTTTCGATGTAAAATTTTTCTATTGAAAATTTTTCGATATAAAATTTTTTCTATAGAAAATTTTCATTATAAAATTTTTTCTGTAGAAAAATTTTTTCTATAAAAAATTTTCATTATAAATTTTTTTCTATAGAAAAATTTTCATTGTAAAATTTTTTTCTATAGAAAAATTTTTATTATAAAATTTTTGCTATAGAAAAATTTTCATTAAAAAATTGTTTCTATAGAAAAATTTTCATTATCAAATTTTTTCTATAGAAAAATTTTAATTATCAGATTATTTCTATCGAAAAGTTTTCCTAACAAATTTTTTCTATAGAAAAATTTTCATTACAAAATTTTTTCTATAGAAAAATTTTCATTACAAAATTTTTTCTATAGAAAATATTAATTATAAAATTTTTTCTGTAGAAATCTTATAAAATTTTTTCTGTAGAAAAAATTTCGTTATAAAATCTATCTATAGAAAAATTTTAAAATTTTTTTATAGAAAATTTTTATTACAAATTTTTTTCTATAGAAAAATTATTATCATTATAAAATTCATTATAAAATATTTTCTATACCAAAATTTTTATTATAAAATATTTTCTATAGAAAAATTTTAATTTTAAAATATTTTCTATAGAAAAATTTTCCATATAAAATTTTTGCTATAGAAAAATTTTCATTACAAAATTTTTTCTATAGAAAATTTTCATTATAAATTTTTTTTTGTAGAAAAATTTTCATTTTAAAATTTTTTCTGTAGAAAATTTTTGTTATAAAATTTTTTTTCTATAGAAAAATTTTCATTATAAAAGTTTTTATACACCAAAATTTTCATTATAAAATGTTTTCTGTAGAAAAATTTTCAATATAAAATTTTTTCTATAGAAAAATTTTCATTACAACAAATTTTCATTATAAAATTTTTTCTATAGAAAAATTTTCGATATCAAATTTTTTCGGTAGAAAAATTTTTAATATAAAATTTTTTCTATAGAAAAATTTTCATTATAAAATTTTTTCTGTACAAAAATTTTAATTTTAAAATTTTTTCTGTTGAGAAATTTTCATTGTAAAATATTTTCTATAGACATGTTTTCATTATAAAATTTTTTCTATACAAAAATTTTCATTATAAAATTTTTTCTATAGAAAAATTTTCATTATAAAATTTTTTTCTATAGAAAAATTTTCATTATAAAAATTTTCTATATAAAATTTTTTCTGTAGAAAAATTTTCGATATAAAATTTTTTCTATTAAAACTTTTCGGTATAAAAGTTTTTCTATAGGAAATTTTCATTGTAAAATTTTTTCTATTGAAAAATTTTACTGTAGAAAAATTTTTTCTGTAGAAAAATTTTCATTATTTATTTTTTTCTATAGAAAATTTTTCATTATAAAATTTTTTCTATAGAAAAATTTTCTTTATAAAAAAAATTTTCGATATAAAATTTTTTCTATAGAAAAATTTTCTATATAAAATTTTTTCTATAGAAAAATTTTCGATATAAAATTTTTTCTATAGAAAAATTTTCGATATAAAATTTTTTCTATAGAAAAATTTTCGATATAAAATTTTTTCTATAGAAAAATTTTCGATATAAAATTTTTTCTATACCAAATACCCTGTACAAAGAAGGGTATACAAATTTGTAGCTGAAAAATTTTTTATTGTTATTTTTTTTTACTTTGAGCTGTAAAACATTTTTGTTTTGCACTATAAAACCCGGTACTGCAAGTCTTGTGAATTAATTAATTATTTAATTGCTTGTCAAATGACTTGATACACATACGAGTAAGTGTGAGAAAAAAACGAAGAAAATTTCCATGTACTTTTTTATGAATGAAAAGCGAAAGTTTTTTAAATGGGTATAAATATTAAAATGACAAAGAGTATTAAACTGTAATTATTGTACATTTCTTAAATGTTATAAAATAATAGAAATTGAAAACAATAATAAATATTTAAATCAATTGTAATCTAAAGACTTTAACCTTGAGTTTGTGACAACTCGTGATTTTATAGAAAATTTTGTAAAAAAAAAGAAATAATTATGGCATTAATTGCATCAATAAATTACTTAATGCAATTATAGTTTTTATACATTTTGTTATATTGATTAAATAATTAATTGACGTAATGAAATCAATTACAAATTTATTTTAATATAATTACAATTGGAAGCTTTAAATTTTCAAAGTTCAATTATTTTAATTTTTCTTCTTGAAAAATATTTAATTATATATTTAATTTTTCAATACCTTGAGATTTTTTTGGAAGATCATTAAAAATACACTTTTTTGAAAACTAGGCCTAAACCCAAAATAGTTTGTTATAACTCACAAGTCATATTTATAACTTTTGCGCTGAAACCATTTAAGAATATTTTAGACACAATTAAATTCGTTTAATTGATTTAACATAATTATTTTATAGCATATCTAATGTTTAACTAACCAAATATTTGCTTTAATTGATCAAACACTAACACCACGTGAACACACTTATTAAATAATTAAAAGTTACGTAAAGACTTTTAAATTATTTACGTACATTTTTATAAGGCTTTACATTTTGAAAAATATCCAAACAAAAAGAAAAACCTTTACAGAGCACATAGGGGTAAATTGCATGGAATTTTTACATAAAAATATTTGTCGAGAAAAATTTTTGTTAATTTTTTTAGAGAAAATTTTTTGATATAGAATTTTTAATGAAAATTTTTCATGTAAAATTTTTAATAAAAAATTTGTATGTAAAATTTTTCATGAAAAATTTGTATGTAAAATTTTTTATTCAAAAAAGTATTTCTATAAGTATAAATGTAAAAAATTTTATAATGAAAAAAATTTGAAGTCAAATTTTATGTTAAATTTTTATAGAAAAAATTTTTGATGTAAAATTTTATTAAAAAATTTGTATGGAATAATTTTGATGTAAAATTTTTAAAGAAAAATTTTTGATGTAAAATTTTATTAAAAAATTTGTATGGAATAATTTTGATGTAAAATTTTTAAAGAAAAATTTTTGATGTAAAATTTTATTAAAAAATTTGTATGGAATAATTTTTGATGTAAAATTTTTAAAGAAAAATTTTTGATGTAAAATTTATTAAATTTTTTTTTTTAGAAATTTTAAAGTTATTTTCTGATGTAAAATTTTTCATAGAAAAATTTTTAATGTATTTTTAATTTTTCATAAAAAAAATTATGATGTGAAATATCAAAAAATTACAAAATTGTCGGGATGCAAATATTATTCAAAAAGAAAAATTATTCGCACTTGATCCCAGTCTATTACATTTATAAACGAACATAATTCTATAAAAATATTTTGGAAAATTATTGAAAATTTTATATATATATTTTTTTTTAATTTTTTTTTAATTTTTGCTGTCATTAAAAAATTTTGCAGAGAAAAATATTTGATGTAGAATTTATTCAATATAAAAATTTCTTGGAAATATTTTCAATTTTAATTAAATAAATTTCTGATTAGAAAAAAATTGTTGTCAAAATTTCTTTAGAAAAAAAATTGATGTCAAAATTTTTATACAAAAGTTTTGGATTTTAAATTTTTCATAGAAAAATTTTTGATGTTAAATTTTTAAAATGAATTTTAAAAATTTTACAAATTGCAACTTTTGTTGCAAAATTTTTCTTTTAAACATTTTTCTATGTTATTTTTTTCCTACAAAAAATGTTGATGTACTTTTTCATAGACAATTTTTTTTTTTGATAGAAAAAACATAGAAAATTTTTCGATTAAAATTTTTGAAAAGAAAAATATTTTTAATATTTTTAATTTTTCATACAAAAATTCTTGGTGTCAAATTTTTAAAGTCACAATTTTTCATTAAAAAATTTATAATGTACACTTTTTCACAGAATTTTCGATTTAAAATTAAAACAAAAAAAAACAAGTAAGAAAGCGCTATAGTCGGTCAAGCCGACCATACGATACCCTTCACCACTTAGGTCAAAGGTGTTATTTTTCCTGTATAAAGACAAATATTTGCTAAATTTTGCCATCATACAAACATTTTCTCAAAACGTATATATTCAACCTGTTTCCGTCATTTGGACTTATATGAGAGCTAGGGTCAAATGTGGACCGATTATCTCGAAATTTGGCAAATTGATTACAGTTATTACAAAAATTATGTATGCAAAAAATAAACTCAAAATTTTCATTATCTTTAGATTTACGAGCGTTTTAGTGATTTTTTGTCTCATTTAGTGCGTTTTTGAAGAAGAGTTTGTATGGGAGCTATGGTCAAATGTGGACCGATTTCAACGAAATTTGGTACAGTGATTTAGGTTTACATAAGCAGTATCTTTTTTAAATTCCATGAAAAAATATTGATATTTGTGGCCAATATAGCAATTCCGGGAAGTGGGACCTATGGGAGGTACCATAAATAATGAACCGATTTTGACCAATTTCAATAGCCATGGTCCCATTATCAAAAAAATTATCTGTGCCAAATTTCATCAAATTATCTTTAGAATTACGACCTGTAGTTTGATTACAAGGTTTACATGGGGGTCCAGCCGTCCAGCCAGCCAGACGGACGGACGGACGGACGGACATCGCTAAATCGACTCAGAAAGTGATTCTAATTCTATTGGTATACTAAAAGGTGGGTCTAAGACAAATATTTCTATGCGTTACAAACATCAGCACAAACTTTTAATACCCTTTCCACCTATGGTGGTGAAGGGTATAAAAATAATTTTGATGCACATATTTTTTTTCATTGAAATTTTTTATATAAAATTTTACATAGACATTATTTCAATATAAAATTTTCAAAGAAATATTTTCGAATTTTGAGTAAAATGGAAAGGTTTGTTGATGTTTAATGTTTTAAACAACAATTTTTGAAGTAAATTTCTTTCAAATTTTTGATATAAATTTCCTTAATTTTTCACATAAAAAAGTTCATACAAAAATTCTTTATGACAAAAATTTTTGTATCGAAAAATTTTCTATAGAAAAATGTTTATATCGAAAAATTTTCTATAGAAAAATGTTTATATCGAATATCGAATCAATATAACATATAATGTGTGGTTTTCGCTCTGTCTAGAATTAGGGATAATCTTCCTGATGAGATGGTCTAACCAACCATCGAAACGAGTCGAGGAAAGGTTTCTCCACCAACATTTTATGGTATTATCAAAAAACTATTTATTACAATATTAAATAATTGTAATAAATTGGGATCTTAGAGCAATACACTACAGTAAAACTTTTTAATTCAATGTTTAATGTCCCAAAAACCTTTTTAAAAAATTTTAATATCGACAAATATTCTATAGAAAAATGTTTATATCAAAAAGTTTTCTATAGAAAAATTTTTATATCATAAATATTTCTATAGAAAAAATTTTATATCGAAAAATTTTGTATAGAAAGATTTTTATATCGAAAAATTTTGTATAGAAAGATTTTTATATTGAAAAATTTTCTATAGAAAATTTTTATATTGAAAAATTTTCTATAGAAAATTTTTATATCGAAAAATTTTTATATCGAAAAATTTTCTATAGAAAATTTTTTTTTATATCGAAAAATTTTCTATAGAAATTTTTTTTTTTATATCGAAAAATTTTCTATAGAAAATTTCTATATCGAAAAATTTTCTATAGAAAATTTTTATATCGAAAAATTTTCTATAGAAAATTTTTATATCGAAAAATTTTCTATAGAAAATTTTTATATCGAAAAATTTTCTATAGAAAATTTTTATATCGAAAAATTTTTTATAGAAAATTTTTATATCGAAAAATTTTCTATAGAAATTTTTTATTACGAAAATTTTCTATAGAAAAACTTTTATATTTTTCTTTAGAAAAATTTTTGTATCGAAAAATTTTCTTTAGAAAATTTTTGTATCGAAAAATTTTCTATAGAAAATTTTTATATCGAAAAATTTTCTATAAAAAAATTTTTATATCGAAAAATTTTCTATAGAAAATTTTGATATCGAAAAATTTTCTGTATAATAATTTTAATATCGAACAATTGCCTATACAAACATTTTAATATCGAAAAATTTTCTATAGAAATTTTGTTTATTGAAGAAGATTTTTCTATAAAATTTCATATTCAATTTTTTTCTATGTTAAAATTTGATGTTTAAAATGTTTTCTTAAACAGAAATTTAACATCAGAATTCTTCTGTAATAAATTTTTAAAAAACATACAAATTGTAATTAACAAATTTCTTCCATTTTCCCCATTGTGCAGTCGAGCTAAAATTGCTTGTATACAAATCTAAAATGTATAAACGCATATCCATGAATGTTGGCAAATTTAATAATTTTTGTTTTTCGTTTAATTTTTCATAAATGAAAATAAAAAAATATGAAAAATGAAAAACCGAAAATAAAACAAAACAAAAAGTAAAAGTACAAAATAAATATTTGTGAAAAATTATTATCACATACTTACGACTACGAGTACAACATTAATTTTAACAGCTTTGAAAAATATTTACCAAAGTACAGAGGGACAGACGGGCGAACTTAAGTAGTTGGTAAAATGTTATGAGTTTGTCTATGAAATAACCCAGCAAAGCGTTGATAATATTATGACTACTTTGTAATGGCTTCCTCAACGAAGACGGCAGTAACATGATATAACCATCAAAAAACCCAATGCGAATCAAGCAAAAATGTTTACCATTGCATTACTTTGTTAATTATATTGTAATGACTTCTGATTACGTTTTATAATACTTAGAGATGCTAAGAAGTGCTTCTATGTAATAAAAATTTTTAATTTTTTTCTTTTGTCAAAGTATTAAAATACTTCATTTTTCTTTGTTATATTAACGTCTAGTACTACCTACTGGAAAAAATGACTTAAAATGCTAATCTGATCGGTAGCTATTGATGAATCGTACTATGTTAATAAAAAGTTTTGCTGGGATTTTTCTTGAGCAAATGAGTATGTGATTTTGTTTATTAGCAAAATATCTTTTATTGTTTAAATTCAAAAATATATATCAAAAACGTTTATGCTCTGATGAACAGGTGTTTACTTTACTTTTATTTGTTGTTTAAATTTTTCTGCAAATTTTCTTCTGGGAGGTTTTTCTTTTAACTTTTTGCTTATGGGGTATGATAATAAATTTAACAACTACTAAAATACAATTTATTAACTTAAAAACTATAATCATCTTAATTGTTACTTGATTGTTAATGAGTTGATATCCAAAAATGTTTGTGGGTTTTTCCTGATATATAATGTTTTTTTTTTTTTTAATTTTTAGATGTGCTATCCCAAAAGCTGATTTAATAAAAAAAATTATCCATAAATTTTGTTTTATAAAGTTATTCGAAACTGTTTTCTTCAACGATTCTACTTTTCAAAACTTTCCTTGCCACACTGATCCTGCAGATAAAACATGGTTAAGTTACATCCGCTTTGAAAAACGGATTTTTATATCTCCCAATTATAATGGCATAAGATCCTATTAATTCGATCTAAATAGCCCCGTCTGGCAGTTGATAAAACTATTTGATAACACATAACTTAGGCTACGAACTTTGACAAAAAATATTTCTAAACAAGTAAGAACGTGCTATAGTCGGTCAAGCGCTACCATACGATACCCTTCACCACTTAGGTCAAAGGTGTTATTTTGTATAAAGACAAATATTTGCTTAATTTTGCCATCATACAAACATATTCTCAAAACTTATACATTTAAGCTGTTTCCGTCATTTGGACTTATCTGAGAGCTAGGGTCAAATGTGGACCAATTATATCGAAATTTTGCAAATTGGTTGCAGTTATTACAAAAATTATGTATGCAAAATAAACTTAAAATTCTCATTATCTTCGGATTTACGAACGTTTTAGTGAATTTTATCTCATTTAGTGCGTTTTGAGAAAAGAGTTTGTATGGGAGCTATGGTCAAATGTGGACCGATTTCAACGGTACAGTGTTTTTGGTTTACATAAGCAGTATTTCTTTTAAATTTCATGAAAAAATATTGATTTTTCTGGCCAATATATCAAATCCGGGAAGTGGGCCCTATGGGAGGTACCATAAATAATGGACCGATTTTGACGAATTTCAATAGCCATGGTCCCATTATCAAAAAAATGATCTGTGCCAAATTTCAACAAATTATCTTTAGAATTGCGACCTGTAGTTTGATTACAAGGTTTACATGGGGGTCCAGCCAGCCAGACGGACGGACATCGCTAAATCAACTCAGAAAGTGATTCTAAGCCTATTGGTATATTAAAAGGGTCTAAGACAAATATTTCTATGCGTTACATACATCAGCACAAACTTATAATACCCTTTCCACCTATGGTGGTGAAGGGTATAATTATCGGAAAACTTTGGTATTGAAATTAGGCGAGGTAGGCAACACTATAGCTCGCAATTTTGTATGATAATTTTAAAATTTCGCGCAGATATATTTTTATACCCTTCACCACCTTAAGTGGAAAGGGTATTATAAGTTTGTGCTGATGTATGCAACGCACAGAAATATTTGTCTTAGACCAATAGGCTTAGAATCACTTTCTGATTCGATTTAGCGATGTCAGTCCGTCCATCCGTCTGGTTGGCTGGCTGGACCCCCATGTAAACCTTGTAATCAAACTACAGGTCGCAATTCTAAAGATAATTTGATGAAAATTGGCACAGACCATTTTTTTGATAATGGGAGCATGACTATTGAAATTCGTCAAAATCGGTCCATTATTTATGGTACCTCCCATATGCCCCACTTCCCGGAATTGATATATTGGCCACAAATATCAATATTTTTTCATGAAATTTAAATCAAATACTGCTTATGTCAAGTATAATCACTGTACCCAATTTCGTTAAAATCGGTCCACATTTTACCATAGCTCCCATACAAACTTTTCTTTAAAAACGCGCTAAATGAGACAAAAATCACTAAAACGCTCGTAAATCTAAAGATAATGAGAATTTTAAGTTTATTTTTTGCATACATAACTTTTGTAACAACTGTAATCAATTTGTCAAATTTCGGGATAATCGGTCCACATTTGACCCTAGCTCTCATATAAGTCCAAATGACGGAAACAGCTTAAATATATAAGTTTTGGGAAAATGTTTGTATGATGGCAAAATTTAGCAAATGTTTGTCTTTATACAGGAAAATAAAACCTTTGACCTTAGTGGTGATCTGTATGGTATGGTCGGGCTTGACCGACTTTAGCACTTTCTTACTTGTTTATTATATTGTCTTTGGTTTCACTATATTGAAAAATTACCCTACTTTTAGGCTATTTTTATGGGAAAAAACAAATGCAGTTTTCGCTAATTACAGGTTTTTCTAATTAAAATAAACTCAATGTAATTAATACTCCCACTCTCATGATGAATAACTGAAAAAAATAAAATACCCAAAAATTTTGTAATCTATGATTTAATATTTATGTTACGAATTAATGCTTAAACAAAAAAAAGAAAAAACAGAGTGTAACTGATATGAGAAAGTGATATCGTGTTGATTGTACTAAAATTCCAAACGACATCTGAAGAAGCGACCGATCGATTCACCTGCCAAGAGTCAACGAACGTTATACTGACACATTTTCATATTCAAAAAAAAAAAAAGTGAAGACCTACTTTAGATCGCAAAAAAGTAAAGTTATGCCTCTATTGTAACAAGTAACAAGTAAAGTAAGTGAAATGAATCAGATTTCGCTTTTATGAGCAATAAAATGACAAACTGCGTTGATTTCTCATGCGTATCTTTTGTTATTATTTTTTATGTTCAGTCTTTCAACAATTTCTATTACTTTTGTACTTACTTTACTTTACTCTATATTTAATTAAATAAATTTTACTGCATATACATAAGTACAAAATAGTTGATGTTTTCAATAATAAAGTCCGTCTTTTGATAGACCGATATAAGAAGAGTATGTACCTCTACCTAGGTATAGGTATGTACTTTTATTTGCCAATCCACCAGGTGATATAAGCAAAAATGTCTTTTGCAATAGAGCCTAATATCAAATAGTTTTTCATGTCATAATATTTCTTCTTTTTTACAAGAAAAATAATAAAGTTATAATTAAACAAAAAAACGGATTGAATTACTTATGAAAATGTTAGAAATAAATACTTGTACAAAAAAAATATATATCTAAAAATTGAATGCATTTCCAAAAATTCCCATAGAAATGTATATGTTTTTTACGCTTATTGATTTTGTAGTAAGTTTTTCTGATTGTGTAGTTACAAAAGAATTTATGTTATATGTAAGTATTACGACATACATATATATATGTATATTAAATAGAATACAAAATACTGGGTTAAAATAGAAAAACATATTCAGTTAATGATCGAAATATTTCCCTTTAACCTCCAAAATTATTAGACATTTATACCATCGAAACCGCAGCCTCATTTGGAGACCTACCCTATGGGGTTTATAGTAAGATTGCCATTCCGTTTGTAATTTCCTTAATATTGTGTGTCTGTTTGTCTGTCTGTCTATTTATCTGTCTGTCTGTCTGTCTGTCTGTTTGCCTTTCTGTCTGTATATATGTCTATCTGTCTGTCTGCCTGTCTGTATATAAAGAGTGTTCTAAAAAAAATATGCATTTACTATTTTAGACAAAATTTATCCATAGTGCAAGAAATAATTTATTTTTTGATCAAGTTAGTTTCTATAGATATGTCAGATACTATTATTTTAGAAATTATTAATTTTCAGTAGTTATTTCAATCAAAATGAACTTCGAAAAAAAGTTCGTGAAAATATAATTAAAACTTTTCAAAAAAATCCGTCATGGTCTTTTAAAAAAATAGCTAAAAATTTGAAAGTTGACCCTCGAACGGTTTCTAATAAGGAAAACCTGAGCATTGAAAGAAAACCTGGATCAGGGAGGAAAAAAGGTCCTACAGATATTGGTAAGGTAAAAGAAGTCGAGCGACTCTTTCGAAGAGCGCCTAACACTTCTTTAAGAAAAGCAGCTCGTACGGTGAAATGTTCTACGAATTTTGCACATAGAGTCAAAGCTTATGCTGGACTGAAGACATACAAAGTCCAAAAGGTTGCAGATCGCAATGCTATAAAGAACTTAGAAGCAAAAAAACGAGCGAAAAAATTGAAGTCTGATTTTATAAAAAAATACACCTGTTGTGTGATGGATGATGAAACATACGTACTGGCAGACTTTTCTCAACTTCCTGGTCAAGATTTTTATGTTGCTGATAAACGGGGCAATGTTCGGCAAGAGTTTCGCACAAAAAAACAAACAAAATTCCCTAAGAAGTTTCTCGTGTGGCAAGCTATTTGCAGTTGTGGCAAAAGAAGTAAAGTATTTGTGGCATCTGGCACAATAAACACAGAAATTTATATAAAGGAGTGACTACATTTTTTTGGCCCGATTTGGCATCATGCCATTATGGAAAAAAGGCACTTGAGTGGTACTCAAAGAATAATGTAATTTTTGTACCACGAGAGGCAAATCCACCTAATTGTCCAGAACTTCGGCCTGTGGAAAGGTATTGGGCTCTGGTAAAAAAGGAATTGAAGAACACAGGAAAGATTTCCAAGAACGATTTTAAGCGCAGGTGGAACACATGCTCCAAAAAGGTATCAGAAGCAACTGTAAAATCTTTAATGGGAGGGTTTCCGAAAAAAGTCGATAATTTTGCAAAACCCGAGTACTAAGTAAACATTTTAATGCTAAATGATTTTGTATAATATGTCATTATATTTGCGTATTTTGTAGAGTTTTTATATTAAAAGGTTTGATTTTTATTTAAGAAAATCCAACTACAAATTTTATTTAGAGCACTCTTTATGTCCATCTGTCTTTCTGTCTGTCTGTCTGTCTGTCTGTCTGTCTGTCTGTCTGTCTGTCTGTCTGTCTGTCTGTCTGTCTGTCTGTCTGTCTGTCTGTATGTCTGTATGTCTGTATGTATGTATGTATGTATGTATGTATGTATGTATGTATGTATGTATGTATGTATGTATGTATGTATGTATGTATGTATGTATGTATGTATGTATGTATGTATGTATGTATGTATGTATGTATGTATGTATGTATGTATTTATGTATGTATGTATGTATGTATGTAAGTATGTATGTATGTATGTATGTATGTATGTATGTATGTATGTATGTATGTATGTATGTATGTATGTATGTATGTATGTATGTATGTATGTATGCATGTATGTATCTGTCTGTTTGTCTGTCCATCTGTCTGTCTGTTTGTCTGTCTGTCTGTCCGTCTGTTGTCGGCCTGAACAAAAGGAGTTAGGACACTCAAATTTGGCAAAAATATTCTTCACTTCTTGAAAAATTTTAGTATTGAAATTGTTCGAAATCGGTTTACATTTGACCATAGCTACCGTATAACCTCGCCTAGGCTAATCGCTTATTTGCTAATAAATGGCAAATTATAATAGGTATGATGATAAAATTTATTATAGAGAAGTTTTATATAAGCACATATTTCATCAAAATCGGTTTACATTTAACCATAGCTCCCATAAAAAACACTTACGGAAACAGCCTAAATTTCACCTAAAATACACTTAAATATGCCAATATATATTAAACTGTAATAGTTTTGATCACTAAATATAGCACAGGAAAGTTGTATGTCAATGACAAAAAGTTTTGTTACAATCGGTCACCACTTGACCATAGCTCCCAAATAAAACACGGAAACACAAAAATACCAAAAAGAGGGGGCTCTGTCCGTCAAATGAAAGTGCGATAGCTGCATAAAGAAAATAGCTAAAGGGATAAAATTTTACAAAAGCATTTTCGATATCTTAAAAAAAGACTTGTATTGAAATCGGGCGAAATCGGTTCACATTTAGTTAGAGCTCTTATATAACCCTCTAGAGACTTGGAGCAATCGGCGGAGTATAAAACCCTTCCAATAGAGCTTGCCGTTAGTTTGATATTTGGGATTGAACATGTAGAAAATATTTCGTTTTAAAGCTTCATTTAATACTCAAACAAAAGTTCGGAGGGTCGAAATTAGTTTTAGACCTATGGTTTCTTCGCCAAAGTTTCTTGAAATTACCTACAGAACATTCAATTTGACCCTAATGTAAATGAAAAATTTCTTGATCAATCCACATTTGAGCTTAGCTCAAATATAGAAACAAAATTTTGGTATGAATTTATCATATTTTTAAAAAGTCCCAGTTAAAAGCTAGTGAGTGCTCTTAGTCTATATCTTTTGATCACCATTTCAAATTAAATGCTTTTGCTCATTAGTATTCAGATCGTGATTTATATTAGAATTCTATCTATGTTTAAACTAGATTTTTTTTCATAATTTATTAATATATTTCAAAAGTCATTTCTCATACAAGAATTGTCAATATGTCAATTGTTAATTTATATCTTAAAATTTTAAAATCATCTGAATTAATTTTTCTGTTTTCTTGGTTTCTATTTTATTTGCAATTAGTATTTACTATTATTTACTATCTCACTTACTATTTAGTTACAATGTCTTCTAATGGTAAAAATACCTTGAACAAAAAATGTCAACTTATAAAAAGTTATAGAAAAATATTAGAAAACCTCAAGTCAAACCAACCAACCATCCATTCATTCATTCTCATGGTTATTTGGGATTTTTTTGTTTTTTCGTGTTAAATGTCACCAAAAAAATTTTGACATT
The DNA here is from genome assembly GCA_933228675.1 of Stomorhina lunata. Lineage (NCBI taxonomy): Eukaryota > Metazoa > Arthropoda > Insecta > Diptera > Rhiniidae > Stomorhina > Stomorhina lunata. Next base: position 154,537,535 of record OW121740.1, on the reverse strand, counting down.
GTTTTTAGTTCTTTTCCAAAAAATTATAAAAAACATTAATATTCGTAATAAAATAAAATAAAACAAAACAACGAATTGTTTAATAAACTTATAGCATTAACTTGTTAAATTGATATAGCACTTAATTTTATTGTTTTATTTTTCAATTTGTTTTTATACCCACCATCAAAAAGAATGGGGGGTATATTGAGATTGTCATTCCGTTTGTAATTTCCTTAATATTGGCTCAAAAATCAAAAACGATATATATTCTGAATCCTTATGAAATTCTAAGACGATTGAGCGATGTCCGTCTGTCTGTCCGTCTGCCTGTCCGTCTGTCTGTCTGTCTGTCTGTCTGTCTGTCTGTTGAAATCACGATAACGCCTAAACGAAAGGAGCTAGCTCACTGAAACTTAGCAAAAACATTCTTCATTTATGAGAAAATTTTGCTATTGAAATTGGGCAAAATCGGTTAACATTTGACCATAGCTCCCGTATAACCTCGTCAAGACTAGTCGCTTATTTGCTAATAACTGACAAATTATAATAGCTATGATGACAAAATTTGGTATCTAGAAGTTTTCCATAAGCACTAGGCAGCATATAAAATTTCATCGAAATCGGTTCACATTTAACCATAGCTCCCATATAAAAAACATACGGAAACGGCCAAAATTCCACCTGAAATTCACTTAAATGCCAATAAATGCTAAAATGTAATAGCTTTCGCCACCAAATTTAGCACAAATAAGTCTTATGTGAATACCAGCCAGTGTGCAAAATTTTGTCACAATCGGTCACCATTTGACCATAGCTCCCATATAAAGAACTTACGGAAACACAAAAATACAAAAAGAAAAGGGGGTTTATGTCCGTCTGTCCGTTAGATAAAAGCGCGATAGCGCCTTAACTGAAAGGGCTACAGCAACAAAATTTTGCAAAAGGAAGTCTTATGTGAATGCCAGTCAGTGTGCAAAATTTTGTTACAATCGGTCACCATTTGACCATAGCTCCCATATAAAAAACTTACAGAAACCCAAAAATACAAAAAGAAAAGGAGATTTATGTCCGTCTGTCCGTCAGATAAAAGCGCGACAGCTCCTTAACTACAAAAGCTAGAGAGACAAAATTTTACAAAAGTATTTCCGATATGTAACAAAAGTTGTGTACTGAAAATGGGCGAAATCGGTTCACATTTAGTTAGAGCTCCCATATAACCCCGCCCCGGGAAACACATAAATGCTGATAAATTGAGTACAATTGTGATAGCTATGACGACTAAATTTAGTATAGCAAAGTTTTATGCAACTATTGGTCAGTATATCAAATTTTATAGGAATTGGTCCATATTTGACTATAGCTTTCATATAAAAAACACTCCCGGAAACCAAAAAATGTTTAGCAAGGACCAGTTAAAAGCTATTAAATTAGAAGCTGTGACAGCTATTGCCACTAAATTTTGCAAGAATAAGCCCTGTATAAATACCAGCCAGTGTGTGAAATTTTGTTACAATCGGTCAACATTTGGCTATAATTCTTATATATTTATATTACATCCCCTTTTTTATATCTACAATCAAAATGATTCGGAAGTACAAGCAGCATATTAAGATTATGTATATGGTAGATGCATTAGGAACTCCTAACAAAATATATGGACCTGTCGTATTACTATCAACTTCTTTATCTTAACTTAATATTAAGCTAAACGAAAAGTATTTAACAACTTATTAATGTAAAACCATACCCGGTTACGATAACGAATTTTTTTCAAATTAAATAAATACTAGGGAAACCACTTACACACTTTTGAATGTTGAACTTTAAAGCTACTGCAACCGAAGTTATTCCAAATATTTTACCAACAATACCAACTAGCGTAACAACTTTTTTCCAATTTGGTCCACGTTTTGAATTTGCTGCAGCCTCGTAGATATATGAGATATGTTTCTAAATTTAACACAACTTGATGGTGGGTATATAAGATTCGGCACAGCCGAATATAACACTCTTTCTTGTTATTATTTTGATGATGTTTGAAACGCATTGAAATATTTATCGGAAAACCACCTGTTTGTCACATTTTCTATAGAACTCTTCCTTTAATGTCAAATTTTCTATAGAAAACTCTTCCTTTAACGTCAACTTTTCTATAGAAAACTCTTCCTTTAAAGTCAACTTTTCTATAGAAAACTCTTCCTTTAAAATCAATTTTTCTATAGAAAACTCTTCCTTTAAAATCAACTTTTCTATAGAAAACTCTTCCTTTAAAATCAACTTTTCTATAGAAAACTCTTCCTTTAAAATCAACTTTTCTATAGAAAACTCTTCCTTTAACGTCAACTTTTCTATAGAAAACTCTTCCTTTAACGTCAACTTTTCTATAGAAAACTCTTCCTTTAACGTCAACTTTTCTATAGAAAACTCTTCCTTTAACGTCAAGTTTTCTATAGAAAACTCTTCCTTTAACGTCAACTTTTCTATAGAAAACTCTTCCTTTAACGTCAAGTTTTCTATAGAAAACTCTTCCTTTAACGTCAACTTTTCTATAGAAAACTCTTCCTTTAACGTCAAGTTTTCTATAGAAAACTCTTCCTTTAACGTCAAGTTTTCTATAGAAAACTCTTCCTTTAACGTCAACTTTTCTATAGAAAACTCTTCCTTTAACGTCAACTTTTCTATAGAAAACTCTTCCTTTAACGTCAACTTTTCTATAGAAAACTCTTCCTTTAACGTCAACTTTTTTATAGAAAACTCTTCCTTTAACGTCAACTTTTCTATAGAAAACTCTTCCTTTAACGTCAACTTTTCTATAGAAAACGCTTCCTTTAACGTCAACTTTTCTATAGAAAACTCTTCCTTTAACGTCAACTTTTCTATAGAAAACTCTTCCTTTAACGTCAACTTTTCTATAGAAAACTCTTCCTTTAACGTCAACTTTTCTATAGAAAACTCTTCCTTTAACGTCAACTTTTCTATAGAAAACTCTTCCTTTAACGTCAACTTTTCTATAGAAAACTCTTCCTTTAACGTCAACTTTTCTATAGAAAACTCTTCCTTTAACGTCAACTTTTCTATAGAAAACTCTTCCTTTAACGTCAACTTTTCTATAGAAAACTCTTCTTCTTTCCTTGAATTTTTTATAGAAAACTTTTTATAGCGTAATAATTCCTTAAACATGGTTACTAAAGGGTTAAATATTAAACTTTTTAATATGATCCAAAAGCATGACAATTTGACAAAATTAAATAGAAACCGCTTTATTATTGAAAAGAAAATATCTCATTATCATGATATTTGGAAGCACACGCTACTGCACATTCTAATGACACTTTCTCCACTCAAGATCATAAAAGCTAAACTCAATTTTCAATTTCCACAAAATTGTAAATTACATGTATTATAGGTTAAGTTCAGTTTATGGGGGTTTTTTAATACTATAGACTTCCAATTCACACTTTCGGTATCACCTTCCACTTGGAATTGTTATATAATTATTGAATTAAATTAATAGTTTTGCCACAAGTCTACGATCATGATCTAAAACCAAAACGATTGCAGTTGCTTAAGAGGAAAGTCTTAGAGAAGTTGTTCGTTTTAGTTTTTCACTTTACAATTAACATTGATCTTGAAATTGAAGTTGTAAGAAAGAAATCCGAGATACAAAAACATAAACAAAATTTCCACAAAATGTAAAAAAAATGCATACAAAATTGTTGTTTGTTGCATTAAAAGGGGCAAGTTGTTAGTTGGTTCAGCAACAAAAATATGACTCGTATTGAGAAGAAAACATGAGTAGAGAAAGAAAAACATTTTACTGTTTTTTTAAACTTGTTAAGCTGGTTGGATGCATAATATAAAAATAAATATTTTTTAAGAAAATATCGGTAAGAAAACAAGTTCAATTTAAAAACAAGTAAGAAAGTGCTATAGTCGGTCAAGCCCGACCATACGATACCCTTCACTACTAAGGTCAAAGGTGTTCTTTTTGCTGTATAAAGACAAATATTTGCTAAATTTTGTCATCATACAAACATATTCTCAAAACTTATACATTTAAGCTGTTTCCAATGTGGACCGATTATTATGAAATTTTTCAAACTGATTACAGTTGCTACAAAAATTATGTATGTAAAAAATAAACTTAAAATTGCCATTATCTTCGGACTTACGAGCGTTTTAGTGAATTTTGTCTCATTTAGTGCGTTTTGAGAAAATAGTTTATATGGCAGCTATGGTCAAATGTGGACCGATTTCAACAAAATTTGGTACAGTGATTTAGGTTTACATAAGCAGTTTTTGTTTTAAATTTCATGAAAAAATATTTTTGTGGCCAATATATCAATTCCGGGAAGTGGGACCTATGGGAGGTACCATAAATAATGGACCGATTTTGACGAATTTCAATAGCCATGGTCCTATTATCAAAAAAATGATCTGTGCCAAATTTCATCAGATTATCTTTAGAATTACGACCTGTAGTTTAATTACAAGGTTTACATGGGGGTCCAGCCAGCCAGACGGACGGACGGACGGACATCGCTAAATCGACTCAGAAAGTGATTCTAAGCCTATTGGTATACTAAAAGGTGGGTGGGTCTAAGACAAATATTTCTATGCGTTACATACATCTGCACAAACTTAAAATACCCTTTCCACCTATGGTGGTGAAGGGTATAATGAAAAGTTTAACTAAAATCAAAGTAAAAGTGTAACATACCGATCGCTTAGAGTTAAACAAATAAAATGCTAATAAATTATACCAGGCACCGAAAATAACTGTTATTTTAAAATTTTTGATTAAAAAAATCAACCAGAAGGAGTTATCGTAGAACAAAACCAAAAATACCGTTTGGATGGTCTTGGTCAAAATATTTATAAGCTGAGATACTTTTTATTTTTTAACTTTTATTTTAAAAATCAAAAATAAAAGTTATTTTTTAACTTTTATTTTAAAAATGAAAAATAACAATTATTTTATAACTTTTATTTTAAAAATCAAAAATAAAAGTTATTTTTTAACTTTTATTTTAAAAATCAAAAATAAAAGTTATTTTTTGACTTTTAATTTTAAAATTGGAAATAAAAGTTACTTTTTAACTTTTATTTTAAAAATCAAAAATAAAAGTTATTTTTTAACTTTTTCTTCCCTTTTTTAACGGTAATAAAGTTATTTTTATATATTTTTTTAATTTTCGAAAAACTATTTGCCTTTTGACTGAAATATTTAAAATTTTTACGTAATTATTGAAAAATGTTGGTATGATGACGGTGGCAAAGGGATCATATGGTCAAGCTTAACCGACGTTATAATTTTCTACTTATTAAGAGTAAAGTGTCTAAACAATTTATATGGACATTTTCATACAAAATATTTAGACACTGGTTGTTCAGAGTTTAAAAAATATTATTATACCGACCTTAGTCTCACAAGTCATAATTATATACTAAAAACTTATATATAAAATTTTAAAATGGGTCGCAAACGAAATTTTTTTTTACGCGAGTTTTATGTTGAAAGTTATGGCGAAGCGGTTTGCAAATCGTGCGGAAAAAAATTAGTAATTTTTCCACAAATTTAAAACGCCATTTAGAACAAACACATAGTGAAGTTTTTCAAGATTTGGCGATTTTTTTCTTCAAGGATATTTTGCAGAAACCAATACAAATGATAAACTTACGATGATATGCTAGTGCAAATAAAAGCATCTATTGGAAAAAATCGAAAGATAGTTTTTAGATAAACCAATATTATAATATCCAAAAAATTACAAAAATTTGTAACTAAATATCTAGCTTTAAATAACATTTTCATTAAAATACTTACATGTTACTAATTATAAATAAAATATTGAAATAAATAATGAATTCGCTTTATACTGCATACAAACTTTAATATAGAGAAATAAATATATATGTAGCACTTACTAACATACCCAAACAGTTTATTTTATTAAGCATGTTAATTTTAAAAAAATAACTTTTATTTTTGATTTTTAAAATAAAAGTTAAAAAATAATTGTTATTTTTGATTTTTAAAATATAAGTTAAAAAATAATTGTTATTTTTGATTTTTAAAATATAAGTTAAAAAATAACTTTTATTTTTGTTTTTTAAAATAAAAGTTAAAAAATAACTTTTATTTTTGATTTTTAGAATAAAAGTTAAGAAATAACTTTTACTTTTGATTTTTAAAATAAAAGTTAAAAAATAACTTTTATTTTCGATTTTTAAAATAAAAGTTAAAAAATAATTGTTATTTTTTGACTTTTTCGATAAAAGTCATAACTGTTACGGTCCCTGAATTATACATATATAAACATTTTGTAACATTGATCGGAAAATCTTTCGGTTAAATCAAGGTCGAACCCATTTAAGTTCTTAAAAGTTCGAAGAGAAATTTTCAAATTTTAGCAAACCCTAGAAGACTTATTGATAATTTGACCCACCTGATTTCTTTTTACTCATTAGGTTGTGGCACAAAGCGGGTTAATTTTATTGCTTACATTTGACGTCCATCTCGTTTAGTTGGTTCGTTCACCTTTAGCTGAATTTATTTTAATTCAAATAAATCCTGAGAATTTGTGTAACAGAAATTAAATTAATTACGCACTAAAAAAGTTAATCCATAAAAATCTAGTTTATTTATTTGATCAAATATCAAAAATAATTATCAATTAAATGGGTTTGTAAGTAACTGAACAACTTCCAAATTGGAAGCATTTTTAAACTAGAAATTTCAGTTTCAAACAAAAACATCTTATAAATAGTTAATTAAATTAAATTCAACAAATATTTTGATTAAAAGTTAACAAATTGAGAAATATTCGAATCATGATCAAACTTTTTTCAAACAATTAAAACAAACGCAATGTCAAAATGAACATCAAGATATTGACATTACAAAGTTACAACAACAGTCGTTATATTGAAACAAACAAATTTTTAAATTTAAACAAAGTTCGTTCAAATATAGATAAGTTGACGGTTAAGAAAGAGTTTACTATAGAAAAGTTGACGTTAAAGGAAAAGTTGGCGACAGACAATGACTTCTATAGCAAAGTTGACGATAGAAGAAAACTTTTCTATAAAAGTCGACGATAGAGGAAGAGTTTTCTATAGAAAAGTCGACTATAGAGGAAGACTTTTCTATAGAAAAGTCGACGATAGATTAAGAGTTTTCTATAAAAAAGATGACTATTGGAAGAATTCTCTGTAGACAAGATGACAATAAGAAGAGTTTCATGTTGAACAGTTAACGATAGAAAAAGTTTTCGATAAAAAAGGTTGAAGGTTAATAGAGTTTTATAGAAAAAAGATGTCATTTGAAAGCGTTAAAAAAAACATCCTACAGAAAACTTAATGATGGGAATGGTTTTTTATACAAAACTTAAAATTAAGAAGAGTTTTCTATTGAAAAATTAACGATAAGGAAGAGTTTTCTATAGAAAACTTAACGATAGGAAAAGTTTTCTATAGAAAATTTAACTTTAGGAAGAGTTTTCTATAGAAAACTAAACGTTAGGAAGAGTTTTCTTTAGAAAACTTAACGATAGGAAAAGTTTTTTATAGAGAACTTTAAGTTAGAAAGAGTTTTCTATGGAAAATTTAACGTCAAGAAGAGTTTTTTTTATAGAAAACTTAACGTAAGGAAGAGTTTTCTATAAAAAGCTTAACGATAGGAAGAGTTTTCTATAGAAAACTTAACGATAGGAAGAGTTTTCTATAGAAAACTTAACGATAGGAAGAGTTTTCTATAAAAAACTTAACGATAGGAAGAGTTTTCTATAGGAAACTTAACATTAGAAAGAGTTTTCTCTAGAAAACTTAACGATAGGAAGAGTTTTATATAGAAAAGATGACGATAGGAAGAGTTTTCTATAGAAAACTTAACGATAGGAAGAATTTTCTATAGAAAACTTAACAATAGGAAGAGTTTTCTATAGAAAACTTAACATTAGGACGAGTTTTATATATTAAACTTAACGAAGAGTTTAATATAGTAAACTTAACGAAGAGTTTTCTATAGAAAACATAACATAACGAAGAGTTTTCTATAGAAATTTTATCGTTAGGATGATTTTTCCGTAGAAAACGTAACGCAAGGAAGAGTTTTTTATAGAAAACTTAACGATTATAAGAGTTTTATATATTAAACTTAATGTGATGAAGACTTTTCTATAGAAAACTTAACGTAAGGAAGAGTTTTCTATAGAAAACTTATCGTTACGATGATTTTTCTATATAAAACATATCTTTCGAAAAAGTTTTCTATAGAAAACTTAACGATAGAAAGAGTTTTCTATACAAAACTTTACGATAGGAAGAGTTTTCTATAGCAAACTTAACGTTAGGAAGAGTTTTCTATAACGATAGGAAGAGTTTTTTATAGAAAACTTAACGTTAGGAAGAGATTTCTTTAGAAACTTAACAATAGAAATGGTTTTCTAAAGAAAACTTAACGATAGGAAGAGTTTTCTATAGAAAACTTAACGTTAAGAAGAGTTTTCTATAGAAAACTTAACGTTAAGAAGAGTTTTCTATAGAAAACTTAACGTTAAGAAGAGCTTTCTACAGAAAACTTAACGAAGAGGTTTATATAGAAAACTTAACGTCAGAAAGAGTTTTCTGTATAAAACTTAAAGTAGGGAGAGTTTTCCTCTTGCAAGCGGGTTAAGTTTTCTAAAGATAAATGTTAATGGTAGGAAGAGTTTTGGACAGAAAAGTTGCGAATAGAAAAGGTTTTCTATGGAAAAGTTGCTGGTAGGAAAATTTTAAACAATAAATTAATCAAATATTTCATAGCCACAATCAATTTAACTTTGGTTTTGCCAAGTTTTGAAATTAATATTTCTGGGATCACTTTGTTTGTGCTAAGATCAATTCAATTGCTTAACAAGCGGTAGCCAAACTTTTAATCTGGACAAAAAATATTGATGATGATCAATGATAGAAATATAAATTTAACTCCTCTAAAATTTTATTGAAAAAATGCTTTAAAAGTTTGAAGCAAAGATTTTTTGTCTTCATCAAATGATGACTGACTACTTTTTCTTGAAACTTTTTTTTTATAAATTTTTATTAACAAAAGAAAATTTAATTTGTTTTAGTATTTGCACAATTTTTAAACATCTATTTTTATAGCCGGAAAAAGTAATAAAATTAAAAATATACAATAAATTTAAGTTTTTTCAAAGAAATTTTCAATGTTTAGATGATCAAATAAAAGATTTGATTAATATCAATATTTAAATTTCTCATTTGGAGAAAAAGCTAAAAATCCTGAAAAAGCGTTTCAGTTTATATTAAAACAATTCTAGTCAAATTCGTATGTTGAAGCCAAAAAAAGGGAATTGAAAAAAAATTAAAAATTTTTTATTATTGAATCAACATTTGTAACGGTCTTGACTTGACTGCAACCCATTTTGAAGCAAAAAAACCTAAACATTTTGAAATTGTTTAGTAATTGTTGTTTTCATTACTTTTTGATTTCCATTGTTAGAGTTAGAGTTAGTTTTGCTTTGTTTCCCGTTTTTTTTTTTCAACTTTTTTTGTTATTTTGGTTTTAATCGCATTTGTTGCAAAGTCCATTTTCATTGCGGTTTGCCGCCTGAAGGATGTGTCAAAATCTAGAGCAGATTTTGTAATTTCTTCGTGTGTATGTCGGTTGAGGGTCTCTATTTTTAGCTGAAACTGAATATAAAAAAATAGTAGAAATAAAAAGCAATTTATAACTGGGATTTTTTACACCTCAGGCTGTTTTTAACAAGAAACATGAGATTATTTATTGTTGCACATAAACAGATTTTTACAAGTAAAAGTTCAATAAAAATTGGAATAAAAAAGCGTTGGGTGCCATAGACAAACTCTGACTAATTGACCTTTAGGAGCGTGAGGAATAAAAATAACAAAAATACAATATATAGAGGATTAATAAAAGTTTCAATAACCAATTTCAATTTTGTTAGACATCCTATGAAAATTCAATAAAAAAGTGGATATTAAAAACGAGAAAATTGATAGGAACAGTGTTCTATATAGATGACGACAGGAAGAGTTTCTATAGAAAAGATGAAGATAGGAGGAGTTTTCTATAGAAAAGATGACGATAGGAAGAGTTTTCTATAGAAAAGATGACGATAGGAAGAGTTTTCTATAGAAAAGATGACGATAGGAAGAGTTTTCTATAGAAAAGATGACGATAGGAAGAGTTTTCTGTAGAAAAGATGACGATTGGAAGAGTTTTCTATAGAAAAGATGACGATAGGAAGAGTTTTCTGTAGAAAAGATGACGATAGGAAGAGTTTTCTATAGAAAAGATGACGATAGGAAGAGTTTTCTATAGAAAAGATGACGATAGGAAGAGTTTTCTATAGAAAAGATGACGATAGGAAGAGTTTTCTATAGAAAAGATGACGATAGGAAGAGTTTTCTGTAGAAAATATGACGATAGGAAGAGTTTTCTATAGAAAAGATGACGATAGGAAGAGTTTTCTATAGAAAAGATGACGATAGGAAGAGTTTCCTATAGAAAAGTTGTCGATAGGACAGGATTTCTATAGAAAAGTTTTCGATGGGACAGGTTTTTTATAGAAAAGTTGTCGTTGGGACAGGTTTTGTATAGAAAAGTTGTCGTTGGGACAGGTTTTCTATAGAAAAGTTGTCGTTGGGACAGGATTTCTATAGAAAAGTTGTCGTTGGGACAGGTTTTCTATAGAAAAGTTGTCGTTGGGACAGGTTTTTTATAGAAAAGTTGTCGTTGGGACAGGTTTTCTATAGAAAAGTTGTCGTTGGGACAGGTTTTCTATAGAAAAGTTGTCGTTGGGACAGGTTTTCTATAGAAAAGTTGTCGTTGGGACAGGTTTTCTATAGAAAAGTTGTCGTTGGGACAGGTTTTCTATAGAAAAGTTGTCGTTGAGACAGGTTTTCTATAGAAAAGTTGTCGTTGGGACAGGTTTTCTATAGAAAAGTTGTCGTTGGGAAAGGTTTTCTATAGAAAAGTTGTCGTTGGGACAGGTTTTCTATAGAAAAGTTGTCGCTGGGACAGGTTTTCTATAGAAAAGTTGTCGTTGGGTCAGGTTGTTTATAGAAAAGTTGTCGTTGGGACAGGTTTTCTATAGAAAAGTTGTCGTTGGGACAGGTTTTCTATAGAAAAGTTGTCGTTGGGACAGGTTTTCTATAGAAAAGTTGTCGTTGGGACAGGTTTTCTATAGAAAAGTTGTCGTTGGGACAGGTTTTCTATAGAAAAGTTGTCGTTGGGACAGGTTTTCTATAGAAAAGTTGTCGTTGGGACAGGTTTTCTATAGAAAAGTTGTCGTTGGGACAGGTTTTGTATAGAAAAGTTGTCGTTGGGACAGGTTTTCTATAGAAAAGTTGTCGTTGGGACAGGTTTTCTATAGAAAAGTTGTCGTTGGGAAAGGTTTTCTATAGAAAAGTTGTCGTTGGGACAGGTTTTCTATAGAAAAGTTGTCGTTGGGACAGGTTTTCTATAGAAAAGTTGTCGTTGGGTCAGGTTGTTTATAGAAAAGTTGTCGTTGGGACAGGTTTTCTATAGAAAAGTTGTCGTTGGGACAGGTTTTCTATAGAAAAGTTGTCGTTGGGACAGGTTTTCTATAGAAAAGTTGTCGTTGGGACAGGTTTTCTATAGAAAAGTTGTCGTTGGGACAGGTTTTCTATAGAAAAGTTGTCGTTGGGACAGGTTTTCTATAGAAAAGTTGTCGTTGGGACAGGTTTTCTATAGAAAAGTTGTCGTTGGGACAGGTTTTCTATAGAAAAGTTGTCGTTGGGACAGGTTTTCTATAGAAAAGTTGTCGTTGGGACAGGTTTTCTATAGAAAAGTTGTCGTTGGGACAGGTTTTCTATACAAAAGTTGTCGTTGGGACAGGTTTTCTATACAAAAGTTGTCGTTGGGACAGGTTTTCTGTAGAAAAGTTGTCGTTGGAACAGGTTTTCTATAGAAAAGTTGTCGTTGGAACAGGTTTTCTATAGAAAAGTTGTCGTTGGGACAGGTTTTCTATAGAAAAGTTGTCGTTGGGACAGGTTTTCTATAGAAAAGTTGTCGTTGGGACAGGTTTTCTGTAGAAAAGTTGTCGTTGGAACAGGTTTTCTATAGAAAAGTTGTCGTTGGAACAGGTTTTCTATAGAAAAGTTGTCGTTGGGACAGGTTTTCTATAGAAAAGTTGCCGTTGAGACAGGTTTTCTATAGAAAAGTTGCCGTTGGGACAGGTTTTCTATAGAAAAGTTGCCGTTGGGACAGGTTTTCTATAAAAAAGTTGCCGTTAGTACAGGTTTTCTACAGAAAAGTTGTAGTTGGGACAGGTTTTCTACAGAAAAGTTGTAGTTAGGACATGATTTCTATGGAAAAGTTGTCGTTAGGACATGTTTTCTATAGAAAAGTTGTTGTTAGGACATGTTTTCTATAGAAAAGTTGTCGTTAGGACATGTTTTCTATAAAAAATTTGTCGTTAGGACATGTTTTCTATAAAAAATTGTCGTTAGGACATGTTTTCTATGGAAAAGTTGTCGATAAAACGGCGTTTTCTAAAACATATTTTAAAGACTAACGCGGCTTTCCTCTTCCTTTGATAAACTATATCGAAATCTAGAAAATTAATATCTCTTACATATTTTTAACCTGTCCAATATTTATTTAATTGTACATTTCATTTAATTAAAATTATATGTCAAAGTATTTTTAATGTCCCACCTGTAATTGTTCCAAAAAAAAATAAATATCTACCACGAGTTAAAAATTGTTACCATTTTTAACAAATTTTTCTAAAAAAAACAACAACTAAAATTGTTTACAATGTTTGAAAAAGATCTTTAAAAAAAAACAAAAATTTAATAGAAAAAAACCTCTTTGTGGTTTTTACCAAATTTTCTTATTTTTATTGGACTAAAAAGGCAGATTGGTCATTAAATTTAATTCACAAATACTCTAGAAGGACGGATGGTTGACAGACAGACAATGGACTCAGAGTGGTTCTGCTTTTTCATAACAATTTGATTTGTTAAGGTGTTTCTTCAGATTCAGATCCGAATACCCAAAAGTCATTTTGACCATAAAAAGTTGCAAAGAATGTAGATTTTTTTGACACTAGATTGAGTTTTTGAGATCTGTTGCAATTGAGCACTTGTGTAGAGTTTTTTTTAAAGAGATATTGGGTAGCACTATAGATTTTTTGAAATTACATAAAATAAAATATGAAGGTTAATATGGTCTTATTTCAATATAAAATTTAGCTTCCAAATTAATTTTTTAAAAAAACTTGAAATGATAAACAATTTAACGATTTCTTTGATTTTATTGTAATTTTTATATTTTCTTAGTTAAAATACCTACTTTTTGAAATAATTGAAAATGCCTTTTTTTATTCCCATTAATCTCGATTTGAACTTTCAAAAGCAATTAAAAAACTTTGTGTGCTAATAATATTTATTTATCTTATTTTAGTAAACAAATTGATTTTACTTTAATAAGAAAAACTTATTTTTCGCTTTTAAAATCATTTAAAACAATTTAATTAATGAACCAAATGAACTGGTTCGAGATGAAATGTCCTTCAAAATTACGACATCGGTACAAAACTTGTACTGTCTATATAATGTCCGATAAAGAAGCAATGACAAGTTTAACGTGCAACTTTTGTTTTTTCATATTGGCTTTGGTAATGCATATGTATAATGTACAGTGTGATAAAGAATTGTGTGAACAATAAATTTTTTTAGAAGCTTTCGGATTTGTTTTAAGTCGATGGAACGATCTTTATAATTCAATGTTTAAATATAATTTTATGTAAATGTTTACCGCTACTATGCCTCATATGGGTTTTACGTTGAGTCGAACTTTGTCATATTCTTTGCAATATATCGGCGGGTATGTGACGAATAAATGTTCAATATAGTCCATCAGAATTGTCCGTTCTAAGATCCCAAAAGTGTTTGTCTCATTTAATAGAAGCAGCAGTTGACCTGTCTAACTGGGGTAAAGCAAGGTGATAATCTGTCTACAGTTCTATTTAACCTACGATCACACACGAATGACAAATGTGTTCAACATTCGCCTATGATGATGACATAGCGATTTTGGCTAGAGAGTTTTCCGCTTTTACTCTAATTCCTGTTTCGTTTGTCTTTATCTACTTTAATTTCACATTTGACAGAAAAAAATGTATGTATGGAGTACAATAACTTAAAATTATATTGTCTTTGTAGCGAATATTTATAATCAGGCGCAGGCAGCCCACACCACCAGAAGCCGAAGAATTTTTGTAATTATCGTAAATACCGCAATCATTAATGCAACTCGTTTTAATGAAAAAATTTTTAATAAATTTTTTTTTTTTTTTGGAAAATTTTTCTATAATTTTTTTTTTTATAGAAAATTTTTCGATAAAATTATTTTTCTTATAAAGAAAAATTTTTTTATACAAAAATTTTCGAAAATACTATTTTTCTTTGAAAAACTTTTTGATAAAATTATTTTTTATTAAAAATTTTCAATATAAATATTTTTCTGTAAAAATTTTCGATAGACAAATTTTCAAATTTTCTAAAGAAAATTCGATCAGAATAACTTTTCTATAGAAAAAATTTCGTAAGAAATATTTTAATTTTTTTTTAAAAAGTTTGATAAAAAAAATTGTCTATAAAAAATTTTTGATAATAAAAATTTTCTATAGAAAAATTTTTGATAAAAAAAATTTTCTATAGAAAAATTTTTGGTAAAAAGATTTTCTATAGAAAAATTTTTGATAAAAAAATATTCTATAGAAAATTTTTTGATAAAAAAATTTTCTATAGAAACATTTTTGATAAAAAAAATTTCTCTAGTAAAATTTTTGATAAAAAAATTTTCTATGGAAAAATTTCTGATAAAAAAATTTTCTATAGAAAAATTTTTGATAAAAAAAATTTCTATAGAAAATTTTTTTATCAAAAAATTTTCTATACAAAATTTTTTTTTGATAAAAAAAATTTTCTATAGAAAAATTTTTGATAAAAAAATTTTCTATAGAAAAATTTTTGATAAAAAAATTTTCTATAGCAAAATTTTTGATAAACAAATTTTCTATAGAAAAACCTTTCATAAAAAAATTTTCTATAGAAAAACCTTTCATAAAAAAATTTTCTATAGAAAAATTTTTAATAAAAAATCTTCTATACAAAATTTTTCTATAGAAAAATTTTTGATAAAAAAATTTTCTATAGAAAAATTTTTGATAAACAAATTTTCTATAGAAAAATGTTTGACAAAAAAATTTTCTATAGAAAATTTTTTGATAAAAAAAATTTTCTATAGAAAAATTTTTCATAAAAAAATTTTCTATAGAAAAATTTTCGATAAAAAAATTTTCTATAGAAAAATTTTTGATAATAAAAATTTTTGTTAATAAAAATTTTTGATAAAAAAGTTTTCTGTAGAAAAATTTTTGATAAAAAAATTTTCTATAGAAAAATTTTTGATAAAAAAATTTTCTATAGAAAAACCTTTCATAAAAAAATTTTCTATAGAAAAATTTTTAATAAAAAAATTTTCTATAGAAAAATGTTTAATAAAAAAAATTTCTATAGAAAATTTTTTCATAAAAAAATTTTCTATAGAAAAATTTTTTCATTAAAAAATTTTCTATAGAAAAATTTTCGATAAAAAAATTTTCTATAGAAAAATTTTCGATAAAAAAATTTTCTATAGAAAAATTTTCGATAAAAAAATTTTCTATAGAAAAATTTTTGATAAAAAAGTTTTCTATAGAAAAATTTTTGATAAAAAAATTTTCTATAGAAAAATTTTTGATAAAAAAATTTTCTATAGAAAAATTTTTGATAAACAAATTTTCTATGGAAAAATTTCTGATAAAAAAATTTTCTATAGAAAAATTTTTGATAAAAAAAATTTCTATAGAAAATTTTTTTATCAAAAAATTTTCTATACAAAATTTTTTTTTGATAAAAAAAATTTTCTATAGAAAAATTTTTGATAAAAAAATTTTCTATAGAAAAATTTTTGATAAAAAAATTTTCTATAGCAAAATTTTTGATAAACAAATTTTCTATAGAAAAACCTTTCATAAAAAAATTTTCTATAGAAAAACCTTTCATAAAAAAATTTTCTATAGAAAAATTTTTAATAAAAAATCTTCTATACAAAATTTTTCTATAGAAAAATTTTTGATAAAAAAATTTTCTATAGAAAAATTTTTGATAAACAAATTTTCTATAGAAAAATGTTTGACAAAAAAATTTTCTATAGAAAATTTTTTGATAAAAAAAATTTTCTATAGAAAAATTTTTCATAAAAAAATTTTCTATAGAAAAATTTTCGATAAAAAAATTTTCTATAGAAAAATTTTTGATAATAAAAATTTTTGTTAATAAAAATTTTTGATAAAAAAGTTTTCTGTAGAAAAATTTTTGATAAAAAAATTTTCTATAGAAAAATTTTTGATAAAAAAATTTTCTATAGAAAAACCTTTCATAAAAAAATTTTCTATAGAAAAATTTTTAATAAAAAAATTTTCTATAGAAAAATTTTCGATAAAAAAATTTTCTATAGAAAAATTTTCGATAAAAAAATTTTCTATAGAAAAATTTTTGATAAAAAAGTTTTCTATAGAAAAATTTTTGATAAAAAAATTTTCTATAGAAAAATTTTTGATAAAAAAATTTTCTATAGAAAAATTTTTGATAAACAAATTTTCCATAGAAAAACCTTTCATAGAAAAATTTTTTTATCAAAAATTTTTCTATAGAAAAATTTTGAATAAAAAATCTTCTATTCAAAAATTTTCTATAGAAAAATTTTCGATAAAAAAATTTTCTATAGAAAAATTTTTGGTAAAAAAATTTTCTATAGAAAAATGTTTGATAAAAAAAATTTCTATAGAAAAATTTTTGATAAAAAAGTTTTCTATAGAAAAATTTTTGATAAAAATTTTCTATAGAAAAATTTTTGATAAACAAATTTTCTATAGAAAAACCTTTCATAGAAAAATTTTTTTATCAAAAATTTTTACTAGAAAAATTTTTGATAAAAAAATTTTCTGTAGAAAAATTCTTGATAAAAAAAATTTTCTATAGAAAAATTTTTGATAAAAAAATTTTCTATAGAAAAATTTTTGATAAAAAAATTTTCTATAGAAAAATTTTTGATAAAAAAATTTTCTATAGAAAAATTTTTGATAAAAAAATTTTCTATAGAAAAATTTTTGATAAAAAAATTTTCTATAGAAACATTTTTGATAAAAAAAATTTTCTATAGAAACATTTTTGATAAAATAATTTGTGTTAAAAATTTTGTGTTGACATACTTTTCGATTACACTGTCTGAAGAGTTTGCCAGAGTATGTGCAATAACTAAAACAGCAAATCGGCATACAAATTCGATTCAATTCAAGCCAAATAATTAGCTTCAATTGAATTTTTATTTTGGTATTTTTCTTTGTATTAAATAAAAATTTATTTCATTTCAATTCAAAATTTAATGTTTGTTGTAATTATTACAATGATTTTAAATCATTTATTAACAATTACATAACGTTTAAAAATGTTTCTACAATAAAAAAATAAAATATTTTTTGTTTTATTTCTTCGACTTACCGAATGACAAGACCAAACATAACCAATTGACCGCAGCCATAGTGCGGCTTTTGTTAGGAAGAGAGCGAAAGAGAGTGTTTTTAGATGTATTTCTCTCTGTTTGTATGAGTGTGACAAATTGCGGTTTTGTTTTGATTTATGTTGTTGCTGTTGTTTTCTTTCTTAATTCTTTGATGCTTCTTTTTTTCCGCTTATTCCTCTTTTTGTTTATAACGGTAATTACAATGAAACTTTTGTTGGTTTTTGTTGTTGTTATAACACTTTCAGTGTTACCATTAATTGCTTGAGAATAGCTCTTTTTTTAAACGACGGCGGTTTTTTGTTTATAAATTTCCCCTTTTTTCATTAATTTGCTTAAATTAAACTACAATAATTTTCTTGATTTTATTTTCTTTAGGGTTATTTTCTTCGCTTATTTTAATACAGTTGTTAGTCGTTAATTTATTGCTATTATTCATATTTATATTTAAAAACAATCTTCATTATTCACGCCTCGAAATCACTCGTTAAATACTAAATGAAAATAAAAATAAATTTCAAATATTACTCAAGGCGACATAGGGAAATTTTTTTTTGGAAATTTTTGTTTTAAAAAATTTTACATTTTAATAATGAATTCTGTATTTTATTAAGTTCGTACACATAGTTTTCGAGATATTTCGACTTATCTAAAATGAGTATTATTTTTGGTTATTTTAAAAGGAGTTTTTGAAATTGAATGAAATATTGGTCATTCGTTAAACGAGTCAAGAATAATGCTAGTTCTACAATTTCTTCTCTTTTAAGGAATGGTCAATCATTCACTGACCCGGCTGATAAAGCTAACCTTTTAGCTGAAGTATTTGCAAGTAATTCCCGCTTGCCGGAAAGCACTCAGCCTCCGCCCGAGCTCGAAAGAGTATCTGTAACTATGCCAAAGATATTCTTTCGCGCCCGTGCTGTAAAAAGGGTTTTGCAGATCTCAACATAAACAAGTCGCCAGGGCCGGATGGTATTCCAGCACTGGTCTTGAAGCAGTGCTGGTCGACGCTTTCGCGTCCATTAGCTAACCTTTTCAGCACCTTGTACCATGCTGGTAAATTTCCTCGGTGTTGGAAGGTTGCTAATGTAACGCCAATCCCTAAAAAGGGTGAGGCTACCAACCCTGAAAATTACCGCCCAATAGCAATTTGTTCTGCACTCTCCAAAGTATTGGAGAGTATGGTAAACCACCATCTTGTTAAATATCTGGAATCTAACAACCTACTAAGCGACCGCCAGTATGGATTTCGTAGGGGACGCTCTACGGGAGACCTGCTAGCCTTCCTTTCGGAAAAATGGTGTCATTCAATACACCGTTTTGGCGAAAGTAAAGTTGTGGCTCTGGATATTTATCTCGATTTATTCGAGCTTTCTCAGAGATCGCACTATAAGAGTTGTTGTAGATGGGATCTCATCAAACGAGTTCAAGCTAAATTCAGGGGTAGCTCCGTTCTTTCTCCTACTCTGTTTCTTATCTTTATAAACGACCTTCTACGTCAAACTTCTAATCCTATCTACTCTTTTGCAGATGATAGTAACATTTGCCATTCGTATTCATTCAATCATAGACCAAACCTTTTAGAGATTGGCACTATGAGGCAAAACATGAATGAATCATTAAACCGGGATTTAGAAACAATCTCAGAATGGGGTCGTGCGAATAGAGTCGATTTTAATGCGCGGAAAACTCAGTGTTGTATGCTTATGCACAAACGCACGGCGGATCATGTTACTTCATCTGTATTAATGGGTGGTGAAAATATCGAGGAATCAGATACTCTTGATGTTCTGGGCATGAGAATTCAATGTGATGTCCGTTGGACTGATCACATTTTTCAAGTGACGAAAGAAGCATTCAAGTGTCTCGGTTTTCTTAAACGGTGTAAGAGATACTTCACTCCATCTGATCTCCTTACTATTTACACCACCTATATTCGACCGAAAATGGAATACAACTCCCATGTATGGGCCGGTGCTTCAAAGTCTATTTTGGAGCTTCTCGACCGAGTGCAGGAGAGGGCGAAGGTGCTTATTGGTGACAGTAGGGTATCCAACTCTATTGATTCACTAGAGCACCGTCGCAATGTGGGTTGTGTCACACTGTTCTATCGTTACTACTTTGGAATGTGCTCTAATGAAATAAGGGAACTTGTTCCTGAAACTCGAATTTTTCTACGCAATACACGTCTGTCTGTTAGAGCTCATCCCTTCGTAGTCGATTGGCCAGTAGACAGAACAACACACTACAGAGAAAATTCATTCTTTAGCCGTACAGTTCGTATGTGGAATTTACTTCCCGCAGAAATTTTCCCTGCCAGTTGCAATATAGGGAAGTTCAAATCAAATGTCCATAAACACTACTCCATCTATCCACCCTCCCATAACCTATTTTCCTAGTTCCAACACAATGCATTGCATAAGTAGGGGTCATCCCCTGAGTGCTGGTCCTAAATAAAAAAAAAAAAGGAGTTTTTGAAATATTCAGACTCGTAATAAAAAATAGATAAATCGCAGA
Organism: Stomorhina lunata; assembly: GCA_933228675.1. NCBI lineage: Eukaryota > Metazoa > Arthropoda > Insecta > Diptera > Rhiniidae > Stomorhina > Stomorhina lunata. The sequence continues at coordinate 154,517,416 of OW121740.1, read as the reverse complement.
TTTTGAGGATTCGTCTCTTAAATTTCCAACTTATCTAAAATTAGTGTTATGGCTTAGCTTTATATCTTCTTTATCGACTAAAAATTGAGGTATTACGCCTAATTTGGGGACGTCTGACTTAAATAATTTTTTTTTAGGGAAACACCAATTGACAGCGTTTATCTCCTTAAATAGAGACATCGCTCTAAACTAACGTTGGCCGAATGGAGAGCATTTTTAAATGAGAATGCTCAATCTTAATATAAAATAACAACAATTTACATTGTAACATTTTTTCTGAGTACACTCGAGAGACATTCTTAGATGCCATAGAGCAGGGATGACCAAAGAGAGGAATGTGATTGTATTTGTGAGCGAAAGAGAGGATACACAGGCAGAAGCAAGAATTGACATAAATTTGGTTGTTTATTTCTATTTTATTTCAGTTACCGCTGAACCAGCGTGAAATGAACATGCGGAGAAGTATTGATGTTTTTTTTTTTTGTTGTTTTTATGTAAACAAAAATTATTTTCTTTTGTTTCTATAAAGAAAACATTACTTTTTAGAAATGTATATCCAGCATAGTATATTTTTTTATAAATACAATTTAAAAAACTTACTTTTTCTATAGAAAAACTTACTTTTTCTTAAGAAAAACTTACTTTTTCTTTAGAAAAACTTACTTTTTCTTTAGAAAAACTTACTTTTTCTTTAGAAAAACTTACTTTTTCTTTAGAAAAACTTACTTTTTCTTTAGAAAAACTTACTTTTTCTATAGAAAAACTTACTTTTTCTATAGAAAAACTTACTTTTTCTATAGAAAAACTTACTTTTTCTATAGAAAAACTTACTTTTTCTATAGAAAAACTTACGTTTTCTATAGAAAAGCTTACTTTTTCTATAGAAAAACTTACTTCTTCTATAGAAAAACTTACTTTTTCTATAGAAAAACTTACTTTTTTTATAGAAAAACTTACTTCTATAGAAAAACTTACTTTTTCTTTAGAAAAACTTATTTTAAGAAGGTTTATCATGTTTTTATTTTTAAAGAAAAAGTTTCTTTTCCTTAGAATATGTATTTTTTATTTAGAAAACGTTTTTTTTTCTTTAAAAAACGTGCTTTTACATAGAAAAAAATTTAAGTTTATTTTTCTATAAAGAAAATATAAACGTATATTTTACTAAAAAAAATCAAATATTTTCTAGAAAAACGATTGAATGTTTAGTGTAAAAATAATTATTCTAACATTCAATCTCACAGTGTATCTGAAAAAAACAATAACAAAAAATACAAAAAAATTAACAAAATTCATAACAGCCTCCACGCGTGTGCATCCGTCAAAGGTTGAATGACGACTAAATAAATGAGAATAAGAAAACTTCTGGCAAGCACTTGCTTCGCGGTGGTCGCGCCTGCCATAGAGTCCACATTATTACTGCAACTGAAAATCCACAAAGAGTAAAGCATAATGGTAGATTTTTAATATAGGTTGGGGTCGTCAATAAGTTTGTTGGTACGACATAAAAGGAAGGAGCCTTAGCAGGAATGTTAAATACTAGGTCTGAACCGACTATAACATTTTATTATTTTCGAGCTATGTTTTTTTAAATCTTTCACTTTATTTAAATTTTGATTCGATTTTTTTTTCAATTCTCCATAAAGTTTTTCTCTACTTTGATTTGAATGATTTATATCTTTTGATTTTAAAAAAAATAGTTTTTATTTTTTCATTTTTTATAATTTTCAAAATATCTTTTGATCATCAAATAAAAGCCAAAATGTTTAAATTTACTTAAATTCCCGAGACTTTAAAAAATCTAAAGAATATAAAATTTACTAATTTATTAAAGAAAGAAAATGTAAAATTAATTTCGTTGGCAATCTTTTAAAATTAATTTTATGGTTTTAATTTGTTTTTCTTGACTTGTCATATTTATTTAAACTTTTTTGTGTTTCATCTTTTTTTTAGTAAATTTTTTAAGCACGTTGATTTTTTGTTTATAATTTAAAATTGTTGTTGTTATTTTATAATTTAAAGTTAATAATTTTTTATTTAAATTTTATTGTGTTTTCACAGTTTTAGTTTTTGTTTGTTTATATCTCATTAATATTCATGATCGCTTTAATTTCATTTGATTTGGTCTCACAAATTCTTGTTTCTTCTTCAGAAAGAATTTTATTTGTTGTTAAAACTAATTTTTGGGTATTTTAGAAAGTGAACTTTTTCTTTAAATTTTTGTTGTTGTTGTTGTCCATCTGTTAGTTATTATAACAACTTTAAAATAGTTTAATAAAATTTCCAAAAAATCAAGTTTGTCTGGATTTTTTATCTAACAAATCATAAAAAACAACAGATTTTTATAGGTTTAGTGCTACTGGACTAGTAAAGATTTAGCTAGAATAGAATCTTTATAATTACATCAGTTAGTTAATGGTTTCAAATGCCTTGAATTACTAATACATACTAATTAGTATTAATTAATTCTAGACTTGTCAATCTGAACTCCTTAAGTAGTTCAGATCATTTTTATGACCAATTAGCATTCGACTTAAAATAACGGGTTCTACAGGAAGTTCTGACACCACTTCCGTGTCATTTTGAACAATTGAAAATTAAAACAATAGAAATGGAACGATTTTAATCCAACTCTTTGTTTGGAACTTGTTTGCCTATATTTTAGTGGAAGGGTTAAATGAAAATGACTCATAGAAAAGTACATATTTTTTTGGTCAAGTTCAAAAATACCAAGCCGCAAAGAATAATTTTTATAAGATTTTTATTGATTTAGACTAACTAATGAAATTATTGTTTTTTAAGACATATCATCCGTTTATAAGTCCTACATCCTAAGTTTATCTTTTCAACCACATATAAAAAATTTCACAACAAAAAAGCATTGGAGTCATAATATCTCGAACTCTAACAATTTTTCTATAGAAAATTTTTTGATCTTAAAAAATTTATTGAGTTTAAAAATTTTCTATAGAAAAATTTCTTGATATCAAAAATGTGCTATAGAAACAATTTCAAAAATATTCATTCAAAAAATTTTTGGATACCAAAAACTTTCTATAAAAAAATTTTTTGATATCAAAAATTTTTTATAAAATTTTTTTTTTTATATAAAAAATTTTCTATAGAAAAAATTTTCTATCGAAAAATTTGTTGATATCAAAGATTTAAAACAATGTCAAAAATTTCGATATCAAAAACTTTCTATAGAAAAGTTTTTCGATAGCAAAAAATTTCTTTGGAAAAATTTTCTATAGAAAAATTTTTTGATATTAACAATTTTCTATAGAAAAATTTTTTGATATCAAAAATTTTCTATAGAAACATTTTTTGATATCAAAAATTTTCTGTAGAAAAATTTGTTTATATCAAAAATTTTCTAAAGAAAAATTTTTCGATATCAAAAATTTTTCGATATCAAAAATTTTCGATAGAAAAATTTTTTGATATCAAATTTTGGATATCAAATATTTTCTAAAGAAAAATTTTTTGATATCAAAAATTTTCTAAAGAAAAATTTTTTGATATCAAAAATTTTCTAAAGAAAAATTTTTTGATATCAAAAATTTTCTAAAGAAAAATTTTTTGATATCAAAAATTTTCTAAAGAAAAATTTTTTGATATCAAAAATTTTCTAAAGAAACATTTTTTGATATCAAAAATTTTCTAAAGAAAAAATTTTTGATATCAAAAATTTTCTAAAGAAAAATTTTTTGATATCAAAAATTTTCTAAAGAAAAATTTTTTGATATCAAAAATTTTCTAAAGAAAAATTTTTTGATATCAAAAATTTTCTAAAGAAAAATTTTTTGATATCAAAAATTTTCTAAAGAAAAATTTTTTGATATCAAAAATTTTCTAAAGAAAAATTTTTTGATATCAAAAATCTTCTAAAGAAAAATTTTTTGATATCAAAAATTTTCTAAAGAAAAATTTTTTGATATCAAAAATTTTCTAAAGAAAAATTTTTTGATATCAAAAATTTTCTAAAGAAAAATTTTTTGCTATCAAAAATTTTCTAAAGAAAAATTTTTTGATATCAAAAATTTTCTATAGAAAAATTTTTTGATATCAAAAATTTTCTATAGAAACATTTGTTGATATCAAAAATTTTATACAGAAACATTTGTTGATATCAAAAATTTTCTATAGAAAAATTTTTTGATATCAAAAATTTTCTATAGAAACATTTTTTGATATCAAAAATTTTCTAAAGAAAAATTTTTTGATATCAAAAATTTTCTAAGGAAAAATTTTTTGATATCAAAAATTTTCTAAAGAAAAATTTTTTGATATCAAAAATGTTCTATAGAAACATTTGTTGATATCAAAAATTTTCTATAGAAAAATTTTTTGATATCAAAAATTTTCTAAAGAAAAATTTTTTGATATCAAAAATTTTCTAAAGAAAAATTTTTTGATATCAAAAATTTTCTAAAGAAAAATTTTTTGATATCAAAAATTTTCTAAAGAAACATTTTTTGATATCAAAAATTTTCTAAAGAAACATTTTTTGATATCAAAAATTTTCTAAAGAAAAATTTTTTGATATCAAAAATTTTCTAAAGAAAAATTTTTTGATATCAAAAATTTTCTAAAGAAAAATTTTTTGATATCAAAAATTTTGTAAAGAAAAATTTTTTGATATCAAAAATTTTCTAAAGAAAAATTTTTTGATATCAAAAATTTTCTAAAGAAAAATTTTTTGATATCAAAAATTTTCTAAAGAAAAATTTTTTGATATTAAAAATTTTCTATAGAAAAATTTTTTGATATCAAAAATTTTCTATAGAAAAATTTTTTGATATCAAAAATTTTCTAAAGAAAAATTTTTTGATATCAAAAATTTTCTAAAGAAAAATTTTTTGATATCAAAAATTTTCTAAAGAAAAATTTTTTGATATCAAAAATTTTCTAAAGAAAAATTTTTTGATATCAAAATTTTTCTAAAGAAAAATTTTTTGATATCAAAAATTTTCTAAAGAAAAATTTTTTGATATCAAAAATTTTCTAAAGAAAAATTTTTTGATATCAAAAATTTTCTAAAGAAAAATTTTTTGATATCAAAAATTTTCTAAAGAAAAATTTTTTGATATCAAAAATTTTCTATAGAAAAATTTTTTGATATCAAAAATTGTCTATAGAAAAATTTTTTGATATCAAACATTTTTTGATAACAAAGAATTTGTATAGATTCAATATTTAAAATTTTCTAATGAACAAATTTTTGATATCAAAAATTTTCTATAGAAATAATTTCTAAATTATATTTTCGTCTATTTTCTGAATAATTTTTTTTTATATAAAAAATTTAAGTTAAAAATATTGATTTCTTTTGATTTGTTATTATTTTTTTGTGTATCACTTTTAATTGTTGCAATAATTTTTTTAATTTTGTCCATTCTTGAAATTCTTGTTTGTTCTAGTTTCAATAAAATTATGAAATATTTCCATTGAATATTATTTCATTTTTAAATAATTTAAATAAATTCTATTTTTGATCGTTTTTTTTTTAAATTATTTTATTTTAATCACCACATTTTTTGAATTCAATATTTCTTTCAATTTTTTTTTAATTCAATTATTTGATAATTTTTGTTTTAATTTCCGCCTTTCTTTTAGACTTTACGATTTAACGGTTTAAACAACTCAACGTACGGACTAAGACTAAAGTTTAAACAAAAGTTTTCGATAAACTTTAAGTCGCTCAAGAAATAATATTAAAGAAATCTTGGCTTTTAAACTGGCCTGGCTTCTTGGCAATAAAAATATAAGCAACAAAAGTGATTGTTTAACAAAAATATTTAATAATATCTTGAAAAATTTTCAAGAGAAACTAAAACTGGTTCAAAATAAGACATAACTCAAGCTCTTTAGTTTTTTGAAAACTGCTTTATCTACTTGAGGCAATTATAAAGATCTCTCACTCCCACTCTCTCTATTTTCTCTCTAAAAAGCCGGCTTTTCTCTCTGTTTACATTTGGACAACACGTGCTTGAGTTTGTTATTATTTCTCATCTTGGTTGGAATCGGGAAAGTTGGAGCCGGGAAAGGGGGTCAATTTTAGGCCAAGAAGAGAGCTTTTGTTTACTATTTGCTAAATTTGTTTTAAGAAATATTAAAAGCTGTTACTCTGTTTGTCGTAGGTCATGTCAAAATGTTTACACATTATTTTTTTCCCTCATTTTTTTTTAATCTTCTTTTTTAGGCTTCAGTCTCTTCTTCTCTTTTAAGATTTTCTCACTTTTTTGTGACGTTTTTGAATGTCTGCTAATAAAGACATTAACTGACATCTGTCTGTCAGAGAATGGATTGATTTTTTACGTTTGTTTATGTATTAAAGACATTTTTAATATTAGCTCTGTTCCCTGACAAAATCAATGAATTTTTCTTCCCAAAAAAAACACCTTTTTTTTTAAGTCCATATTATTCAAGTCAAAAGCCAAAATTATATAAATACAAAAACACCCGAAGGCGATTTTTTCCATCGAAAATTCTCCCGCAAAGAACGCTATTAAATTTCATCAAAATCGGTTGATAAACATCTGAGATATCGCCTAAACAGTAGCTCGACAATTTTGTTTAAAGTTCGGTATTCGGCGAATACGCAATGACCCGAGTGTAAATTTATTTTGTTTGTGGGTGCAGAGATTCTGCGCAACTCCTTCGGTTATGAATGTCCCAATGATAGGGCCTAGTCAAGATCCCAAAAACATTAAACTGGTTGAAAGCAGTTTACGTGAAAATCGGTGACTTTTACATTGCATTGCCACATGGTACCTAATCAATGCATGAGGTCATTCCACCATTGTTTTTTTTTTAATAATTCTCGACGCCAGGCGACGAATGTTAAATGCCAAAATTATCGACGCATGACTACAGGATGCGGCGATTGAACACACAGCCAGAGGTTTGATGAATTTGTAGATAATAATAAATATATATAATTCCCCGACAACATTCCAATTGGAACAAGGGGTACTTCTCTCAGATAATGAGCTGCATCCGATTCTATTTTTAGACTCATTTTAACTCCAGCTCTAAACGGCAAATGCATTAGTTAGAGATGTTTTACATAGCCTAATACTCAGTAACCAGTGGCTAGCTGAGTTATGAGGTGAACCGCCGTTTTTTTGAAAATTTATTTTTTTCAAGCGGGTCTGGCCGGGGATCGAACATGTCACCTCTGGTATGCTAGGCGGATGACTAACCTGCTATACCACGGCGGTTCGATGAATTTGCAAAAAACTGATACATCCCATGGCCACTGAGGTCCAAAGGGGGCATATATTTAGGCGTAGGCAGCCCACACCACTAGAAGCCGAAGACTTTTTGTAATATTCGTAAATATCACAATCATTTAGGAAACTCGTGAAAATTAATATTAAAAGCATTCAGTTGGAATTTGGATCTTAAATGTAGCCGAATTGGGAATATTTTTCGAAACAGAAATAAATTCTTATATTAAACAATTTTAGATTTTATATTTTTTAGAAAAAAAAAATATTTTAAAGATATTTTCGATACAATCATTTTTTATAGAAACATTTTTGATTAACACATTTTTTTTTTTTGAAAATTTTTTGAGAAAAATAATTTTTTATAAAAATTTTTCGATAAAAAATTTTTTTTATTGAAAAATTTTCAATAAATATTTTTTTCTAAAGAAAAATTTTCAACGCGAATGTTTTTCTATAGAAAGACTTTGGAAGAAATATTTTTCTGTAGAAACGTTTTGGATAAAATATTTTGTTATGGAAAATTTTGGTTAAAAAAATTTTCTATAGAAAAATTTTTGATGAAAATATTTTCTATAGAAAAATTTTGGTTAAAAAAACTTTCTATAGAAAAATTTTGGTTAAAAAAATTTTCTATAGAAAAATTTTAAATAAAAAATTTTCTATAGAAAAAATTTGGATAAAAATATTTTCTATATAAAATTTTTGAATAAAAAAATTTCTACAGAAAAATTTTGTTGAAAAAATTTTCTATAGAAAAATTTTTGATTCAAATATTTTCTATAGGAAATTTTTTGTCGAAAAAATTATCTATAAAAAAAATTTTGTATAGAAAAGTTTTTTATTTTTCTATTTTTGATAAATAATTTTCTATAGAACAATTTTTGATAAATATATTTAAAAAAAAATGGAGCTTTTTCTTTTCAAAGCATCAAAATTTTCGAAAAAAAATGTTTGTCTATAGAAAAATTTTCGACAGAAATATTTTTCTGTAGAATTATTTTGAAAAAAAAAATTGTTTATGGAAAAATTTTGGTTAAAAAAATTTTCTACAGAAAAATTTTGGATAAAAATATTTCTATAGAAAAATTTTGAATAAAAAAATTTTCTATAGAAAAATTGTGAAAAAAAAATTCTATAGAAAAATTTTGAATAAAAAATTTTTTGATAAAAAAATTTCTTTAAAAATTTTTTGTCAAAAAAAAATTGTCTACAAAAAATTTTCTGAATTTTCTATAGTAAATTTTTTGAATTTCCTATAGTAATTTTTTTTTTTAATTTTCTATACAAAAATTTTTTCAATTTTAAAAACTTGTAAGTAAATAGAAAAATATGTATCCTTGAAATTATACATGAACAGAGCTATTATTTGCTAACAATATTTGTACTTTTTTATTTCGATGACATTTGGTTTTTTATAACAATTAAAATTAAAAATTACCATTTAAAGGTAATAATGATTTGCTTTTGCCATTGAAATGGAGTAGTCGTGATTTATTGGCAAGAACAATAGAAATGTTGTTATTCTTTGAACCTCGTTATTGATTCGACTTAAAGGTTGGAAACGAAAAATCGTTACATTTATGTTAAGACGCAAACAAACTCGAGATTTATATACAATAATATTTTTGGCATTTCCGATAGAGGGTCTGTTAGAATGTGGACCCAATCACGAAATTTCGCTAATCGATTTCATGATTAAAGAAACATTTATAAGCAAAAAAAAACTTATTCATCCGATTTCAAGAATATTTGGTACGTGATTTCAGCTATAAGTTGGAGGATGTATGTGCCTTGTTCCAATGAAAATGTCGGTGCTTAATAAAATCGACTCAGAAATAGAATATGTATATTTAATGTATCGGTTTAGATCAGTAATGGGCAGTACAATAGTGAATTATATGCAGGAGTAGGCAGCCCATACCACCAGTAGCCGATGAATTTTTTTAATTTTCGTAAATACCACGATCATTAATAAAACTCGTGAAAATAAGTATAAAAATCATTCAGTTGGAATTTAGATGTTGATAGAGTTGGTTGGTGCCGCTCAAAATCCTATTTATAGCAACAAAATACATGGTTCGAGAGAACAAAAAAATATAAACTCTAACATTGTTGCCACGACACTATTATTTTTGTAAACATTGGAAATATTTTGTAAATATTGGGAATATTTTCCAAAACAGAAATAAATTATATTTTCATCCATAAAATTTTTTCATAGGAAAATGTTTAATGAAAATATTTCTCTTTTTAAAACTCTTCGTTAAAAATGAGATTTTAAGAAATATTTTTGATGAAAAAATTTTCTATAGAAAAATTTTTAATAAAAAACTTTTCTATAGAAAAATTTTTAATAAAATACTTTTCTATAGAAAAATTTTTGATAAAAAAAATTTCTATGGAAAAATTTTTGATAAAAATATTTTCTATAGAAAAAATGTTGATAAAAAAATTTTCTACAAAAAAATTGATGATAAAAAAATTTTCTATAGAAAAATTGTTAATAAAAATATTTTCTATAGAAAAATTTTTGATAAAAAAATATACAACTTTTTTAATAAAAAAAATTTGTATAGAAAAATTTTTAATAAAAAAAATTTGTATAGAAAAATTTTTAATAAAAAAAATTTCTATAGAAAAATTTTTGATAAAAAAATTTTCTATAGAAAATTTTTTGATTAAAAATTTGTTTATAGAAAAATTGTTGATAAAAAAATTTTCTGTAGAAAAATTTTTGATAAAAAAAATTTCTTAGAAAAATTTTTGATAAAAAAATTTTCTATGGAAAAGTTTTTAATAAAAAAATTTCTATCGACAAATTTGTGATCAAAAAACTTTTGATAAAAAAATTTTCTATAGAAAAATTTTTGATAAAAAAATTTTCTGTAGAAAAATTTTTGATTAAAAAAAATTTTCTATAGAAAAATTTTTGATAAAAAAATTTTCTATAGAAAAATTTTTGATTAAAAAATTTTCTATAGAAAAATTTTTGATAAAAAAATTTTCTATAGAAAAGTTTTTGATAAAAAAAAAATTTTCTATAGAAAAATTTTTGATAAAAAAATTTTCTATAGAAAAGTTTTTGATAAAAAAAAAAAATTCTATAGAAAAGTTTTTGATAAAAAAAAAAAAATTCTATAGAAAAATTTTTGATAAAAAAATTTTCTATAGAAAAATTTTTGATAAAAAAATTTTCTATAGAAAAATTTTTGATAAAAAAATTTTCTATAGAAAAATTTTTGATAAAAAAATTTTCTATAGAAAAATTTTTGATAAAAAAATTTTCTATAGAAAAATTTTTGATAAAAAAATTTTCTATAGAAAAATTTTTGTTAAAAAATTTTCTATAGCAAAATTTTTGATAAAAAAATTTTCTATAGAAAAATTTTTTATAAAAATATTTTATAATGAAAATTTTCTATAGAAAAATTTTTGTATAGAAAAATTTTTTATCGAAAATTTTCTATAGATAAATTAAGTATTGAAAAGTTTTTCCAGAAAAATTTTATATTGAAAATTTTCTACAGAAAAATTTTATATCGAAAATAAAATTGATATAAAATTTTATTATTGATTACAGTTTTTACAAAAATTACGTACTCAAAAATATACTAAAAATTGTCATTATTTGTAGATTTACGAGCGTTTTACTGACATTTGTCTCATTTAGTGCGTTTTTATAGAAGAGTTTGTATGGGAGCTATGGTAAAATGTGGACCGATTTTTGATAAAAAAAATTTTCTATAGAAAAATTTTTGATAAAAAAAAATTTCTATAGAAAAATTTTTGATAAAAAAAAATTTTCTGTAGAAAAATTTTTGATAAAAAATTTTCTATAGAAAAATTTTTGATAAAAAAATTTGCTATAGAAAAATTTTTGATAAAAAAATTTTCTATAGAAAAATTTTTGATAAAAAAATTTTCTATAGAAAAATTTTTGATAAAAAAATTTTCTATAGAAAAATTTTTGATAAAAAAATGTTCTATAGAAAAATTTTTGATAAATTTTAATTTTCTATAAAAAAATTTTTCAATATCAAAAATTTTTCTATAGAACATTTTTTTATCAAAAATTTTTCTATAGAAAAATTTTTTTTCAAAAATTTTTCTATAGAAAATTTTTTTATCAAAAATTTTTCGATAGAAAATTTTTTTATCAAAAATTTTTCTATGGAAATTTTTTTTGTCAAAAGTTTTTTCTATAGAAAATTTGTATCAAAAGTATTTCTATAGAAAATTTTTTTATCAAAAATTTTTCGATAGAAAATTAAAAAAAAAGAAAATTTTATTTTCTATAGAAAAATTTTTGATAAAAAAATTTTCTATAGAAAAATTATTGATAAAAAAATTTCTATAAATTTTTCTATAGAAAAATTTTCTATAAACAAAAAAAAATAGAAGAATTATTGATAAAAAAAATTTTCTATAGAAAAGTTTTTAATAAAAAAAGTTTCTATAGAAAAATTTTAGAAAAAAAATTTTCTATAGAAAAATTTTTGATAAAAAAATGTTCTATAGAAAAATTTTTGATAAAAAAATTTTCTATAGAAAAATTTTTGTTAAAAAAATTTTCTATAGAAAAATTTTTCAATAGAAAGTTTTTTTATCAAAAGTTTTTCTATGGAAAATTTTTTTGTCAAAATTTTTTCTATAGAAAATTTGTATCAAAAGTATTTCTATAGAAAATTTTTTTATCAAAAATTTTTCGATAGAAAATTTAAAAAAAAATAAAATTTTATTTTCTATAGAAAAATTTTTGATAAAAAAATTTTCTATAGAAAAATTATTGATAAAAAAATTTCTATAAATTTTTCTATAGAAAAATTTTCTATAAACAAAAAAAAAAATAGAAAAATTATTGATAAAAAAATTTTTCTATAGAAAAGTTTTTAATAAAAAAATGTCTGTAGACAAATTTTTGATAAAAAAATTTTCTATAGAAAAATTTTTGAAAAAAAAGTTTTCTATAGAAACATTTTTGATAAAAAATAGTTGGCAACTTTGCCAACAATTCCATGTTCTGTTCTCTTTGCACCGACCAGTGATTATATGTATAACAACAAGTCCTACCGCAGGTGATTCAAAAACATAAATAATGCCCTTCGCAGGTTTAGATATAACATTCTACACTCCACTATCTAACATAAAAGATTAGCAAAGTACACCGGGTTTTAGCTTTAATTGAATAAAAACTAAAAATTTTTGTTAACAAACGCGCCTTAAATTTTAACACAATCCCACTAAAAACAACCATTTTTGGCTAAAAGACTCACGAATGGATGAATGAATGAAATTGAAATTGAAAAAAGTTTATTCACATGTTTTACATTGAATTTTACAAAACGTTCACAGGTGCTTTTTCTTTGTCTGTCTGTCCGAACGACCGTCCGTCCATCCATCTGGATTAACTTGGCTTTGTATTCGATATTGTTTTCTCTAAAAGGCAAACAAATTGTTAAAACGATGAAAGTAAAGCCTTAAATACAGTCAATTCCTATTGAATGAATGGATGTCTATTTCATTTCTTCGTTTTATTAAAAATTAAAAAAAAAATATCAAACTTGGAAAACTATTTCATTAATGAGTTTTCTTGTTCGGCTTAAGGCCTCGTGGAGTGATGTTGGGTCTTAAGCTGAAACTAATGAAGAGGTAAACGAGGTGATAATTAAAAAAAAATAAATATAAATAAACGTCTAATAAATCGATGTTAATTATTCAAAATAACTAAACAAATAATTATGATATTTAATGCGTAGTAAGGTCATAACAAACAATTAATTATGACCAGTTTTTACTAAATGGTAATGAACTCCCCCAAAACAATTGTTCCACACTGACGACCAGGCTATGCTCTGACAATTTGTCAGAACATGATCAGACTATGATTGGAGGCTATTACTAAGGACTGGATCGCAACTATGAGACTGACTAGGGAATATCACTAGAGAGTATGTTCGCAACATATGGCTAACAACTATGACATAGACTTTGACTTAAAAATGACTAGATACTATGACCAGAGATCGGCACAAAAAAGACAGAACAACAAAATTCCGGCAGAGTTGCCGTTTTTTTATACTTTTAACTAAAATAAAATAGGTATTTTTTTTTAATGTGTAGTTCTGATATTTTAAAAAGAAAAAAATTTATACTCTATTTTTATTAAATATTTTTATCAAAAATTGTTCCATCAAAAATTTTTTTAAATAAAAAGTTTTACTGTAGTGTATTGCACTAAGATCCTAATACATTACAATTATTTATTATTGTAATAAATAGTTTTTTTAAAAAACCGAAAATTGTTGGTGGGGAAAACTTTCCTCGACGCGTTTCGATTTTTCGTTTCTAGACAGTGCGAAAACCACACATTATATCTTATATAGAGGGACAGAATAAATACGAATTATTATTGTGTCCAACAAATATTTTTAATCCAAAAAAATCAAAAATGTTTCTATCCAAAATTTTTTCATCAAAAATTTTTGCATATAAAATTGTTTTATCAAAAATTTTTCTATAAAAAATTGTTTTTATTAAACATTTTTCTATTAAAAATTTTTTTATCAAAAATTTTTTATCAACAATTTTTCTATGGAAAATTTTTTTTATCGAAAATTTTTTTCTACTTTTTCATCAAAAATTTTTCTATAGAAGAAAACTTTTTCATTAAAAAGTTTTCTATAGAAGAAAACTTTTTTATCAAACATTTCTCCATATAAAACTTTTTTATCAAACATTTCTTCATAAAAAATTTTTTTATCAAAAATTTTTCTATAGAAAACTTTTTTATCAAAAATTTTTCTATCAAAACTTTTTCTATAGAAAACTTTTTCGTCAAAAATTTTTCATCAAAAATTTTCTATAGAAAACTTTTTCATCAAACATTTTTTCTATAGCAAACTTTTACATCAAAAACTTTTCCATAGAAAACTTTTTCATCAAAAATTTTTCTATAGAAAACTTTTTTATCAAAAATTTTTCTATAGAAAATTTTTTTATCAAAAATTTTTCTTTAGAAAACTTTTTTATCAAAAATGTTTCTATACAAAAATTTTTGATGAAAAATTTTTCTATAGAAAACTTTTTTATCAAAAAATTTTCTATAGAAAACTTTTTCATCAAAAATTTTTCTATAGAAAACTTTTTCATCAAAAATTTTTCTATAGAAAACTTTTTCATCAAAAATTTTTCTATAGAAAAATTTTTCATCAAAAATTTTTCTATAGAAAACTTTTTCATCAAAAATTTTTCTATAGAAAACTTTTTCATCAAAAATTTTTCTATAGAAAACTTTTTCATCAAAAATTTTTCTATAGAAAACTTTTTCATCAAAAATTTTTCTATAGAAAACTTTTTCATCAAAAATTTTTCTATAGAAAACTTTTTCATCAAAAATTTTTCTATAGAAAACTTTTTCATCAAAAATTTTTCTATAGAAAACTTTTTCATCAAAAAATTTTCTATAGAAAACTTTTTCATCAAAAATTTTTCTATAGAAAACTTTTTCATCAAACATTTTTTCTATAGCAAACTTTTACATCAAAAATTTTTCCATAGAAAACTTTTACATCAAAAATTTTTATATAGAAAACTTTTTTATCAAAAATTTTTCTATAGAAAACTTTTTGATCAAAAATTTTTTATCAAAAATTTTTCTATAGAAAACTTTTTTATCAAAAATTTTTCTATAGAAAACTTTTTCATCAAAAATTTTTCTATAGAAAACTTTTTCATCAAAAATTTTTCTATAGAAAACTTTTTCATCAAAAATTTTTCTATAGAAAACTTTTTCATCAAAAATTTTTCTATAGAAAACTTTTTCATAAAAAATTTTTCTATAGAAAACTTTTTCATCAAAAATTTTTCTATAGAAAACTTTTTCATCAAAAATTTTCTGAAAATAAATTTTTCTATAGAAAATTTTTTATCAAAAATTTTCTGAAAATAAATTTTTCTATATAAAAATTATCAATACAATTTTTTTCTAATGAAAAATTTTCGATACAAAAATTTTCAATAGAAATATTTGTCTGTAGAAAAAAAATTTTGTTATCAAAAATTTTTCTTTAGAAATTTTTTTTATCAAAAATTTGTCTATAGAAAACTTTTTATCAAACATTTTCTATAGAAAAATTTTTTAACAAAGTTTTTTCTACAGAGAAAATTTTTATCAAAAATTTTTCTATAGATTTTTTTTATCAAAATAGATTTTTCTATAGAAAAATTTTCGATGAAAATATTTTTTTGTTGAAAAATTTTTATCTAAAATTTTTTTATAGAAATTTTTTATCAAAAAATTTTTATCTAAAAAATATTTTTTTTATCTAAAAAGTACTTTTTTATCTAAAAAAAATATGAAAATCTAAAATTGTTTAATATTATAACTTATTTCTGTTTTTTTTTTTTTATCTAAAAAATATAAAAATCTAAAATTGTTTTCTGTTTTGAAAAATATTCGGCTGGGCTGCTTACGCCAGCTACTAAGGACTGACTAAGGATTGAAATTTTATAAATAGTGGTCGGTTAGCACATAGACTACTAAGCATAAGATATGATAATCTGCATGGGTTCGAGCCCCAGTCACGGCAAACATAAATTATTACCACAGCATTCTCCATCTGCGGTCTGCAATAAAGCATTAACACGCTGTCGATGTAAAATAAAGAAGTATTAAGTGAACCTAACAACAGATGGCGCAACAATTCTATAAACGTTCAGCCCGCTTATATGTCAACCTACGAACCTCTTTTTAGCATACCTATTACTAAGACTCTGACTGCCCTGATTTTGTCTGAGCTCTACATTATGCAATTTTTTAACTTTTTTTAATAGTGCCAAACATTTCGATTACTTAATCTTTATTGAACCCTTTCGCATCAGCAGCCTTCAAAATTCCTGCCATTCTAGTCTTTAAAGATCTACTTTTTCACTTAACCCCCCCATATGACCTGTTTTACTTTAAATCTTGTTTTACATCTTGTAAAGTCAAAAGTTGAAAAACTTACACGTCAAAAGTATTTGGTTTAAATGTTTTTTTGCTGCTGGTTTTATTTGTTTAATGATAAATCTCCTCGATGCTTTAATTTTTTTTTATATCAAGTCAAAAACTCGTAACATTTATTCCTTTCACATTTTTGTGGTATGTATTTGTTTTTGTCTGAAAGAAGTTACCAAAACTCAGTCCAATGGATTTGTTTATAGTTTTATTATACCCTTCACCACCATAGGTGGAAAGGGTATTATAAGTTTGTGCTGATGTATGTAACGCATAGAAATATTTGTCTTAGACCCACCTTTTAGTATACCAATAGGCTTAGAATCACTTTCTGAGTCGATTTAGCGATGTCCGTCCGTCTGGCTGGCTGGACCCCCATGTAAACCTTGTAATCAAACTACAATTCTGAAGATAACTTGACGAAATTTGGTACAGATCATTTTTTTGATAATGGGACCATGGCTATTGAAATTGGTCGAAATCGGTTCATTATTTATGGTACCTCCCATAGGTCCCACTTCCCGGAATTGACATATTGGCCACAAGTATCAATATTTTTTCATGAAATTTAAAACAAATTCTGCTTATATAAACTAAAATTACTGTACCAAATTTTGTTGAAATGGGTCCACATTTGACCATAGCTCCCATACAAACTTTTCTTTAAAAACGCACTAAATGAGACAAAAAACTCACTAAAACGCTCGTAAATCTAAAAATATTAAAAATTTTTTGCATACATAATTTTTGTAACAACTGTAATCAATTTACCAAATTTCGAGATAATCGGTCCACATTTGACCCTAGCTCTCATTAAAGTCCAAATGACGGAAACAGGTTAAATATATATGTTTTGAGAAAATGTTTGTATGATGGCAAAATTTAGCAAATATTTGTCTTTATAAAGGAAAAATAACACCTTTGACCTTAGTGGTGAAGGGTATCGTATGGTCGGGCTTGACCGACTATAGCGCTTTCTTACTTGTTTTTTCAATATTTATGTTCGCTCATATTTTGTTAAACAAAAAAAAAACTATTTAAACAAAACGAAGCAATTGTTCGTTCGATTGCTGTTTATTCGTGTTTTTTTATTTCTTCTTAATTTTTGCAATAATTAACGCTTTAAACCTGTACGATATTGGTAAAGATTGAATTTTTCAAAAAAATTATATTATTGATTTGAATGCTGAATTAAATTTAAGCGAAACGCTTTCAACAAACAATTGGAAGCTACAATGAAAGATATTCGTGTGTATAAAATCATTTTTTTCTTTGGTTAATTACACTGTGCTCAACTTTGACAACTTTTTTACCGACAAAAGGGAGACCTAAGAGTAAATATAAATCGATTTTTTTGAACTAAGTAAAAAAATCGAAATTCGGCAACAAAATTATCTTTCAGCAGTCGAGCAGTCGTTTTGGAAACAAAATTTTTTTCTTTGCAAAAAAAAATTTTTTTTTAAATCACAAAAAATTTCCATATTCAAAAATAATTTTTTTTGTTGCAAACTAAAAAAAATATTTCCAAAACGACTGCTCGGATAATTACCCAGCAAAATTTTGGTAATGGCAAGTACTCTGATAACTGGTTACCTTGTAACGACTACAACATACCATCCGAATAAATAATAAGTTATTACAGAAGTACTTATTTGTAATTAAGATGGTAATTTAAACTGAATGGCCCCGGTTCAAATCCCACCAAGGGCAACAATTATTTTTAGTTTTTTTTTTTTATTAAAAAAGTATTTTTAAATGATTTTTGAATTTTAAGAACTTAAATATTATCTTTTCATTAACTCACGTTAATGAGTCAATTTTGATTATGTAGGGGATGTTGAATACCAAACACGATTCTAATTGGTCTTAACTTGGTAAGCCCAACTTATCTGGGTCATCCTTCATCTCAACTGTGGACACACACCTCCTCATGGTAACACCCATTAATATTGTGAGTTAACATGTTCCGAGAGTTGTCCCATAAGATCGATAAAAATGGGTTAGGATTACGGGCTAGTAACCCTCTCTTGAAAAACAAATACAATGAAGAGGATAAAATTAGAATTGAAATGTCCCACTACCTAATGTTAGAGGAGGATGTTCGAAACTTCGATAGAAAGACCAAGTAGAGGAACATTTTTCAAAGCTTGGCCTATAAAATTGGAGAATATTCGCACAAGATCGAAATCCATGGAATTCTAAAATATGCTCGGACTTTGACCTTAACAGATTGTAACAATAAAGTAAGTAAGAGTCAATCTTATGTAAAAACTTATACAAAAAAAAGATTTAAATTGTTTAAGTTTTAAAATAATTTTAAAAAAGTTTTAAAATAATTACAAAAAATCGTATACAAATATTTTTCCAAAAATTACAACAAAGCAAAAAAAAGCAGGGAAAAACAAAGTTATTTCCACATGATTTTGGATCTAAAAATAAAAATTGTTTATATTAATTATAAGCTGCTAAGTTTTCAACATATGAAGTAGCTCAGTGGAAGAGTCTCTGCCTAGCAGACGGAGGGTCTGGGTTCGAGCCCCATGCGATCATAAAAAAAATTTTGTATTTCGTTAAAAAATGTATGTTTTTAATAAAACAACAACAAAAAAGTTGTTGCTTTCAAATTGCTTACCCAAGTCATTACTTTTCTGCAATTGGTAAGTACTAGCCTCCAATGACATCCCCATGTTAATGTAATGACTTAAACAGCGAATGAGTAAGTAGTTCGTGTTCAATAGTTTAACTGTTTAACTCATTATTTGGTAATGAAAAGTTTTACTGGGTAGTCTTTCTGAAAGATAATTTTGTTGCCGAATTTCGGTTTTTTACTTAGTTCAAGAAATTAAACAGTTTTTGAGTTACGCAAATATTTATTACGCAACCTCTTCCATATTATAAGTTTGTGCTGATGTATGTAACGCATAGAAATATTTGTCTTAAACACACCTTTTATTATACCAATAGAGATTTAGAATCACTTTTTGAGTCGATTTCAGTCCGTCCGTCTGTCCGCCCGTTCGTCCGTGCGTCTGGCTGGACCCCCCATGCAAACCATGTAATCCAAGTACAGGTCGCAATTCTAAAGATAATTTGATGAAAATTGGCAGAGATTATTTGATAGTGGGACCGTGGGTATTGAAATTCATCGAAATCAGTCCATTATTTATGGTAACTCCCATAGGTCCCACTTCCCGAAATTTAAAACATGTAATGCTTATATAAACCAAAATCACTGTACCAAATTTCATTGGAATCGGTCTACAGTTGACTACAGCTCCCATACAAACTCTTCTGCCAAAACGCACCAAATGAAGCAAAAATCACTAAAACGCTCGTAAATGAGAATTTTGACTTTATTTTTTGAACACATAAAAACTGTATCAATTTGCCAAATTTCGAGATAATCGGTCTACATTTGACCCTAGCTCTCATATAAGTCCAAATGACTGAAACAGCTTAAATTTATGGTCCATTATTTATGGTACTTCCCATAGGTCCCACTTCCCGGAATTGATATATTGGCCACAAAAATATTTTTTCATGAAATTTTGAACAAACACTGCTTATCTAAACTTAAATTACTGTATCAAATTTCGTTGAAATCGCTCCATAGCTCCCATACTTTTCTTTAAAAACGCACTAAATGAGACAAAAAGATCACTAAAACACTCGTAAATCTAAAGATATTGAAAATTTTGAGTCTATTTTTTGCATACATAATTTTTGTAACAACTGTAATCAATTTTCCAAATTTCGAGATAATCGGTCCACATTTGACCTTAGCTCTCATATAAGTCCAAATGACGGAAACTTATAATACCCTTTCCACCTATGGTGATGAAGGGTATAAAAATTACATACAAAATTTTTGGAGTCAATTATCTCTTAAACTATAAGAGTAAGGATGTTTCCAAAAGAAATAATATTTCCAAAAAAAGCCTTAATAAACCACTGTGCATCATCTATCGAAACACATTATCAAGGAACTAAAATTTAATCAAATGCTTATAACTCTAAATTGGTAAAAATTAGTTTGTGGTTAAACAATAAAAAAATGCAAAGTTGAAGAATTTGGTTCCAAGGATCAGTTAATCCCATCAACGAAGCCAATTGATCATTCTTAATAAAATAGACCTGTGTATACTCATACTCTTAATTCTGGGATTTACAAACTGTCTTCTAAAATAAGTAAGAAAGCGCTCACCACTAAGGTCAAAGGTGTTATTTTTCCTTTATAAAGACAAATATTCAGGGGTGTCATAGAAACCAATTTCATTGGTATTGGGTTTGAAAACGACAAAAAAAATTAAATTGGTGTCATGAATTCCAATATTAATGTTCGAGCTACATTTTCTATTGGTTTTATGTGTCACAGAAAATATTATTATTGGTTTAGTATTGGAAATAAACCAAGCAACTTACAGTTAACAGATTTCATTCCAAAATTGGTATATCTATATAAAACAAAGGCGTTACTGGCCAGCTGGTGCCATTTTCGATATAAAGATCCACTAAGAACGGATTTTTGATAATTCGGCCTTGTGGGGGATAAAAAAGGGTAAATTCAGTAACGATATGATTCCCAAACTAAAAACAATAGAACTAAAATTTAAATCGAGTTTGGATCAGCTACAAAAATAACAGTGCAAGTAGTAAGTAATTTTTGAAAAAAGAGGAGAAAAAGAGAAAAATTATTTTTGGTTCTTTTTAGCTTTAACTTTCAAATAAAAAGAGATGGGTGAAAAGTTTACATAGAATTTTTTATCATTTAATAAGACATAAGCAAGTTTTGGTACTTTTTTGTGTCTTTGGAATCAAGGTTCATTGATCGACAAACATAAAAAATTTAAAAAATGGGGAAAATTGTAAGGCTAGAATATCAATTTAACGGATATCCAATGTAAGTGACAATCGTCCTTTCATTGGCTGTCTTTTGTTTCTTGGTATAGGTAGATTACATTTTTTTCAGTCCGCAATTCGGTCATTCCATTATACTGGGATATACAAGCTTCATTTGTCCAAATAGCAGCGTTTTTTTTATGCCTATACCACAAACATCGCAAAAAACTGAAAATTTTTCTTCAAATTATTTTTTTTAATAATTTTTATTTTATTTTTTATTTTAAAGAGTGTTCTAAAAAAAATATGCATTTACTATTTTAGACAAGATTTATCCATAGTGCAAGAAATAATTTATTTTTTGATCAAGTTAGTTTCTATAGATATGTCAGATACTACTATTTTAGAAATTATTAATTTTCAATAGTTATTTCAATCAAAATGGACTGCGAAAAAAAAAGTTCGTGAAAATATAATTAAAACTTTTCAAAAAAATCCGTCGTGGACTTTTAAAAAAATAGCAAAAATTTGAAAGTTGACCCTCGAACGGTTTCTACTGCCATCAGACGGTGTAAGTAAAACCTGAGCATTGAAAGAAAACCTGGATCAGGGAGGAAAAAAGGTCCTACAGATATTGGTAAGGCAAAAGAAGTCGAGCGACTCTTTCGAAGAGCGCCTAACACTTCTTTAAGAAAAGCAGCTCGTACGGTGAAATGTTCTACGAATTTTGCACATAGAGTCAAAGCTGGACTGAAGACATGCAAAGTCCAAAAGGTTCCAGATCGCAATGCTATAAAGAACTTAGAAGCAAAAAAACGAGCGAAAAAGTTGAAGTCTGATTTTATAAAAAAATACAGCTTTTGTGTGATGGATGATGAAACATACGTACTGGCAGACTTTTCTCAACTTCCTGGTCAAGATTTTTATGTTGCTGATAAACGGGGCAATGTTCGGCAAGAGTTTCTCACAAAAAAACAAACAAAATTTCCTAAGAAGTTTCTCGTGTGGCAAGCTATTTGCAGTTGTGGCAAAAGAAGTAAAGTATTTGTGGCATCTGGCACAATAAACACAGAAATTTATATAAAGGAGTGCGTACAAAAACGGTTGTTACCCTTTTTAAGATAGCACAGAGTGACTACATTTTTTTGGCCCGATTTGGCATCATGCCATTATTGAAAAAAGGCACTTGAGTGGTACTCAAAGAATAATGTCATTTTTGTACCACGAGAGGCAAATCCACCTAACTGTCCAGAACTTCGGCCTGTGGAAAGGTATTGGGCTCTGGTAAAAAAGGAATTGAAGAACACAGGAAAGATTTCCAAGAACATGTCCGATTTTAAGCGCAGGTGGAACACATGCTCCAAAAAGGTATCAGAAGCAACTGTAAAATCTTTAATGAGAGGGTTTCCGAAAAAAGTCGATAATTTTGCAAAACCCGAGTACTAAGTAAACATTTTAATGCTAAACGATTTTGTATAATATGTCATTATATTTGCGTGTTTTGTAGAGTTTTTATACCAAAAGGTTTGATTTTTATTTAAGAAAATCCAACTACAAATTTTATTTAGAGCACTCTTTATTCACAAAAAATTCAAATGAAATAATAAACAATTGATTCGAACATTTTGTTTGATTTCAAACCAATAATAACAAAATCGACTTGGTTTCATAACACCAAATAATACCAGTATTGGTTTTCAAAACCGAGAAATTTAAAAACCGACTTGGTTTCTATGACACCCCCGAAATTTTGCCAACATACAAAAATTTTCTCAAAACTTATATATTTAAGCTGTTTCCATCATTTGGACTTATACGAGAGCTAGGGTCAAATGTGGACCGATTATCTCGAAATTTGGCAAATTGATTACAGTGGTTACAAAAATTATGTATGCAAAAAAAATAACTCAAAATTTTAATTATCTTTAGATTTACGAGCGTTTTAGTGATTTTTTGTCTAATTTAGTGCTTTTTTAAAGAAGATTTTGTATGGGAGCTATGGTCAAACATGGACCGATTTCAACGAAATTTGGTACAGTGATTTTAGTTTATATAAGCAGTATTTGTTTTAAATTTTATGACAAAATATAAATATTTGTGGCCAATATGTCAATTCCGGGAAGTGGGACCTATGGGAGGTACCATAAATAATAGACCGATTTTGACCCATTTCAATAGCCATGGTCCCATTATCAAAAAAATGATCTGTGCCAAATTTCATTAAATTATCTTTAGAATTGCGACCTGTAGTTTGATTACAAGGTTTACATGGGGGTCCAGCCAGATAAATAGATAAATATAAAAAGATAAATATTTCTATGCATTACAGACATCAGCACAAACGTATAATATCCTTTCCACCTATGGTGGTGAAGTGTATAATGAATCCAGATTTTGTTAGCACCGAAATTGTAAGTCCTGAAATCTAATTTTAAACAAAATAGCTCAAACACATTCAACAAATGACATTTAAATTTGAGGCTAAAATCACTAAGCAAATTCGTCATACCAAAAATGACACATGCAAATCAAATATAATCATTAAAGAGCTCATACTCGTACATACTTAAGTACAACCAAACGACTTTATCTACGAATATGGACATTATAATCATCATTCAAACATTCATGTATATTCATTATCAACATAAATATGTACTTTATGTGTTGCATCAAATTGCATTTGGACAAATGATGAATGCAATATTGCATTTAATGGAATGCAATTTGTATAAACATTTTCTGTTTTTATTTTATTTTTTTTTGGAATGATACACATGTCAGTGAATTAATTAATTTACTCTAAAGATAAAGTAAAATTTTGCAACAAACAATAAAAGAAAAATAAAACATCACTAAAAGCTTAAACAAATGAGAAAATATGAAGTTGCCATGCAATTTGTGATGCATTTCATTAGGTTGGGTCGTGTGTTCAGTTTTTGTTCTAAACGACTTCTAATAGTGAACTTAAGGTGCCATTTGGGATCATAAACAATTTTTTTTGATTTTAATTTTTTTTAATTGATAATAGCGAAATGAGAAAAATTGACTTACCCTAATGTTCCAACATTTATTGTATAAATAATCATGAACGATTTGTATGAAATGTTTAACGCTTACGTTACGTATTTATACGTCAGATGAGAAATTCATGTGATTAGTGTTAAAATGCTCTTACGGACATTGTTTGCACTTAAGATGGAGAAATATCGGAAAAAAATCGGAATACAATTTTAGGATTTAGAAAAAATTATGTATCAAATAGCACTTTTGTTGCCACATGGCAACAAAGTAGCCAAATAATTAAATCAAACACGATAATATAAAGATTTTGCACTTCCATACATTGATTTGCCTTATGGTCCTTTTGAAAAGTCCCATAAAAAGAGAGTATACCGTTTTTACTTCAGTCCGGAAACACGATTATCCAATGAGAACTATTATCCAATAAGAGAAAGCTAAGGTTCAGACACGTGCTCATGAAATGTATGTTTGTTTGAGCGTTTATGTGTTTTTCTGGATTATACTGTAAATATTTTTGCTATATTTTGGATTCGCTTAAAAAATCTACTGGTAAAGGCACATTATTTACAAGTAAGAAAGTGCTCTATTCGGGCAAGCCCGACCATACGATACCCTTCATCACTAAGGTCAATGGTGTTCTTTTTCCTGTATAAAGATAAATATTTGCTAAATTTTGCCTTCATACAAACATACTCTCAAAAATTATAAATTTAAGATGTTTCCGCCATTTTGACTTATATGAGAGCTAGGGACAAATATCGACCGATTATCTTGAAACTTAGCAAATTGATTACAGATGTTATGTATGCAAAAAATAAACTTAAAATTCCCATTATCTTCGGATTTACAAGCGTTTTAGTGATTTTTTTGTCTCATTTAGTGCGTTTTGACAGAAGAGTTTGTATGGGAGCTATGGTCAAATGTGGACCGATTTCAATGAAGTTTGGTACAGTGATTTTAGTTTATATAAGCAGTCTATGTTTTAAATTTCATGGAAAAATTTTGATATTTGTGGCGAATATATCAATTTCGGGAAGTGGGACCTATGGGAGGTACCATAAATAATGGACTGATTTTGATGAATTTCAATAGCCATGATCCCACTATGAAAAAAATTCTCTGTGCCAAATTTCATTAAATTATCTTTAGAATTGCGTCCTCGTTAAATCGACTCAGATAGTGATTATAAGTCTATTGGTATACTAAAAGGTGGGTCTAAGACAAATATTTCTATGCCTTTCCCTTTCCACCTATGATGGTGAAGGGTATAATTATGTATCAAGTAGCAAAATAATTAAATTAAAGACTTTTTAATATGTTGCACTTCCATACTTTAATTTGTCGTATGGTCATTTTGAAAAGTCCCATAAAAGAAGAGTATACCGCGTTTACTCTAAACCGGAAACAAATAATGAAGACGATTATCCAATGAGAGAAAGCTAAAGTACACATACGCTTTAAGTGTTTTTCTGGGCGATTATATGGATTATACTGTAAATATTTTTGATATATTTTGGATTCGCTTAAAAAAATCAACGGGTGTACGCACATAATTAAAAATTCATTAACACCCAAAAGTAAAAAATTTGCTTAAGTCGCAAAATTGAAAAGTTCATATGTTAAAATTTTCAAATGAACATAAACAAGTAAGAGTGGTATATTCGGCTTTGCCGAATCTTGGATACCCTTCACCAATGGTGTTCCAAAAGTACTTAGTGTAATTCGTAGCAATATTTGGTTATACTAGTATTATATGCAAAGAGTCTTTAAAATTAAGAGTCGGAAAACGAAAACCTTTTCGGTGGCGTCATCATCTAGAATAGTTATGCACCCAAAGGTTAGGTTGGGCAAGTGGCTGATGTCTAGGGAAGCTTCACTTGGGTTCTAAAGTGGTCCCTTTGTGAAAGATAATGATTACTAGACTACAAGTAGAGAATGCATATTTAAGCCAGCCAGTAGCTTCGAAATAAAATAGACACATATTTTACGAACATTTAATAAAGTTCGATAGACCAGATAAACCATGCAGAAAAGATGCTTCAAAATGTAGATGCCCTTAGATTTGCAATAGCACATCGATTTGATGAAGTTTAAGTATTCTGACATGCAACCCAAAAACGCTGTGCACAGTGACGATTGTGCACTTTACTTCGTACGAATTATCCAACTAGTAAAAGTTCTTGATTAGTTATGTAAAACTCTGAAGTTAGCGGAATGATTTAGGTCAAAGCTTTAACAATGATTGTCAATGTATACAAGACTTAAAATTATAGGGTATACACTCCTAGTTTTAGATACATACGTGAAATATATAGCTTTTGAATGGATGGTTATCAGCTTTGTCGGAAAAGTTTACTTATTAATTTGAAGTTAGTTAATTAATTAAAATGAACACTTCATCAATAATATTTGGGATGTATAGTTCTTTCGATCTGTCCGATGGATGTTTGGAAAGTTTTGCTCTAGTTCTTTGTGCAATTTTAATGTGATTTAATTTATCAGCATTAAATCGATTCCCGGTCGGGTTTATATGGGAGATTTCACTAAATGTGAATAGAGCTCGCCCATTTTCAATATCGAACTTTTCAAGAGATCAGAAATACTTTTGTCAAATGTTGTCCCTCTAGAAAGTTTATTTTAGGCGCTATTGTCCTGAATATCAATATTGTACAACGTCTTTATACTAAATGTCATCATCGTATCTATTATAATTTGTCATTTATTAGCTACTAAGAGATTGCCTTAGGCGTTATACGGGATCAATTGTCAAACGTGAACGGATTTCTCCCAATTGCAATTAAAAAATTTAAATTTTTGTTGATATGTGAGATACTTACATACATATGTAGGTTTTGAACGGATATCATGTAATTAGCTGCATTTTTGTACTTCCTAGGAAGATTACCTATAATTTGATATATAATACATTCTCAAATGTTATCATAATGTTCAAAAGTCAGACACAAAATTAAGATAAATGCAGTGTGTCTGTCTGCTAAAACCAGATTTGTGGAGCTCCTGAATTGTCGCACTCTGAATTTCAACATTGTCGATCAAAACACCATCGCTTAAACGCTAAATTATATCTACCACAAATTACAGAATGCATCAGGATTTAGATAATCCCCTGCGAAGGACGCTATTAAACTTCATCAAAATAAACATCTGAGGTATCGACAAAACAGGAGCTCCAAAAACTTGACTACAACAGAAAAAAGGACAGACAGGTAGACGGACGGACATGTAGACGGACGGACAAACAAACAGACGGACGGACAGACGGACGGAGGTCGCGAAATCGATTCT
Source organism: Stomorhina lunata (assembly GCA_933228675.1). Classification (NCBI taxonomy): domain Eukaryota; kingdom Metazoa; phylum Arthropoda; class Insecta; order Diptera; family Rhiniidae; genus Stomorhina; species Stomorhina lunata. Next base: position 154,490,017 of record OW121740.1, on the reverse strand, counting down.
TGTGCCGATTCTGAGTTGATCGGTACAATTTGAATGGTATTCATAATCAGATTTGTGGAGTATATATATCAGATTTTATAAAACCCTCCCATAAAGAACGATGTCAAATTTCATCACAATCGGTCCATAAACACCTGAGATATCGCTGAAACAATACTTACAAAATGTAAACAAAATTTCTTAGACACGTACTTTGGGCAATTTGCTGTACATCAAATGTAGTGTTATGGCGATATCTCAATTGTTTATAGACCGCTTTTGATAAAATTTAATAAAGTGCTTGGTGGGGGAATTTCCTAAAATCTGATATAAAATTTATGTAGGTCCGTACTAAAGGAGGATAGTTTTTCCTATTTCTGCATTTAATTTTTTCAACAAACATTCTCTAATGTGTACTTTGGGCAATTTGCGATACATCAAATTCAGTGTTTTGGCGATATCTCAGTTGTTTATGGACCGATTTTGATAAAATTTTACAGAGTGCTTTGGGAAAATATTTCCTACAATCTGATATATAACATATTATCACATGTACACCAGGAGTATCTTTTTTCTCTTGTTATTTAAAAGTGTGTTTCAATCAAAAATTTTAAAATTTTCGTCTAATTTTAGGTATTTTTTCGAAATTTTCGGTGTTTATAAACCGATTTTAATGAAATTTAATAGCGTTCATTGCGGGAGAATTTCCTAAAATCTGATATATAATTTATGTAAGTCCATCCTCCAGGGGCTTCAGAAACTTGATTTCAACAGACAGACAGACAGACGGACGGACAGACAGACAGACAGACAGACAGACGGACATCGCTTAATCGATTCTCCTCCCGATTCTGAGTCGATCGGTATAATTTTTATGGGGTCTACGATCACTAATAAAAAAATTACAAACGGAATCACAAACTTATAATACCCTTTCACCTATTGGTGAAGGGTATAAAAAGAAATATTTTTACCATAAAATGAAAAAATTTACTTGTACAAAAATTTCATCTTTCCTAAATTTTTAATATTTAAATTTTAATGACATTGAAATTTTCATTTATTTCAAACATGAAAACAAATTGAAACAAGTTTCTTTTCTATTAACTTGTCATTGACTTTTCCTTTGACGAGAAATCTTTGGAAAATAACAAATGACAGACAAACATCAGACATCATGTCGTTGCATTAAATCATAAGTTTTTAATTCAGTCATAAATTACCCCCACCAAATGCATGACGAAGACTGACTAAAGCTTGATGATTTAAGCTAAGACAGACTTGAAAAGGAGTTGGGAGTTTCTTTGTTATGGAGATTAGCTTCAGTGTGGACATGGATTGTTAAGTTACAAAACATTAAGGGAAATCAAATTAATCGATTTTTGATATTGAATAAATTTTCTATAGAAAATATTTTATATTGAAAAATTTTCTATAGAAAATTTTTCATATTGAATAAATTTTCTATAGAACATTTTTCATATTCAATAAATTTTCTTAAGAAAATTTTTCATATTAATAAATTTTCTTAAGAAAATTTTTCATATTAAAAAATTTTCTAAAGAAAACTTTTCATATTAAAAAATTTTTTATAGAAAATTTTTCATATTAAAAAATTTTCTATAGAAAATTTTTCATATTAAAAAATTTTCTATAGAAAATTTTTCATATTAAAAAATTTTCTATAGAAAATTTTTCATATTAAAAAATTTTCTATAGAAAACTTTTCATATTAAAAAATTTTCTATAGAAAATTTTTCATATTAAAAAATTTTCTATAGAAAATTTTTCATATTAAAAAATTTTCTATAGAAAATTTTTCATATTAAAAAATTTTCTATAGAAAATTTTTCATATTAAAAAATTTTCTATAGAAAATTTTTCATATTAAAAAATTTTCTATAGAAAATTTTTCATATTAAAAAATTTTCTATAGAAAATTTTTCATATTAAAAAATTTTCTATAGAAAATTTTTCATATTAAAAAATTTTCTATAGAAAATTTTTCATATTAAAAAATTTTCTATAGAAAATTTTTCATATTAAAAAATTTTCTATAGAAAATTTTTCATATTAAAAAATTTTCTATAGAAAATTTTTCATATTAAAAAATTTTCTATAGAAAATTTTTCATATTAAAAAATTTTCTATAGAAAATTTTTCATATTAAAAAATTTTCTATAGAAAATTTTTCATATTAAAAAATTTTCTATAGAAAATTTTTCATATTAAAAAATTTTCTATAGAAAATTTTTCATATTAAAAAATTTTCTATAGAAAATTTTTCATATTAAAAAATTTTCTATAGAAAATTTTTCATATTAAAAAATTTTCTATAGAAAATTTTTCATATTAAAAAATTTTCTAAAGAAAATTTTTCATATTAAAAAATTTTCTATAGAAAATTTTTCATATTAAAAAATTTTCTATAGAAAATTTTTCATATTAAAAAATTTTCTATAGAAAATTTTTCATATTAAAAAATTTTCTATAGAAAATTTTTCATATTAAAAAATTTTCTATAGAAAATTTTTCATATTAAAAAATTTTCTATAGAAAATTTTTCATATTAAAAAATTTTCTATAGAAAATTTTTCATATTAAAAAATTTTCTATAGAAAATTTTTCATATTAAAAAATTTTCTATAGAAAATTTTTCATATTAAAAAATTTTCTGTAGAAAATTTTTCATATTAAAAAATTTTCTATAGAAAATTTTTCATATTAAAAAATTTTCTATAGAAAATTTTTCATATTAAAAAATTTTCTATAGAAAATTTTTCATATTAAAAAATTTTCTATAGAAAATTTTTCATATTAAAAAATTTTCTATAGAAAATTTTTCATATTAAAAAATTTTCTATAGAAAATTTTTCATATTAAAAAATTTTCTATAGAAAATTTTTCATATTAAAAAATTTTCTATAGAAAATTTTTCATATTAAAAAATTTTCTATAGAAAATTTTTCATATTAAAAAATTTTCTATAGAAAATTTTTCATATTAAAAAATTTTCTATAGAAAATTTTTCACTTTAAAAAATTTTCTATAGAAAATTTTTCACGTTAAAAAATTTTCTATAGAAAATTTTTCACGTTAAAAAATTTTCTATAGAAAATTTTTCACGTTAAAAAATTTTCTATAGAAAATTTTTCACGTTAAAAAATTTTCTATAGAAAATTTTTCACGTTAAAAAATTTTTTATAGAAAATTTTTCACGTTTAAAAATTTTTTATAGAAAATTTTTCACGTTTAAAAATTTTTTATAGAAAATTTTTCACGTTAAAAAATTTTCTATATAAAATGTTTCATTTTAAAAAATTTTCTATAGAAAATTTTTCACATTAAAAAATTTTCTATAGAAAATTTTTCACATTAAAAAATTTTCTATAGAAAATTTTTCACATTAAAAGATTTTCTATAGAAAATTTTTTTCATTAAAAGATTTTCTATAGAAAATTTTTCACATTAAAAGATTTTCTATAGAAAATTTTTCATATTAATAAATTTCCTAGAGAAAATTTTTCATATTAAAAAATTTCCTAGAGAAAACTTTTCATATTAAAAATTTTCTAGAGAAAATTTTTCATATTAAAAAATTTTCTAGAGAAAGTTTTTCATATTAAAAATTTTTTCATGTTAAAAAATTTTCTAGAGAATATTTTTCATATTAAAAAAATTTCTAAAGAAAATTTTTGATATCAAAAAATTTTCTAAAGAAAGTTTTTGATATCAAAAAATTTTCTAAAGAAAATTTTTCATATCAAAAAATTTTCTAAAGAAAATTTTTCATATCAAAAAATTTTCTAAAGAAAATTTTTCATATCAAAAAATTTTCTAAAGAAAATTTTTCATATCACAAAATTTTCTAAAGAAAATTTTTCATATCACAAAATTTTCTAAAGAAAATTTTTCGTATCAAAAAATTTTCTAAAGAAAATTTTTCATATTAAAAAATTTTCTAAAGAAAATTTTTCATATTAAAAAATTTTCTATAGAAAATTTTTCATATTAAAAAATTTTCTATAGAAAATTTTTCTTATTAAAAAATTTTCTATAGAAAATTTTTCATATTAAAAAATTTTCTATAGAAAATTTTTCATATTAAAAAATTTTCTATAGAAAATTTTTCATATTAAAAAATTTTCTATAGAAAATTTTTCATATTAAAAAATTTTCTATAGAAAATTTTTCATATTAAAATAAAATGTTTCATATTGAATAAATTTTCTATAGAAAATTTTTTATATTGAATAAATTTTCTATAGAAAATTTTTCTATTGAATAAATTTTCTATTGAAAATTTTTCATATTGAATAAATTTTCTATAGAAAATTTTTCATATTGAATAAATTTCTGTAAAAAATGTTTTCATATTGAATAGATTTTCTATAGAAAATTTTTCATATTGAATAAATTTTGTATAGAAGATTTTTCATATTGAATAAATTTTGTATAGAAAATTTTTCATAATGAATAAAAAAAATGTTTTAAAAAAATTTTCTTACTAAAATAAACGAAAAGGGAATAACCCTAATTGTACATCTATTCATTTGCAAACATTTTCAAATTTTGCAAACAAATAAAAAATTTGAACATTTATATTAATTTCGCTCATGAAAATAATCATGTTCGTATGAACACAAGTGATTACCCCTCATCAAAAGAAGGAGGAGAGAGGTCAGTCACATGCAAACTCCTCAAATCAAATTGATGATTTGTTTGCAACAGATCCAGGAATAGAAGAGAAGCAAATAATTGCAACTACAATTGTTGTAAATCAACTGGAATTAGTAGCAGATATCAGTTGATGCAAGTCATGATCAGCACATATTTAACCTTTTCATCTAATTTGGATTAATAACGCATACATGCAACATGCAGCATGTTGCATATGCTTCATTTTTAACAAGCAACAGCAACACAATTTATGAAACAATCTAAACATTTAGCGCCTATGAAATAAATCAATATTATATAATTCGCCACTTCACTTTTTTATTGGAGTTTTTATCTTTTTAATCTTATTGTGAATAAATTGCATTTAAATTGTTGTCCGTCTGATTTTAGCTGGGGTTTTGATCGCCTACACCTCTGAAGCAAAAGCGAACGTTTAAGGAATAAATTTTTAATATGTTGTGAAATTTTCTATAGAAAATTTTTTAAAACGAAAATTTTCTATAGAATTTATTTTAAATGAAAAAAAAAAAAAATTTCTATAAAATTTTTTTTTAAATAAAAAATTTTCTATACAAAATTTTTCAAAATGAAAAATTTTCTAAAGACAATTTTTTTTTTTAAATAAAAAAATTTCTATAGAAAACTTTTTAAAATGAAAAATTTTCTATAGAAAACTTTTTAAAATGAAAAATTTTCTGTAGAAAATTTTTTAAAATGAAAAATTTTCTATAGAAAATTTTTTAAAATGAAAAATTTTCTATAGAAAATTTTTTAAAATGAAAAATTTTCTATAGAAAATTTTTTAAAATGAAAAATTTTCTATAGAAAATTTTTTAAAATAAAAAATTTTCTATAGAAAATTTTTTAAAATGAAAAATTTTCTATAGAAAATTTTTTAAAATGAAAAATTTTCTATAGAAAATTTTTTAAAATGAAAAATTTTCTATAGAAAATTTTTTAAAATGAAAAATTTTCTATAGAAAATTTTTTAAAATGAAAAATTTTCAATAGAAAATTTTTTAAAATGAAAAATTTTCTATAGAAAATTTTTTAAAATGAAAAATTTTCTATAGAAAATTTTTTAAAATGAAAAATTTTCTATAGAAAATTTTTTAAAATGAAAAATTTTCTATAGAAAATTTTTTAAAATGAAAAATTTTCTATAGAAAATTTTTTAAAATGAAAAATTTTCTATAGAAAATTTTTTAAAATGAAAAATTTTCTATAGAAAATTTTTTAAAATGAAAAATTTTCTATCGAAAATTTTTTAAAATGAAAAATTTTCTATAGAAAATTTTTTAAAATGAAAAATTTTCTATAGAAAATTTTTTAAAATGAAAAATTTTCTATAGAAAATTTTTTAAAATGAAAAGTTTTCTATAGAAAATTTTTTAAAATGAAAAATTTTCTATAGAAAATTTTTTAAAATGAAAAATTTTCTATAGAAAATTTTTTAAAATGAAAAATTTTCTATAGAAAATTTTTTAAAATGAAAAATTTTCTATAGAAAATTTTTTAAAATGAAAAATTTTCTATAGAAAATTTTTTAAAATGAAAAATTTTCTATAGAAAATTTTTTAAAATGAATTTTAAAATGAAAAATTTTCTATAGAAAATTTTTTAAAATGAAAAATTTTCTATAGAAAATTTTTTAAAATGAAAAATTTTCTATAGAAAATTTTTTAAAATGAAAAATTTTCTATAGAAAATTTTTTAAAATGAAAAATTTTCTATAGAAAATTTTTTAAAATGAAAAATTTTCTATAGAAAATTTTTTAAAATGAAAAATTTTCTATAGAAAATTTTTTAAAATGAAAAATTTTCTATAGAAAATTTTTTAAAATGAAAAATTTTCTATAGAAAATTTTTTAAAATGAAAAATTTTCTATAGAAAATTTTTTAAAATGAAAAATTTTCTATAGAAAATTTTTTAAAATGAAAAATTTTCTATAGAAAATTTTTTAAAATGAAAAATTTTCTATAGAAAATTTTTTAATATAAAAAATTTTCTATAGAAAATTTTTTAATATGAAAAATTTTCTATAGAAAATTTTTTAATATGAAAAATTTTCTATAGAAAATTTTTTAATATGAAAAATTTTCTATAGAAAATTTTTTAATATGAAAAATTTTCTATAGAAAATTTTTTAATATGAAAAATTTTCTATAGAAAATTTTTTAATATGAAAAATTTTCTATAGAAAATTTTTTAATATGAAAAATTTTCTATAGAAAATTTTTTAATATGAAAAATTTTCTATAGAAAATTTTTTAATATGAAAAATTTTCTATAGAAAATTTTTTAATATGAAAAATTTTCTATAGAAAATTTTTTAATATGAAAAATTTTCTATAGAAAATTTTTTAATATGAAAAATTTTCTATAGAAAATTTTTTAATATGAAAAATTTTCTATAGAAAATTTTTTAAAATGAAAAATTTTCTATAGAAAATTTTTTAAAATGAAAAATTTTCTATAGAAAATTTTTTAAAATGAAAAATTTTCTATAGAAAATTTTTTAAAATGAAAAATTTTCTATAGAAAATTTTTTAAAATGAAAAATTTTCTATAGAAAATTTTTTAAAATGAAAAATTTTCTATAGAAAATTTTTTAAAATGAAAAATTTTCTATAGAAAATTTTTTAAAATGAAAAATTTTCTATAGAAAATTTTTTAAAATGAAAAATTTTCTATAGAAAATTTTTTAATATAAAAAATTTTCTATAGAAAATTTTTTAATATGAAAAATTTTCTATAGAAAATTTTTTAATATGAAAAATTTTCTATAGAAAATTTTTTAATATGAAAAATTTTCTATAGAAAATTTTTTAATATGAAAAATTTTTCATTTTAAAAAATTTTCTATAGAAAATTTTTTAATATAAAAAATTTTCTATAGAAAATTTTTTAATATGAAAAATTTTCTATAGAAAATTTTTTAATATGAAAAATTTTCTATAGAAAATTTTTTAATATGAAAAATTTTCTATAGAAAATTTTTTAATATGAAAAATTTTCTATAGAAAATTTTTTAATATGAAAAATTTTCTATAGAAAATTTTTTAATATGAAAAATTTTCTATAGAAAATTTTTTAATATGAAAAATTTTCTATAGAAAATTTTTTAATATGAAAAATTTTCTATAGAAAATTTTTTAATATGAAAAATTTTCTATAGAAAATTTTTTAATATGAAAAATTTTCTATAGAAAATTTTTTAATATGAAAAATTTTCTATAGAAAATTTTTTAATATGAAAAATTTTCTATAGAAAATTTTTTAATATGAAAAATTTTCTATAGAAAATTTTTTAATATGAAAAATTTTCTATAGAAAATTTTTTAATATGAAAAATTTTCTATAGAAAATTTTTTAATATGAAAAATTTTCTATAGAAAATTTTTTAATATGAAAAATTTTCTATAGAAAATTTTTTAATATGAAAAATTTTCTATAGAAAATTTTTTAATATGAAAAATTTTCTATAGAAAATTTTTTAATATGAAAAATTTTCTATAGAAAATTTTTTAAAATGAAAAATTTTCTATAGAAAATTTTTAAAAATTAAAAATTTTCTATAGAAAATTTTTAAAAATTAAAAATTTTCTGTAGAAAACTTTTTAAAATGAAAAATATTCTGTAGAAAACTTTTTAAAATGATAAATTTTCTATAGAAAATTTTTTTAAATGAAAAATTTTCTTTAGAAAACTTTTTAAAATGAAAAATTTTCTATAGAAAATTTTTTTAAAATGAAAAATGTTCTATAGAAAATTTTTTTAAAAGGAAAAATTTTCTATAGAAAAACTTTTCAAAGAAAATTTTTATTTTCAATGTTTTAATATGAAAATTCAATAGGAAAGTTTTTTTTATAGAAAATTATTCTTTATAAAAAATTGGTCCTACATCTGACCTCAGCATTGGAGTAGAGTTTCATATGTTCGGTGTTTATTTATTTTTCCTATATTCAAAACATTTGCATTACTTACGCTAAAGGGCAAGAACAAACTTTTTTATTATTCGACTTATTTATAATTTATTTTTATCGCTATTTTAATAGTTGTCAACGCCAGAAATTTTCTTTATTCCTTGAAAATAAAACGAAACAAATTTATTGGAAATTTTTATAATTGAAAAAAAAATGATAAGGAAATAAAAATGGAAAACACTAAAAATCAAATCATTTTCCACAAAGTAAAAGAGTTTAAAAAAAATATTGCTTTTTATTAATATCTAAGTCTGCTTTAGACAGGTCCTGAAAGTGTTACATTGTCCTGGGATGGGCCGTATTTTTTCTATAGTGTAATCAAAATTTGAAAATCATTTCATAATAGAACTTCTTTTAAAATTTAAAAATTTATTTTATTTTACAGTTTATGTGAAATGAAAATAGTTATATTTCCAATATTATTTATATGATTTTGAGGTGTTATATCTCGATTTTAAGATTATTTTGTCTTTTGAATAAGATTTTAATATCAGCTTAAATACAAATTTTTGAATATTGTTAACCAATTTTCGTAAATTAAAACGATTCACCACAAAATTTCCCAATAATCGCTTAATAGCAAAATTGTTTTTGCATTAATTTTTGGCACATAATAAGTCCTAACTCCCAGTAAGAAAAAAGGTTTATTCTCAAATTGAGGATGATTTGAAAATAAATCTTTTTTCAAAGGTCAAACGTTTGATACTGATTTGATACTGATTTGAGAATAATAGCGTTCTCAACAAAAAGGGGACTTTATTCTCAAATTGAGAAATGCCTTTATTCTCAAATCATTATCAAACCTCATTCTCAAAGGTTTTTCAAATGTGGATATCATCTACATGTGGAACATAAATAAAATGTTTTTTTTTTTTTTTTTTGAGTTTGTTTATTTTGTTTTTGAAAACGGTGCATCATATTTGAATTATTTTGCTTAAAATATAATTTTTTTATTGTTAGGAAAAAAAAATTTAAGAGACAAAGAAAATTTACTTATGCACATCAATATTATTGAACTTTGACATTTTTAAGCAAGGTTTTATGGTCAAATATGGATGATAAAAAATCCGAAAGAAATAACGAATTTCTTTGAAGTGCAATGCCATTCCATAAAAATATCGTAAACATAAATTTTTTTAACATAAATTATTTTTTTTAATGTTTGAAAAAAATTTAAAATAAGGTTTGATATCAAAGTTATATAACACCATTTTTCAAATTATTCTCAAATCATCTTAGGGTTTGATAATGATTTGAGAATAACCTTTATTCTCAATTTGAGAAACTACCATTTTCAAACGTTTATTCTCAAATGAACCCTCATTTGTAAATGAATGTGAATCTCAAACATCTGTTCAGGTTTAAAAAAAGTTTGAAAAAAACGTTTGATATCAAATGTAAAAGTTATCATGTTCTTACTGGGCTCAGATCTTCTGAACCGGTCTAATCTATATAAAGTAAAAAAAGTGTTTCTATAAATTAATTTAGCCCATAAATTGATTTCAAAGTGAAAAAGGTTCAGGATTTTTTCTCTGTGTTCAAGTGAAGTACTACAAAATATTCATAGAAAAGCAAATAAGAAACTTAAAATTAAATCAAAGACCATTTTCATCTTCATCATTTTTAAACGATTTAAAGCCAATATCAAAAGTTTTTTTACATTTTACTTGATAGAAATTTTGTTCAACACCTGTAATTCATAAAAATATTTTCTTTTTTAATTCCATTGCAGGTAAGAGAGATGTGTGCTTTAATAGAACGACCAATTTAAGTTTCGTAAGTCCATGAGAAGTAAATTTTTAAAGTCAATTGTAAAAAAAAATTTCTTTTAAGTAAAAATCGAATTTTTGGTCTAAAAGCTTAAGACCATATTCGTTGATACTTTCTTTAATAGACCATAAACTAAGAATCATTTAAAATCGATTTTTTTTTTCAAAAATATAAAACTTTATATTTTCTTAAATAGGTCTCTAATAGAGTCAATTAATCAATCAATTAAGTCAATTGATTAATCAAATGAGCCAATTAATTAATCAATTGAGTTAATTGATTAATCAATTGAGGCAATTGATCAATCAATTGAGTCAATAGATCAATATATTGAGTCAATTGATCAATCAATTGAGAAAAGGAGCTTCTGAAATAAAAACCTCGATATTTCCTGAAATAGGTTTCCAAAGGAACTTCATTTAAATTTTTAAAAATGGAAATTTTTTGTAATTTTTCAAAAAAATATTTTTTTTTTGCAAACAAAAAAATTTATTTCTAAAACGACTGCTAGGATAAAAGGAAATAATTAGTGTTCCTTAAAGATAATTTTGTTGCCGAATTTCGATTTTGTTACTTAACTCAAGAAAATAAACAGTTTTCGAGTTACGCGAATATTTATTGAGCAACTTCTCAATTTTTTTGATAACTATCTCGAAAACTAGAGCTAACCTAAAAAAAGGTTAGCACCATTGAATTCAGCGTACTTGATTTATCTTCACCCAATAGATCTTTCTTGTGTCGGTAAAAAAAGTTGTCAAAATCGAGCATTCGATTTTGATTCAAAATTGATTGAAAAATATCTCGAAAAGTAGCCCAAAAATTATTCAAAAGTTACTGCAAGATGATTATTTAACAACCACATACACAATCGCAAAAATTGATTGGAAAAGACTTAAAATGATTCAAAAAAATAAGTTTATAAAAAAGTATCTTAAGGCTAGGGTACCATTTTCTCCCTAAGGCGCAGTCTTTTTCGAATTGAAAATGAGGTCATATTTGATAGTTTTAATCGTCCGTGGCAGTCGAAAAAGATTTAAATATGATCAAAAAAATTCTAAAAATGCTGACTGGTCTCCTATTGACATGAGGCTTAACATGGGCCCACAAAACATAAACAAATTTCACGATAATTTTTAGCCTTTGGAAAAATTTTTATATTGAAAAATTTTCATTTGAAAAATTTCAATTAAAAAATTTCATATCGAAAAATTTTTTTGCAGAAAAATTTTCTTTAAATATTTTTATATCGAAAAATTTTCCATAGAAAATTTTTGTATCGAAAAATTTTCTAAAGAAAAATTTTCTAAAGAAAAATTTTATATCAAAAAATTTTGTATTGAAAAATTTTTTATCGAAAAATTATCTATAGAAACATTTTATATCGAAAAATTTTATATAGAAAAATTCTATATCAAAAAAATTTTGTATCGAAAAATTTTCTATAGAAAATTTTTATATCGAAAAATTTTCTTTAGAAAAATTTTATATCGAAAAAAATTTGTATCTAAAAATTTTATATCGAAAAATTTTCTATAGAAAAATTCAATATACAAAAAATTTGTTAAAATCTTATTTAAACAAATTGTCTATAGAAAAATTTTATATCGTAAAATTTTCTATAAAAAAGTGCTAAAAATTTTATATAGAAATTTCGAAAAATTTTATATTAAAAAATTTTGTATCGAGCAATTTTCTATAGAAAAATTTTCTATTGAAAAATTTTATATCAAAAAGTTTTCTATAGAAAAATTGTGTATTGAAAATTTTTTTATATTGAAAATTTTTCTATTAAAAAATTTTATATAGAAATATTTTATATCGAAAAAATGTTGTATCGAAAAATTTTCTACAGAAAAATTTTATTAAAAAGTTTTACTGTAGTGTATTGCACTAAGATCCCAGTTCATTACAATTTCTTATTATTGTAATAAATAGTAGTAATTTTATATTGAAAAATTTTCTATAGAAAATTTTCATATTAAAAAAAAAATTGTATACAAAAATTATTTTTTCAAAAAAACTTATATCAAAAAACTTTCTTTAGAAAAATATTATAACGAAAAATTTTCGATAGAAAAATTTTATATCGAAATAGTTTTATAAAATTTTATCAAAAATTTCTCTGTACTAAAATTTTCTTAAAATTAAATACCAAAAAAATTTACATCAAAAACTTTTTTGTAGAAAAATTCTATACAAAAAATTTTATAATGAAAAATTTTGTATGAATAAATTCTTTATACAAAAATTTTATATAGAAAATTTTCCTAAAGAAAATTTTATAACGTAAAACTTTTTCATAGAAAAATTTTATTTCAAAAAAATTTATAGAATATTTATAGAAATTTATAGAACTCTATATCAAAAAATTGTATATTGAAATATTTTCTATAAAAACGAATTTTTTAGTAAAATTTTTTATTAAATTAATTTAAAGTGAATTTTTTTTTTTTATAGGAAAAGCGTAACTAAAAAATAATTTGTTTGTGTAATTTTGTTTAGGAGATAATCTCCGCTTTAGATGTTTTTTCTATTTTTAAAACCTTATAATTCGTATTTACTTTGTTTTGGAATGGCAAAAAATACTGCGCTCGTGGTATCATTCGCCATTTTAACTAATTTTGACAGGAACGACATTCGTCAGTGAACACAATTCTTTATAAAATTAAATGCTAATAAATTCGAAGACAATTTTTGATTGGGCCCCATTTAGAACAACTTATTAAAAATTAAATCGAAAGAAGAGTTAATATCTCTTTTAAACCGAATGACCAGTTAAGGAGATTGATCTTGGTATATTTATTTTTTTATGATAACTCTTTATATTAAAAGTTACTTTATAGAGATTTTTTTATAACTTTCGTGTTAAATAAGAGACAATTTTGTTATATTAAATTATAAGTTTTCTTTAATAACTCAATTGTTATATAAAAACCAGAAGAAAACTTTAAAATAAGTACAATGAACATTTTTAGACTATTTATTATAAAAGCAGCAAAAAAAAACTGTTGCTATAATTAATCATTTAAACATCAACATTATAATGTTAACAACAATTTAGAGTTTTATAAATAATGTTACGTTTTCAAAACCCACCATATCATTTCCAAAACCGCCAACATGATGGGAGTTGGGGCGTTTCTTCGACAAAATGGACAGAGGTTAGTCCATTTGTTATTGTTGTTTTGTTCATTTAATTGTTACTGCTTTTATGTTTATGATTTAATAATAATCAAAAGATTTGTGGTAAATTATACAATAATAAAAAAAAACTAAACAATTGCTACCTTCATTGTTTAAACAATTAAATGTGTAAACATTTTTGTTTTTAACAAAATTTTATTAATAGGATTTCTTGCTTATTTCAATTCATGTAAAATTTGCAATTGTTACTATTTTTATACCCTTCACCAATAGGTGAAAGGGTATTATAAGTTTGTGATTCCGTTTGTAATTTTTTTATTAGTGATCGTAGACCCCATAAAAATTATACCGATCGACTCAGAATCGGGAGGAGAACCGATTAAGCGACGTCCGCCTGTCTGTCTGTCTGTTGAAATCAAGTTTCTGAAGCCCCTGGAGGATGGACTTACATAAATTATATATTAGATTTTAGGAAATTCTCCCGCAATGAACGCTATTAAATTTCATTAAAATCGGTTTATAAACACCGAAAATATCGAAAAAATACAAAAAATTAGACTAAAATTTTAAAATTTTTGATTGAAACACACTTTTAAATAACAAGAGAAAAAAGATACTCCTGGTGTACATGTGACAATATGTTATATATCAGGAAATAGTTTCCCAAAGCACTCTTATCAAAATCGGTCCATAAACAACTGAGATATCGCCAAAACACTGAATTTGATGTATCGCAAATTGCCCAAAGTTCGCATTAGAGAATGTTTGTTGAAAAAATGAAATGCAGAAATAGGAAAAACCATCCTCCTTTAGCACGGAATTACATAAATTTTATATCAGATTTTAGGAAATTCCCCCGCCAAGCACGTTATTAAATTTTATCAAAAGCGGTCCATAAACAATTGAGATATCGCAATAACACTACATTTGATGTACAGCAAATTGACCAAAGTACGTGTCTAAGAAATTTTGTTTACATTTTGTAAGTATTGTTTCAGCGATATCTCAGGTGTTTATGGACCGATTGTGATGAAATTTGACATCGTTCTTTGTGTGAGGATTTTCTAAAATCTATACTCCACAAATCTGATTACGAATACCATTCAAATTGTACCGATCAACTCAGAATCGGCAGAAGAATCGATTTCGCGACCTCCGTCCGTCTGTTTGTCTGTCTGTCCGTCCGTCCGTCCGTCCGTCCGTCTATTTGTCTGTCCGTCCGTCCGTCTGTTTGTTTGTCCGTCTGTTTTTTTTTTTGTCCGTCCGTCTACCTGTCTGTAATTTTTTCTGTTGTAGTCAAGTTTTTGGAGCTCCTGTTTTGTTGAAAGCGATGGTGTTTTGATCGACAATGATAAAATTCAGGGTGGGACAATATCCTAAAATTTTGTATAAAATTCAGGAGCTCCACAAATCTGATTTTAGCAGACAGACACTCTGCATTAACCTTAATTTTGTGTCTGACTTTTGAACATTATGATAACATTTGAGAATGTATTATATATCAAATTATAGGTAATCTTCCTAGGAAGTACAAAAATGCAGCTAATTACATGATATCCGTTCAAAACCTACATATGTATGTAAGTATCTCACATATCAACGAAAATTTAAATTTTTTAATTGCAATTGGGAGAAATCCGTTCACATTTGACAATTGATCCCGTATAACTTCGGCTAAGATAAGATGATGACATTTAGTATAAAGACGTTGTACAATATTGATATTCAGGGCGATAGCGCCTAAAATAAACTTTCTAGAGGGACAACATTTGACAAAAGTATTTCTGATCTCTTGAAAAGTTCGATATTAAAAATGGGCGAGCTCTATTCACATTTAGTGAAATCTCCCATATAACCCCGACCGGGAATCGATTTAATGCTGATAAATTAAAACACATTAAAATTGCACAAGGAACTAGAGCAAAACTTTCCAAACATCCATCGGACATATCGAAAGAACAATACATCCCAAATATTATTGATGAAGTGTTCATTTTACTTAATTAACTAACTTCAGATTAATAAGTAAATCTTTAATAACTTTTCCGACAAAGCTGATATCCATCCATTCAAAAGCTATATATTTCACGTATGTATCTAAAACTAAGAGTGTATACCCTATAATTTTAATAGTTTACTAGTTGGATAATTCGTACGAATTAAAGTGCACAACCCTCACTGGGCACTGTGTTTTTGGGTTGCATGCCAGAATACTTAAACTTCATCAAATCGATGTGCTATTGCAAATGTAAGGGCATCTACATTTTGAAGCATCTTTTCTGCATGGTTTATCTGGTCTATCGAACTTTATTAAGTGTTCGTAAAATATGTGTATATTTTATTTCGAAGCTACTGGCTGGCTTAAATATGCATTCTTTACTTGTAGTCTAATAATCATTATCTTTCACAAAGGGACCACTTGGGTTCTAACAAGTGAAGCTTCAGTAGACATCAGCCACCTGCCCAACCTAACCTTTGGGTGCATAACTATTCTAGATGATGACGCCACCGAAAAGCTTTTCTTTTTCCGACTCTTAATTTTAATGACTCTGCATATAATACTAGTATAACCAAATTTTGCTAGGAATTACATTAAGTACTTTTGCAACACCATTGGTGAAGGGTATCCAAGATTCGGCAAAGCCGAATATACCACTCTTACTTGTTTTTTTTTTTATTAAAAAAGCAATTTTTCTTACAAATTTTTTTTTTCATTAATTTTATTTTTTTTTAAAAAACACATTTTTGCATTAAATTTTTTTTTTTATTAAAAAAACAATTTTTTATCTAAACAAACAAAATTTAACAAAAAAAAAAACTGGGCTCAACCGGGATTTGAACCCGGGACCTCTCGCACCCAAAGCGAGAATCATACCCCTAGACCATTGAGCCTCTTGTGAGATGTTTGTCAAATTTACTCTTTATAAATTTAGTGGTGGTTTCTTTTTGTAAAATTGTTGAAAGATACAATTTGAAATGTCCACGATCTTGCAGATGCAGTAAAAATAGGAACATATTTTACTTACACAAATTTAGATACATTTTTGCTATATTTTGATAAAACTCAAAAACAATATTGTTTCCTCGCACAGTGGGATGGCAACAATTGAAATTAAAGAATTTCGTAATCTAAAGGATTCAATATAAATTTAATTCAATATAAATTTAATTCAATATAAATTTAAATACATTTTCAAACTTCAAAAACTGAAAATTTAAATTTGTATAAAAAATTGTTCGATATAAAATTATGCATAGAAAATTTTATGTTTCCATAGAAAATTTTAAGATTTTAAATATATTAGAATTTTATAGAAAATTTTTCAACAATAAAATTTTATAGAAATTTTTTTGACTTTAAAATTGTGCCGACAAAATTTTTCAATATAAAAACCTTAAACAAAATTTTCGATATCAAATTTAACGATAAAGTTTTGTAAAGAAAATGTTTCGATATGAAAATTTATAGATTTTTTTGCATGTAAAATTTAACGAAATAAAATTTTCAATATTAAAATTTTGTAGAATATTTTCGTACTTTTTCGATTATAAAAAAAAAATTGATTAAAAATGTTATAGACATTTTTACTATAGACAATTTTATAAAAAAAAAAATACAATTTTTCTATACAAAATTTGTTGAAGTTCAAATTTTGTATAGCAAATTCAACGATATACAAAATTTTTGAATAAAACATTTTACAATATAAAAATCTTCAATAGAAAATGTTGAAATGTTAAAACTTTGAATAGAAAATTTTACGGTATTAATTCTTGTCAAAAATAATTACAAATATCAAAATTTTTCGTAAAATTTTTTTAAAAATTTGTCAGTATTTCGATTTTTCGATAAAAAATATTACAGTAAAAAAAATTTTATAAAAGAAAATTTACAATACATTCAAAATTTAAAAGAAAACCTTAAAAAAATTAATAAAAATTTTACGATAAAATTGTGGTAAGAAAATGTTTTCAAAAAAATTTTCGCATGAACAATTTTATGACATAATAATTTTCAATATTAAAATTTTGTATAATATTTTTCGATATTAAAATCTTGTTATACACTTTACGATTTAAAAAAAATGTAATAGAAATGTTTACCACATAAAATTGTATATAATTTTACTATGTAAAATTTTTGCATGAACAAATTTTTTGAAATTGAAATTTTATATAGAAAATACTACGATTTACAAAATTGTTTAATAGAAAAATTAACTATAGAAAATATTGCAATGTTAATATTATGAAAAGAAAATTTTTTTAGAATTTTTGGGTAAAAATTTTATTGAAAATTTTTAAAGAAAAAAAGTTTGTATTAAAATGTTATAGAAAACCTTAAAAAATATCAATATACAATCAAATTTTTATAAGCAAATATTTGGATATAAAATTTTATCAATTTTTTTCTTGCTTATAAAATTTTACGATATAAAATATTACAATATTCAAATGTTGTTAAAAATTTGTCGATATTAAAATCACAAGATTTTAATATCGAAAAATTTTAGTTTACTTTTACTTTTTCAATTATACTTAATGAAAAATATTTCGATATCAAATTTTTTAGAAATTTTTATTTATATACAATTTCTTAGAAAATTTTAAAATAAAAATTTTTACACAGAAAATTTTTTGATGTCAAAATTTTGTATAGAAAATTTTACGATATCTTTACAAAATTTTACGATATGTACATAAAATTTTACGATATAAAAATGTTACATAGAAAATAAGAACAAAAATTGTATAGAAAATGTATATCAATAAAAAACGTTACTAATTTTTGATATCATACATTTTTTCATACAAAATTTTATGGTACAAAAATTTTAAATACTAACCGCCTAATTCATAAACGAAAATTAAATTTATCATATGCTTATAGTACGAATTTTGTATGAAATAAATTGACTTACAAGCTTGTTATATCATTTTTCGTTTATTTTGCTGGAATATTTAAAGATTTTTTTGACCGGATATGTTGTCAAAACGCAATTTATTCATTTTTTATTCGTTTTATTGATTTAAGAGATATTGCACACGATTTTTAAATTATTTTTCTTGCCTTATTCGTTCCAAAGATAGTCATGGACTAAAAAATATAATAAACTTTTAAAGTTTTTCCCGTTTTTACGCTTTTTTTTAATCCATAAATTGAAAATGTACCGGATACATGTTTACTTTCTTCCAAATATGACCTTGCTTTAAAAGCTGAAACAAAATGAAATTTTGTTTCTAAACCTTTTAGTTTAGAAGATTTATAGCTACCGAATTTTACCCACTAAATATACCCTTTGTCTTAATTTTAGATCTGGTTTAAGTTGTTTGGGCGACGTTCAAAATCATTCGTTAGATGTAAAAATAGACTAGATGTTTAGAACTGTCGTTAGTTATAAAGACAAGAATTATCCTAATTTATGACAATTATTTGTTATTGTTTTTTTTATATTAAGCCAAAAAATATTGTCGGGGTCAAGCATTCCTTAATGCGTTTTAATGATTGGTTAGGACATCATCATCAAGAGGAGTATCTCTAATTCTAAATAGATCGAAAAACACGCATCTAATATCTTTAAACGAGCAATAATTGTATGTATATATATCTATATATATATACATAATGAAAATGAAGACACTGGGTACCTTTATAGCCGTATAGATCGAATATGAAGGGACTTTTGGAACTTTAACCGCTAAGGGGGTAAAAACGGAGAAAAAGGGAAAAAAAATCAAAAACGTTATATCTCCTAAAGTAATAGGTATAGGTATTTTGAACAGCTATAAAAATAAGCGGACAGGTGTTTGGTACTTTTTTCAAACTATGTCCGATGGCGGGTAAAATAGGGTGAAAATAGTTTTTTGGTACTTTTTTAACCCACTCTTTTTTTTAAACCAAAGAATGTAAAAAGGAACTTTATACTGCAGTCAATAGATGTGAAAGAAATATTGAACACGTATTTGGTACTGTTTTGATTTTGGGGCCAAAATGGGTAAAAAAGGGATAAAATGGTAACTTAACATCTCAAAAAGTAATATGAAAAGGAACATTGTGTTAACTGCGTTTTAATCAAATGTACCAAATTTAGTTGTTTCCAAAGAAGTGCCAAATATGCATATGAAACTTTTTTGAAATTAGGGGATAAAAAGTAATAATGTTATAACTTTTAAACAAATAAATGTTTGTCTGTATGTATGTTCCTTATAGAATAGTAAACTATGCATTTGATGTTATGCTCTTTAGCGACGATGTTGCGGATAAACCGGCAAAGGTTTTTAAGTTTGTATGAATAATTTTCGAAAGATGGCGCCACTGAAAATTACTAAAAATTAATTAAATCGTAAACTGTACATTTGATCGTGCTATGAGCTTTAGCAAAGTTGTAGCGCATGAGCCGGCGAAAGTTTCTTAATTGGTGTGAATAATTGTCGACAGGTGGCGCCACTGAAAATTACTTAAATCATAAACTGTGCATTTGATCAGGCTATGATCTTTAGCAAAGTTCTTGCGCATGAGTCGACAGAGGTTTCTAAGTCGGTATGACCAATTTCCGAAATTATTAATATTAAACTATGAATAAAATTATTCAAAATTAATTGGATATATGTATACCGCCTTTTTTTCTAAATTTATTTTAATTAATTAGTTCTTTATAAAATATACGAAAACTTTAAAATTTACCTCGAAATGCTTATCATAAAGCTCCGAGCAAGGCTCGGTCGCCCAGGTACTTATATCTAATTTGCGGAACAAAATAAATACGTATTATAGTGTCTATGCAAAAAATCAACATAAAGATAAGATTATCATCTAAACCAGTGTCCCGCAAAATAATACTATTGCATCTTGTGTTTGTGTGGGTTATTTTTGTAGTTCTCTCTTTATCTATGCCTTTACTCAAACAAACAAGTTGTTTTGTTAGTAAGATACTAATAACACAACTCATATGTTTACATGCTCATGAGAGAATGATTATCTTAAGATAAACATTTGTTTTTTTTTCCTATATGTGTGAGCAATATGTGTGAATATAAAACAGATAAATGCCCTCGGGCTAGCTTTTGCCAATCGCAGATCTAAACGCATGATAGACGGAAATCTGTTACTCCGGTATTTCTATTCCTCTAAACAAAATATTTTTGACAATATGCCAGTTATACAAAGTTTAATAACTGTTTTAATAAAAATACTCGCCTTTATTTGAAAAATGTACTAAATTTGAAGATTTTTGCATTAGTAGCTAATAACACAGTACGACAAAATCAAATTTTTTTGAGTACGCATGAGTAATGTTAACAGAATATGAAAATAGGCTAAAAATAATGGAATACGTGTCTCGGCGTTTTGCTGTAGCACGTCAGAATTTTAATAAAATCGAGGTCCACTTGTAACGTTATACTATGATAAAAAGTTCTATAAAAATAGAATAGGTAAACCGATTGCTTGAGCCACTTTTGAAAAGGGAATTAAATTTGGATTTGTTTTTATTAAAAAAACAAGTAAGTCGGTCAAGCCCGACCATACGATACCCTTCACCACTAAGGTCAAAGGTGTTATTTTTCATGTATAAAGACAAATATTTGCTAAATTTTGCCATCATACAAACATTTTCTGAAAACTTATACATTTAACCTATTTCCGTCATTTGGACTTATATGAGAGCTAGGGTCAAATGTGGACCGATTATCTCGAAATTTGGCAAATCGATTACAGTTGTTACAAAAATTATGTATGCAAAAAATAGACTCAAAATTTTCAATATCTTTAGATTTACGAGCGTTTTAGTGATCTTTTTGTCTCATTTAGTGCGTTTTTAAAGAAGAGTATGGGAGCTATGGTCAAATGTGGACCGATTTCAACGAAATTTGGTACAGTGATTTTAGTTTACATAAGCAGTATTTGTTTTAAATTTCATGAAAAAATATTGATATTTGTGGCCAATATGTCAATTCCGTGAAGTGGGACCTATGGGAGGTACCATAAATGATGGACCGATTTCGACCAATTTCAATAGCCATGGTCCCATTATCAAAAAAATGATCTGTACAAAATTTCATCAAATTATCTTTAGAATTGCGACCTGTAGTTTGATTACAAGGTTTACATGGGGGTCCAACCAGCCAGACGGACGGACGGACGGACATCGCTAAATCGACTCAGAAAGTGATTCTAAGCCTATTGGTATACTAAAAGATGGGTCTAAGACAAATATTTCTATGCGCTACATACATCAGCACAAACTTATAATACCCTTTCCACCTATGGTGGTGAAGGGTATAAAAAAACAAATTTGTTTCCGCTAGAGGGCGCTTTAATTTTCATGTAAAATTAAAAAATATCCAAAAAAATGTACGAAATTCGACTACCAACATTTTAACACAAAATAATAGTTAATATATCATATTAATTTTTGTATTTTTACATTACATTTACATTACATTACATTTTTTGGATATTTTTTAATTTTACATGAGAATTAAAGCACAATCTAGCGGATTGGATTTGTTTTTTTTAATAAAAACAAATCCAAATTTAATTATATTTTCAAAACTGGCTCAAACATTTAAATCGGTTCACCCATTCTATTTTTATAGAACTTTTTATAATAGTATTACGTTACAAGTGAACCTCCGCGGTCCTTCAAATCTTTAAAATCGATTTTTTTAAATTCTGACGTGCTACAGCAAAACGCCGAGACACGTATTTCTTTATTTTAAGCCAATTTTCATTTTCTGTTGACATTTCTCATGTGTACCAACCACTGTCGTACTGTGTAATATATACGAAAATAAGTAGTTTTTGTGAAAGGAACTATGTTTCGCCTACTCCCATCCCACCATATTTTCTTTTAAAAAATGAAATTCATAAAATTTCCAAAAGTCAAAACAATTAACAATGGTTTCAATAGCATTAAACGTAACTTTTTTTACTACTTCTAGAAAATGTAAAAAATTACACTTTTCCAATCTTTACAATATGAGAATTTTTTGTGAAATAATTTTGGTTATTATTGTTTTTAAAAATTTGAAATCATTAAAAAAATGTTTATTTTAATTAAAAATAAAATTAAAACAAAAAAAAAAAAAATTGGGCTCAACCGGGATTTGAACCCGGGACCTCTCGCACCCAAAGCGAGAATCATACCCCTAGACCATTGAGCCTCATGGCGAATGATAGACAAATTATTTATTTTAACTGTTTCTTTGATGGAAATTTTAAATGTAGACGCAGACAAAATGACAGATATTTTTTGATTAATTTTTTTGTATTTTTAAACTTTTTTTTCTAATAAAATGAAACAAAAGAATTAATACGACAATAGATAGATTCATTTTCTATATTTTCGTCCAAAATGTTTTTTGAATTTATCTTCAGCCCAAAAGTTCACAATACTTTTGGAATTATAATTAAAGTAAAATCTTTTGCCTATTTTAGGGTGTATTTGAAATAATTTGTTTATCGGTTAACTTTTGTGGCTAAAGGAACTAACTTAACACAAAGAATTAAGTCTGGAAACAGATGCAAATTTATTAATTTGTGTTACACGAGGGTTGCTTTTTTTATATTTCGATATTGAGTAATTCCAGTGCTGTCATATTTATCTCCAGTAAAGTAAGAAACGCATAAATGTATGTATAGACATAAATCGATGTTTGGCGATGAAGTACAATTAAGGGCCAGTTTTAATCGATTGATTACTGAATTCAATCGTGGCCGCAATTTTCTCAAGGACTTATTTCTAGAATGTCATACAAAATAAGTAGTCTGAAAAACATTGATGCCTTTAACTTAAAGTATTTCAAAAACCAATATTCTTCGAAAATTGAATGATTATATCGGGCGTTTTTTATTGAGGTATAGAACTTTAAGTTGGCATTACTTTTTTAACTGGCGGCCATTTTGTCAGCTGTCAAGTGATTAATATTTAGTTTGGTTTGCCATTTCATCATGAACAGGTTGACAAAAGAACAACGCTTGCAAATCGTGCAAATTTATTTCGAAAATAATGGTTCATTTTATGGTCGACATAATCGTCCATCAGAGCAATTAATTCGGTTAACCATGGATCGTTTTCGCACTACGTTTACTCTGTGATAATACACATCCGCAGCGACGTCGAACAGTGCGCACCGAAGAAACAATTGCCGCTGTAGAGCAAAGTGTTGAAGAGGACCCGAATGAATCGATTCGCCACCGCACAGTGGTTTACGGACGCTTTTTTTTGGAAATAATTCTTTAACTTTTGAACGACTGGAGATATTTGAATGAAATTTGACATGGTGATAGTCAAGGAGTATTCGAGTTGGTTTTTAAAAGCACTGGTCCATGAGGGGTCGGGAGAGTGATTGATGGACCTTCAAAGTTGGTCACCTCGGGTGTTCGACTTTTTTAAAAATTCGCCAAAAATCCATTTATGTATGGATTGAAAAGAAATTTTAAACTTAAGTTGTCCTTGAGAAGATCTACAAAAAATACGCTTAAATGTGTAGGTTATCTCCTTTGGATTTCGAGATATTTGGGTAAAAAGGAATTTTTAGGTTGATTTTTTACCTCTTTTTTTAAGCTTTTTTTGATCTGGTGGACGCATCTGAGGACCAAAAATTTTTTAAGAATATTCTTTAAATTTGTAATAAAATTCTGAATAATTTTTGTGCAAGTTAGTTATAGAAATCTTCTTTTGTTTAAAAGTTAAAAATATTCAAAGTTGAAACTTACAAAAAATTTCGCTTTTTTTTTAGTTTTTCCCCAAAAGATAGCTATATTTTTTCACTAATAAAAAAATATTTTCTTAAGAAACATAAAAAGATTTTTAAAGTTTTTAAAAGAAAACATAATGAGAATGCGTATAAAACAAATTTCTTGCTAATTGGACTTTTGGTCCTCGCACATGTCCTCTCCAAAAAATGGCAATTTGTAAAAAAAAAAATTAGTTTAAACAAAAATTTCTCAAAAGGCAAAGCACCGATTTGAAAAAAATTATAATGTTCATATTTTCCAATATATCTGTTATTGATTAGAAAAGTTTTTTCTGAAACGCGCTGCAAATAGAGACAGTGTTGCCATATTTGTAAAAAAACTCATTTTTTGAAACACCTTTTTCCCCAGTTGGGAATTGGGGAATTTTTAAGTTAAAATTGGGAATTTTTTTTAGTCTATTGCTTTTACATCTTATTGGTCTACATTACTACAAAATTTCATTGTAATATCTTTATCCATGTCATTTCCACAGAATATCAAAGATTAAAAATATTTTCCTTAAAAAAGCAGAAAAACAATTTTTTTTTGTTTTACGATACAAAGTGTAAAAAAAGTAACGCACTTAAAAAAAACTTTTACTTAGTGCTAATCTCCTAGTCTTTCCCGATCTAATGATACTAAACATGTATATAAAGCATTAATACCGAGTCTTAAAAAACTCTGAAAACTTTGGCCCCCGTAGCATTTTTACACTGTTTATTTAAATATAAGTGATGAATTTGTGCATATAAAGTTAATTATCATACTCAAATATTTCACTATTTTTAAGATGACAATGATCCTTCGCTAATAAACAAATATTTTCTTCAAAAAGATATAAATAGTTTTTTATTTTTTTAAAGAAAACATTATAAGAATGACTTAAAAAAATTTTATTCGATTTTGCCTTTTGTTCCAAGCTAAAAAATAAAATTTTAGTAAAAGATTCTAAATAAGTAAGTACGAGTAAGGCACCGATTTTGATAACAGTGTAAAGGTAATATATCCATAATTTGTAGCAAAAGTTTAATTAGAAGAGTACTTTTATAGTAACAGTGTGACAATTTATTTAAAATAAGATTTAAAGGCATTTTTCCGGTATTTAAAATTGGTGTATTTGAAAAAATTGCAAAATTATGTTAAGGTTATAAAATGTTTTTTAATGTGAAAGTTAATGCAATAGGTAAAAATTGTTACAACTTGGGTTTTTCATAATGGTCAGAAAGGATATGGTTACTCACCTCCATACAGGTAGGTTTTACGAGACGCACATATTTGTTGAGTTATATATGCACCTATTTTTAGAGGTAAAAAATACATTAATTCATTGATTTCTTTATTATTCTTTGGATACAGGTATATATAAAAAATGTTTTTTTTTAATATAAAAAAGAAAGTTTTAAATGTAACTGCTATTAACAGTTAAAACATCATGGCTATAACATTGGAATTTAAAGTGTTGTGCGATATTCTTTTTGAACAACCAAGCAGTTCGAGAGCAGAAAAAATTAAAATAATCATGCGATATGCTAAAAGTCAAACTAACTCCATGATTCTCAATAGTGAGGAAGACAAAGTCGTAAAATTTGTAAAGTTATTTGAACTTAAAATTAAGTCGGTTAATTACTGTTTAAAAAGATTTGAATCTAAATTTAAAGACTGGCTGAAGGACTCAATTGAGCTTAAAACTTCTGGTGCTGGAGCCCCTCTAAAAAACTATGATGATCTCGGAGAAAGATCTAAAAAGATGCGATTATCCGAAGTTCTTTCTACTCATTCGGATACTGAAATCAAAGATTCCTTTAAGGAAGTGCTCAAACGAAATAATCAACCAGCTGAAGCTAAACAAATAGCAGATATTCTCCCAGAGGCTTCTCCTAAACGTCTTAAGCGAATTATTAAGAGTATACCAACTCCTTCTTCTCAATCAGAATTTTCGGAGGAAGAAGCACTTGCTCTTATGCTCGAGTTGAAATTGAGTAAAAATAAATATATTAAACTCTGTAAGGCATTACGAGACAAAGGACACTCAATTTTACCAGGATATAATGCGTTATTAAAAACCAAAAAAAACTTAATACCAACAAACGTGATAGGAGACGAAAGTGCATCTGTGGATTTATCAAAATTATTGGAAAATACGGCATCAAGGCTGATATCTACTACATTGTCTGAAGAAGAAGCCAAGAAACTTGACAACAAGGACTTAACTTTAATATGTAAATGGGGATGTGACGGTTTATCTGGATTACCGGAATACAAACAATCAACATCTCATCAGAACACAAATGACTACAGAAGCGTTTTTATGGCATCCCTAGTACCACTAAGATTAAGAAAGAATCGTTCTGAACCATCCACATCAAAAGAGCGTACTGAATATGTGTGGGTTAACACATCTCCAGGATCAAAGGCATTTTGCAGACCGATCAGATTCGAATATTTAAAAGAAAATGCAGCAAGCACAAAAAATTGGGTTGATGATATCTAATATTCAATAGACAATTTGAGTCCAGTCTGCATAGACATACATGGATATTTGATTAATGTAAATTTTGAGCTTCAATTGACAATGATAGATGGAAAAGTAAGCAACGCTATAACGGAAACCCATTCAACTTGGAAATGCTCATTATGCGGAAAGAAGAAATCGGAATTTCTACAAACTTCAGAAGATGCATCAGCTAGTACTGCAATTAATCAAGAGGTTCTGGAATTTGGTATATCGCCCCTACATGCACGTATCCGATTTTTAGAATTTATGCTACATATAGCATATGATCTGAAATATAGGAATATACCTGATAATCAGCTAAAATCCGTGAGAAATAATAAGGAACTGATTGAAATGAGATCTAGTGAAAAAAAAGGATTCAGGAAGAATTCAAAACTATGACGGGTCTAAACATAGACAAACCACTTGTAGGATATGGCAGTACAAACGATGGTAATACGGCCAGGCGATTCTTTGAAAATTATGAAACAACTTCAAAGATTACTGGAATTGATGAGGAAGTTCTTCGTAAATGTTACGTAATATTATCGGCAATAAATAGCAAATATCAAATAAATGCTGAAAAATTTCATTGCTATGCCCTCAACGCGTTAACTCGTATACGACATTTGTATCACTGGAAAGAAATTACACCAACAGTTCATAAAGTCCTTCAACATGGTCGTGAAATAATTGAATCAAATCTTCTCCCACTTGGTGAACTGACAGAAGAGGCCCAGGAAGCGCGGAATTCAGATTTCAAGTATATCCAACTATTTAATACCAGAAAATGCTCAAGAAAATCGCAAAATCAGGATCTAATAAATTATCTCTTGTTGTCTTCTGATCCTGCTCTATCAACGATAAGAAAGAAATGGTGGAGCAGTTATACAAAAACTTCTGAAAACGAACACCTGGAAGAGGTTCTTGATATAATAGATTGTACTGATTATTTTACTGAAAATAAAAATTAAGTAAATAACTACTTTTATATAAATATGTAATAAAAACTGTAAGTTTAAACTTTAACTACAAATACTTCAATAAAATGTATTTCACCTTTTAATATAAGTACAAATTATTTACATTTTGATATTTCATAAATCCTCATGATATTTTCTTTAAAAAAATAAAAAAATATTTGTTTGTTATCGAAGGATCATTGTCATCTTATAGTGAAATATTTGAGTATGATTATTAATTTTATATGCACAAATTCATCACTTATATTTAAATAAACAGTGTAAAAATGCTACGGGGGCCAAAGTTTTCAGAGTTTTTTAAGACTCGGTATTAATGCTTTATATACATGTTTAGTATCATTAGATCGGGAAAGACTAGGAGATTAGCACTAAGTAAAAGTTTTTTTTAAGTGCGTTACTTTTTTTACACTTTGTATCGTAAAACAAAAAAAAATTGTTTTTCTGCTTTTTTAAGGAAAATATTTTTAATCTTTGATATTCTGTGGAAATGACATGGATAAAGATATTACAATGAAATTTTGTAGTAATGTAGACCAATAAGATGTAAAAGCAATAGACTAAAAAAAATTCCCAATTTTAACTTAAAAATTCCCCAATTCCCAACTGGGGAAAAAGGTGTTTCAAAAAATGAGTTTTTTTACAAATATGGCAACACTGTCTCTATTTGCAGCGCGTTTCAGAAAAAACTTTTCTAATCAATAACAGATATATTGGAAAATATGAACATTATAATTTTTTTCAAATCGGTGCTTTGCCTTTTGAGAAATTTTTGTTTAAACTAATTTTTTTTTTTACAAATTGCCATTTTTTGGAGAGGACATGTGCGAGGACCAAAAGTCCAATTAGCAAGAAATTTGTTTTATGCGCATTCTCATTATGTTTTCTTTTAAAAACTTTAAAAATCTTTTTATGTTTCTTAAGAAAATATTTTTTTATTAGTGAAAAAATATAGCTATCTTTTGGGGAAAAACTAAAAAAAAAGCGAAATTTTTTGTAAGTTTCAACTTTGAATATTTTTAACTTTTAAACAAAAGAAGATTTCTATAACTAACTTGCACAAAAATTATTCAGAATTTTATTACAAATTTAAAGAATATTCTTAAAAAATTTTTGGTCCTCAGATGCGTCCACCAGATCAAAAAAAGCTTAAAAAAAGAGGTAAAAAATCAACCTAAAAATTCCTTTTTACCCAAATATCTCGAAATCCAAAGGAGATAACCTACACATTTAAGCATATTTTTTGTAGATCTTCTCAAGGACAACTTAAGTTTAAAATTTCTTTTCAATCCATACATAAATGGATTTTTGGCGAATTTTTAAAAAAATCGAACACCCGAGGTGACCAACTTTGAAGGTCCATCAATCACTCTCCCGACCCCTCATGGACCAGTGCTTTTAAAAACCAACTCAAATACTCCTTGACTACCACCATGTCAAATTTCATTCAAATATCTCCAGTCGTTCAAAAGTTACAGAATTATTTCCAAAAAAAAGCGTCCGTAAACCACTGTGCACCGTGCACAGCAATTGGAGCTTTGTCCATCATCTTTATGGAAGATTTTGCGCAAAGATCTTGGCTTGCGACCTTACAAGATCCAGCTTGTGCAAGAATTAAAGCCGCGAGACCATGCAATGCGTCGTGATTTTGGTGTATGGGCCGAAAATGAGATTGATCTCGATGCTGATTTTCATCGCAAAATTTTGTTCAGTGATGAGGCTCATTTTTGGTTGAATGGCTACGTCAACAAGCAAAATTGCCGCATTTGGAGTGAAGAGAATCCACATGAGACCCTTGAGACGCCATTACATCCACAAAAACTGACTGTTTGGTGTGCTCTATGGGCTGGTGGAGCCATTGGGCCATACTTCTTCCGAAATAATGCTGGAGAGTCAGTTACCATAAATGGAGACCGGTATAGAGCCTTGATAACCGACTATTTTGTTCCCCAATTGGATGGCATGAATGTGGATGAGTTGTGGTTCCAACAAGACGGCACTACATGCCACACAGCGCACGTCACAATTGATTTATTGAAGGAAACATTCGATGAGCGCATAATTTCGCGGAATGGACCTGTCAATTGGCCACCAAGATGTGACGTCGCTCGTCTACGCCAACAAACCAGAAACGTTAGGGGACTTGGAAGCCAACATTCGTGGCGTTATTGCCAACATACGGCCCAATATGCTCGAAAAAGTAGTTGAAAATTGGACCTGTAGAATTGGCTTTATTCGAGCCAGCCGCGGCGGCCACATGCCCGAAATCATATTTAAACATTAATGGCATAAAATTATCCTTCCAATAAAGCCAAATTGATGGACATTAAAACGATTTTCTTGTGTTTTATTTCAATTCGAAGTTCTATACCTCTAAAAAAAACAGCCAATATCTGTTAGATGGCATTTAAAGGAACTGTATGTTTGAGCTTTAATAACACAATTTTCGAAAGTTTACTGTTATCACCTGGAAAATCTGAATTATGCACTTAAACACAAAAAGGCAAAATTTTATCTACGAAAAAGGTGTTGTGTTCTAACAAAATAGAGTTATACCTCATTCAAGTTTAATCACTCCTAAAAAGCTTTTACTACAAGAATGGCTTACACCGGAGCCGTCCAACTCTACTACATACAGCACAATGTGCAAACTTTTACAAAAGAGCTTTTGAGCTTTCACTCCGACACACTATGTATGAGCGAGACGCAACTATGTTTGTCTCGCTCATACTTACGTAAAATTGTCTTTGTCAGTGTCAGTCAGTGCTGCCAGATTAAAATTTTTTGTTCGATTATATAAAGATGCTCGAAAATATAAAAGACAAGTAAGAAAGGGATAAATCGGATAAATAGGGATATAAGGGATATAAAGTCCGAACATACGATAGTCAAAGGTGTTCTTTTTCCTGTATAAAGACATTTATTTGCAAAATTTTGCCAT
Organism: Stomorhina lunata; assembly: GCA_933228675.1. Lineage (NCBI taxonomy): Eukaryota > Metazoa > Arthropoda > Insecta > Diptera > Rhiniidae > Stomorhina > Stomorhina lunata. Next base: position 154,459,301 of record OW121740.1, on the reverse strand, counting down.
CATACAAACATTTTCTCAAAACTTTGATATTTAAGCATTTGGACTTATATGAGATGTAGACCGATTATCTCGAACTTTGGCAAATTAATTACAGTTTTTATAAAAATTATGTATGCAAAAAATAAACTCAAAATTCTCATTTTCTTTAGATTTACAATCGTTTTAGTGATTTTTGTCTCATTTAGTGCGTTTTGACAAAAGAGTTTGTATGGGAGCTATGGTCCAATGTGGACCGATTTCAACGAAATTTGGTACAGTGATTTTGGCTTACATAAGCAGGATTTTGAGACTTGCGGCCAAAATATCAATTGCGGGAAGTGGGAGCTATGGGAGGTACCAAAATAATGAACCGATTTTGACGAAACTCAATACGCATGGTCCCACTATCAAAAAAATTATCTGGGCCAAATTTCATCAAATTGTCTTTAGAATGGGGGTCTCGTAGAGCGGTTCGACTTCAATACAAAAAAAAAAAAAAAGTTGTGTCAGTCACCCTCTAGGATTAAAGATAATGTTAATGCAATTCTAACAAAAAAATATATTTTTTTACAACTCCTACAAATACCGCCCTTTTAGTATTTTTTATACCCTTCACCACCATAGGTGGAAAGGGTATTATAAGTTTGTGCTGATTTATGTAACGCATAGAAATATTTGTCTTAGACCCACCTTTTAGTATACCAATAGGCTTAGAATCACTTTCTGAGTCGATTTAGCGATGTCAGTCCGTCCGTCCGTCTGGCTGGACCTTAGAGTGGTTCGAAAAAAAAGTTGAGTCAGTCACCACCGCCTAGGATTAAAGATAATGTGAAAATTAGTCTAATAATTTTTTTTTTATTTTTTTACCACGCCTACAAATACCGCCCTTTTTGTATTTTGTTAACTTAGTCGGCTTTAGCCCGATCATAACACTTCGGTGTTCACGGCTGTATAAGGGCTGCATTTCTCACTTTGATAGTTTTTTACTACCACATCAATTTCTAGTCATAATTTTTCAAAATTCGATCCGTACCCACCCTAACCGAATCGTGTACAAATCTAGTTTTTTTTTAATTATGAATATAAATTGACGTGGTCGTAAAATACTATCAAATAGAGAAATGTAGCCCTTACAGAGCCGCGATATATAAAATGTTATGATCGGACTTAAAATGGCGACACAGTGAACAAAATACTAAAAGGGCGGTATTTGTAGGCGTTTTAAAAAAATAAAAATAAAATTTTTAGAATTATTTTAACATTGTCTTTGATCCTAGGGGGTGACTGACACAACTTATATTATTTGTATGGAAGGCGAACCGCTCTACAGGACCCCCATGTAAACCTTGTAATCAAACTACAGGTCGCAATTCTAAAGATAATTTGATGAAATTTGACACAGATCATTTTTTTGATAATGGGAACATGGCTATTAAAATTCGTCATTATTATGGTACCTCCCATAGGTCCCACTTCCCGGAATTGATATATTGGCCACAAGTATCAATATTTTTTCATAAAATTAAAAGCAAATACTGCTTATGTAAACTAAAATTACTGTACCAAATTTCGTTGAAATCGGTCCACATTTGACCATAGCTCCCATACAAACTCTTCTTTAAAAACGAACTAAATGAGACAGAAATCACTAAAACGCTCTTAAATCTGAAGATAATAGGAATTTTGAGTTTGTATACATAATTTTTGTAGAAACTGTAATCAATTTGTTAAGTTTCGAGAACGAGATCGGTCCACATTTGACCCTAGCTCTCATATAAGTCCAAATGAAGAAAAAAGCTTAAATATATAAGTTTTGAGAAAATGTTTGTATGATGGCAAAATTTATGAAATATTTTTCTTTATACAGGAAAAATAACACCTTTACCTTAGTGGTGAAGAGTATCGTATGGTCGGGCTTGACCGGCTAAAGCACTTTCGTACTTGTTTCACTTTGTCGCCATTTTAAGTCCGATCATAAAATTTTATATATCGGTGTTCGCGGCTCTGTAAGGGCTACATTTCTCTCTCTGTTAGAGTTTTTTTTACTACCACGTCAAAAGTAAATCTGGCAACACTGACCGTAAGAGCTTCCAAACCTGTTTACCACAAATGCAAATATTAATGTATATGTTTTTGGACAGGTCTGGTTTACTCTGACATTCCCAGTCAGCATTTAGAAGATTTTTTTTTGAAAAATCACCCAAATAAGTCTTTTTTAACCAGTTTGGAAGACCAAAAAATTATTTATTGTCTGCGCGATTAAAAAACTATTCGAAGTAGATTTGCGCTTATGCTTTAAAAGTTACTATTTAAAAATACAATAACTAAAAGCATATTCATTAAAAATCAAACATTTAAGGGATTGAAATTCGATAGAATCGAAAATGATAGCATAATCGATTGTTTTAATCGTCCGCAGCAGTCGAAAAAGAGTCAAATATAATCAGAAAATAACAAAAATGCTGACTGGGTTGCCATATCCATCATATTATTCTTTAGAGGAGAAAGATTAATGTTTCTGTTCAAAACTTTAGTTGAAATAAAAAGTCAGAAATAAAAAAAAAATTGTGCTTATTATAATTTTTATTTTATTAAACAAATACATTTTGAATCTCAAAAGTACCTAAATAATGGAACACAAAATAATTACTTTCTTTATTGTATAAATTATATAGAAATGTTTTTTTTTTTTTTAATAAAATACATCTAAAAATTATAGAGTTTATTCAAAATTAATTTTTTTAAAATATATATTTACAAAAAACATGATTTTTACTTTGAATGTCAAAGTATTTTAAACTTACATCAATTAAAACTAAAGATAGATTATCGTAACATTAAACAGTTTTTTTTTTGATATAGAACAAGGTTTTCGAAAATATAGAATAATATGTTTGATTTAACAAAATATATATATATTTAATGTAAAAATTAAAACATTTTAAAATATTAATAATCTATAAAATATTTCAAAATACTGAATTTTTTATAATTTGATTATATTGATGGGAACTCTGGGGCCGAATCGCCGCATTCGATATCGATTGAAAACTTCGACTTTTAAGCAAATATTGTCTAACATACCTTAGGGATTTTGAAAACAATTTATTTTGCAAAAAGTTTAATAAATTTGACATCTAAACTAATCCGTTTGTCAAAATATTTCGTTTAAATGAAATTCTTTTACTTTAAGGGAACTTTAAACAAATACATAAGTCATAATGTCGTAAACTTTATATGTTATATATTATTTAGATTATCCAAAAAGTATGCTACACAAATGTCTCTAAAATATCTCACATTTTGATCGAATGTGACAATGTGGCCCCTGATTATGCCGAGAAAGCTCTTTATTTAATAGAACCAAATTTTTTAATTTAACTAATTGTAGCATATGAGCGTTGCTGTGCCATCAACTTAAATAAATTTAAAGGAAAAGACATTACACAAATATTCAATTAATTTTTAATCATTTTATTGATTTTGTCCAATCAGCACATGATCAAATATGCACAGTTTACGATTCAATTCATTTAAAATCATTTTCAGTGACGCCATCTATCGGAAATTAATCCAACTAACTAAAGAAACCTCCGTCGATTTATACGCAACAACTTTGTTAAAGATCATAGCATGATCAAATGCACTGTTTACGATGTGTAGAAAGAAATTATAGAGTTTATACAATATATGGAAATTTTTTATATTTACATATTATTTTAATATACAAAATTTCCATGGATTGTAAAAAAATACTAATTAATTTGTTCCAAAAAATGTGATAAATGAAGAACCGCTTAACCGATTTTGAGCAAACATCCTCACATAAACCATCTTCTCGAAAACACAGACTTTTAAGCGAATATTGTGAAGTATACTTTAGGGATGATCAAAGTTACTTCGATGCAAAAAATTTATTATTATTTATTATTTATTTAAATTTGGTATCTATTTTGATTCGTTTTTAAAAAAAATATATTGTTCAACTAAAACTCTTTTACTATCGTTCATCTTTTGGCAAATAACTTCAAAAAATGTAGTAAACTGTGCATCTTTTAAATAATTTTGATTATCCTCAAAGTATGCTATACAAATCTTTTGAAAATAACAAAGATTTCGATCAATATCGAATGCCGTAATTTGGCCCCTATTCAATAAGTTGGGATAACTGAAAATGTTATGCACCTTTTAAATTTTAAATTTTTTTTTAAATTAAAAAATGTATATTCTTAAACTAACTTAATTACAACAATAATAGAATAAAATACAATAATGTTAATAACTTTTTAAGTAGCACTTATTTTTTAACTGCAAGAAATTGGGAAAGAAATCTTTTAAAAACTAAAATTTTTAATTTTTCAAGAACATGATAAAAACTATTCCAAGAAAATGCAGTAATTTTTTAAAGATTTTTTAAATTTTATAAAAAGATACAAGAATTTAAATTTTTTAATATCTACAAGTTCGCATTAAGGTTATAAGATAAAGAAAGGAAACGAAAACCTTTTTACATTTTTAAATAATAATAGTATTAAAAAGTTATATACTTACAAGATTCGGTGCAAAAAAAAGAGGTTTTATAGAAAAAATTATTCAGATCTATTCAGGTGTCAAATTCCCGCATTCGATATCGATCGAAAACTCAGACTTTTAAGCAAATATTGTGTAACATACCTTAGGGGTTTTCAAAATAATTTACTTTGAAAAAAAGTTTAATAAAATTTGATACCTAAACATAACCGTTTGTTTGGCAAAACGTTTAGTTTAAATCAAATTCTATCTATTCTTAAAACAATCAGAAAACTTTTGAGAAACAAGTCGCAATATCGTGAACCTTATATACTATATATTATTTAGATTATCCTAAAAGTATGCTACACAAATGTTTCTGAAATTTTTTACATTTCGATCGATATCGAATAATCGATAATAACTTCTACACAAAAATTTTATGAAAAAAATGTTCTTAACGAAAATTTTGTGTCAAAAAATTTTTAACACAAAAAATTGCTATACAAAAATTTCATATCGAAAAAATTTTTGACAAAAAAATACGAAAATTTTACATGGAAAATTTTTCTACACAAAAGAAACACTGTCTATAGGAAAATTTTATGACGAATAATTTTCTACTTGAAAAATTTTCTATACAAAAATGTAGTATCGAAAAATGTACATACGAAGATTTTATATCAAAAAATTTTCTATAAAAAAAAATTTATTTCAAAATATTTTTTTTTAAGAAAATTTTTATGTATTTTTTTACAAGAAAATTTTAATATAATTTTATAATTAAAATAATTTTTTATTTTAAAATTTTCTATACGAAAATTTTATACCAAAAATTTTTTTGTTTGAAATATTTATATACAAAAATTTTCTGTAAAAAAATTTTATATCAAACAATTTTCTATACGACAATTTTAGATCATAAAATTTTCTATCAAGAAAATTTCTGAAAAAAAAATTTTTTGACAAAATTTTATAAGGAAAAACTTTTAATAGGTACCTAACAAAATTTTGTAACTAAAAATTTTTTTAAGTAAATTTAATATTAAATTTTATATGAACATTTTCTATATAAAAAAAAAATTATAAGTAAAACTCTCTATATAAAAAAAATTTCTTTAAGAAAAATGTTCAAATATACAAAAAATGTCCTTTATAGAAAAATACATACATAAAAAAATTTCTTAATCGAAAAATTTTCTATAAAAAAAATTAAATAAAAACGTTTATAAGAAAACCTTTCTATGGTTCTTTAAGGTAGAAGGCCAAGGCACGCGGCAAGCGGCTGCGGGCGGCAATCAGCTGTTTTTTGATTTGTCAAATTTGAAGCGGCAATGGAAAAAAGTAGAAATTTGTTATACTTTTCCGCGCGCAGATTTTTTCAATACTGCCAAATTTAATTAAATATCCTACTCAAATATATTTTTATATGAATATTTTTGTAAACAAACGCACATTTTATATACCGGCAATGCTACGACCGCCCGCAGCCGCATGCCGCGTGTATTGGCCTTGTACCTTTAGAGATCGCAATATAAGAGTTATAGATAAGATCTTATGTATTAAACGTGTTCAAGACTGATTCGAAGGGAATGATCAAGGTTTGATCGAATCGGGCTATATTTAATTATGTATATAAAATTTATTTAATTTACTTATGGAATTATAATCTCAATATACAATTTTAATGGTGGGTATCAAAAGACGTAAATTTACATTAAACTAGCGAAAATAAACTTTTTTTATACCCACCATTAAAAAGAATGGGGGGGGGGAAATTGAGATTGTCATTCCGTTTGTAATTTCCTCAATATTTTCTCAAAAACCAAAAGCGATATATATCTATTCTGAATCCTTATGAAATTCTAAGACGATTGAGCGATGTCCGTTTGTCTGTCTGTTGAAATCACGATAACGTCTAAACAAAAGGAGATAGCTTACTGAAACTTAGTAAAAACATTCCTCAATTTTGAGAAAATTTTGATATAGAAATTGGGCAAAATCGGTTGACATTTGGCCATAGCTTCCGTATAACCTCGCCTAGGCTAATCGCTTATTTGCTAATAAATAACAAACTATAATAGCTATAATGATAAAATTTGGTATATAGAAGTTTTACATAAGCCCTAGGCGGCATATAAAAGTTTATCAAAATCGGTTCACATTTAGCCATAGCTCCCATACAAAAAACTTATGAAAACAGCCTAAATTTCACCTAAAATACACTTAAAAGCCAATAAATCTAAAACTATAACATTTATAATCACTAAATTTTAAATTGTCAATGCCAGCCAGTGCGCAAAATTTTGTCACAAACGGTCATCATTTGACCATAGCTCCCATATAAATAATTTACGGAAACACAAAAATATAAAAAGAAAAGGGGTTTATGTCCGTCTGTCCGTCAGATAAAAGCGTGATAGCTCCTTAACTATAAGATTTAGAGAGACAAAATTTCACAAAACTACTTTTGATATGTTATAAAAGCTGTGTACTGAAAATGGGCGAAATCGGTTCACATTTAGTTAGGGCTCCCTTATAACCCTGCCCCGGGAATCACATTTATTCTAATAAATTGAATACAATAGTAATATCTATGACAAATAAATTTAGAACAGAGAAGTTTTATGCAACTTTTGGTCAGTATGACAAATTTTATAGAAATCGATCCATATTTGACCATAGCTTTTATATAAAAACCGCTACCGGAAACCACTAAAATGCCACAAGCCCCAGTTAAAAGCTATTAAATTATAAACTGCGACATCTATGGTCACTAAATTTTGCACAAATAAACTTTTTATAAATACCACCCACCCAGTAAGAACAGTGTCAAACGTTTGAAATAGGATGACTTTTACATTTGATATCAAATGTTTTTTTCAAACTTTTTTCAAACCTGAACAGATGTTTGAGATTCAAATTCATTTTCAAATGAGGGTTCATTTGAGAATAAATGTTTGAAAAATGATAGTTTTTCAAATTGAGAATAAAGCTTATTCTCAAATCATTATCAAACCCTAAGATGATTTGAGAATAATTTGAAAAATGGTGTTATAAAATTTGATATCGAACCATATTTTAATGTTTTTTCAAACTTGAAACAAAAATGTTATGTTAAAAAAACAATAATGTTTAAGATATTTTAATGGAATGTCATTGCATTTCAAAAAAAATTCGTAATTTCTTCCGGATTTTTAAAAATTGATTCATATTTGACCATAAAACCTTGCTTAAAAGAAGTAGATTTTCTTTGTTTCTTAATTTTTTTTTGCTAACAATAAAAAAATTATATTTTAAGCAAAAAGAATTCAAATATGATGCACCGTTTTCAAAAACAAACTCAAACATATCAAAAATACAACGCCATTTTATTTATGTTCCACATGTAGATGATATCCAAATTTGAAAAACCTTTGAGAATGAGGTTTGATAATGATTTGAGAATAAGGGCATTTCTCAATTTGAGAATAAAGTCCCCTTTTTCTTGAGAACGCTATTATTCTCAAATCAGTATCAAATCAGTATCAAACGTTTGACCTTTGAAATAAGATTTATTTTCAAATCATCCTCAATTTGAGAATAAGCCTTTTTTCTTACTGGGCAGCATATATAATTTTGTGACAATCGGTCAACATTAGCCTATAGTTCTTATATATAACATTCCCTTTTTATATCAACAATCAAAAATATTTGGAGGTACATTCAGTATATAGGGATTGCATCTATAAAATTAGACACCAATTAATCAATGTTAAGTATAGACTTTATATACGGTAGATGCATAAGGAACTCCTAACAAAATATATAAACTAGTGCGTCCATATTTACAAGAAATATTGCATTTTATGCACAACATATGGCTATCGAAAAATATTGAAACTTTTGTTGTTATCTCTAATTTTATGAATTTTTGAAACACGAAAAAACAAAAATTTTAATAAAATTACTACATCTCCAAAACTACAGAGTGGTTTAAAAATTATATTAGGGCAGTATGAAGATAATATTGAAACTAAATTTCGATTTTTTTTTACTATGTTACTCAAAATCGTGTAACGACGTAATTTTTAAGAAAAAAAATATATATATATCTCGAAAACTATAGCTGATCCAAAAAAGTAAGTTAGACGAATTGGTGATGTTTACATACTGACTGAAAAATGTAAAGTACAATTTTTCGTGTTGGGCTGTGTTATCATAAAACTTAAAATTTTTTAATACTTAACATATATTTAATATAAAAATTTAAAAAATCTTTTAAATCCATATTCCTAAATCCGCTGCTTCTTAAATTTTCAGCCTCTTAATTAAGAAATTTTAGAAGATTTCGAAGACTTAACAGTACTTTCAATACTATTTAGTGTTGCTTTTATAATAACGAATAAAAATGTAAACTGATTTTCGTTTCCAACCTTTAGTATAAACACAATTAAAGAGGTAGCGTTTATATATTTTTGCTTTAGTATCTTTAGTCTGACCATAGACGACTGATATTTTTGTATATAGAGTTTGAAACAGTCCTATTGCAATAAAAATATATATCACCTTCCTCTCAAATTTTGTTTATACTTTCATCTCAAAATTCTTAAAAACTTTAATTAAAAATATCATCTACTAATTCTTTTGTTATAATACGATGTGGTCGGGTGGGATTCTCTTTAGGACGTTGATACAGGCGAGCATTGATCGCATAGAGGCGTGGCGACAGATCACAGCGTACATTGAACCACCAGTCACAAACGAAGACAGCCTGTGAAAATTGTGTGCCATTGGGGCAAAGAAATGAGGCCTGACGTCCATCGATATCGCAATAATGCCAACCTTAAAAAAATAAGAAAACGGGAATTATTTATACAAATTTTAACTTCCTAAAGGGTATCAAGAGTAATAAAAACTTTTACTTTTAATACATTCTTCATTTTTTTACATTGTGTCATAGATAAAAAATAGCTCTAATTTTAAAAAGCTGCACCTTTTACTTGAATTGTATAAATCTTTTTGTAAAATATTCCATAGAGATATTTTGATTTGTTAAAAAAACATTTAATAAAAGAAACACAAAAACGAAATTTATGAGAATTTTTTTTTTAAAGGTAAAAAAAGGGTTAACTTCTAACTATTTCCTTTTTGAAATTATAATTTGACATATAGCCCTTGTATAATTAAATTTATTTTTAAACCTTTCCAAGTCATTTATATAAATTATCATTACTTTTTTTATAACATTTTCCTTTTAATCACTTACCCTGGCATCTGGTCTCCATATCAGCAAAAAATCCTGGATAAGGCTGTTCATCACAATAAAAATTCGTATAGGGAATGGCTGAGAGTATGGGATAATCAACACCAGGACGACCTATTGGACACGAAATAAATATAACAAAATAAAAAGAATTTACAAAATAATAAAAACACATACAAAAAAGACGTCTGCCCGAAGACATTTGAAATCGGTATCAAATTATTTCCATTTTAATATATGAGTCAAATCAAAATTTTGAGTCAAATGAAAAAATTTCCTGTAAAAATAGGAAGTTTTTGAAAAATTTTCTATAAAAATAGAAAATTTTTGAAAAATTTCCTATAAAAACAGAAAATTTTTGAAGAAAATAGGAAATTTTTGAAAAAATAGGAAATTTTTGAAAAATTTCCTTTAAAAATAAGAAAATTTTTGAAAAATTTCCTATAAAAATAGGAAATTTTTGAAAAATTTCCTATAAAAATAGGAAATTTTTGAAAAATTTCCTATAAAAATAGGAAATTTTTGAAAAATTTCCTATAAAAATAGGAAATTTTCAAGCAGACCTCTAGCATTTAGTACATGAAACACGTAACCTAAAATAAATACTCTAAAACCCCCCACCAAGCTGGTATAATTGGTTTTGTTGGTTGATAAAAAATGGTAAAAAACAAAATTCCGAGCAGACCAAAAAAAAAACAAATCCCCCTCTATTGGAGCTACTGGATACATTAGTTGCACTTGTATTCACTCTCTGGTGCTACATACTAATAAAGCTCAATTTGTACCAATGCACGAAAGTGTCAAATGCATTTGCATTGTGTGTGGCAATTTGCGTAATTTCAGCAACCTATAAAAAAAAGAGGAACCTAAAAAATCCAACCCATAATTCTCAACAAAATATACCTTAAACAAGACGACCGACCACGAGTATCTACCACAACAACAAACATTTTTTTGTCGGTGAAGAACTAAAAACGAAATTGAAACATGAAGAAACAAAGAAACAATCAAATCATCCTATATTTATGTACCAAGCACCCAGCCCATTTTCCTACTTCGACTCTTTTACTGCATCCATCCAAATGCCTGTCGCCCATTGTCGTCCGGCATAAAGTCTATTAATAAATGAATTTACGAGTGAATGCACTTCAAATTCGATCGTAAAAAATATTTGTTAGCCAAAAAATTTTTAAAACTTTTTTATAGTTGTTTTTTTGTCTTCTTGGATTGAAATCGTAGTTGTAGGGGATTTTTAACACTAGTTTACAAAATATATCTTTTTGCTTTAGATTTGATTAGCAAATAGAATGGAAAGGCCAAAAACACTACAATCGATTGATTTTCGAAATATAAGGATTATATTTTTTAGAATATTCATAAATGGTTTTGCGATCGTCGAGTACCAATAATAAGTTGTTTTTATTTTCGATTTTTTATGAATTTAAAAAAAAATATATTTTTTTTACGATTGTGTTCAAAATTTTTTTTACATTGCGATATCAATAACTCTAAAACCGTTAATCACACAAAAATCTTATGCTATCACGTCTAAAGAGCAATTTTGTTTTTAGTCCATTGATGTTTTAAAAAAAAAAAAAAAAAAAAAAACAATATGAAAAAACAAAATTCTAAGGCCAAATTGCCCCCTTCGTTATCGATCAAAATTTCAGACTTTTAAGCAAGCAAATATTGTGTAACATACCTTAAGGATTTTCAAAATAAATTATTTTGCAAAAATTTTCATAAAACTTGATATCTAAACATATCCATTTGTTTGTCAAAATATTTAGTTTAAACAAAATTATTTTACTATCAGGAAACTTTTTTTAAATAAGTTACACTGCAGTGAAGCTTTTATGTTGTACAGATATTATTCTGTTAATCCTAAAAGTATGTTACAAAAATGTTTTTGAAATACTTTATATTTCGGTCGATATTGAAAGCGGCAAATTGGTCCCCTGATGTTTTTCTACTTAAAAAAACCCTTAAAACACTGTAGACCAGTGTAAACGTAGTAGCAACAACATCTGAAAAATGCATTTATTTACTGGAAAAACTACAAAATTAAAAAGAATTGATTTTGCAAGCGAGAGAAAAAAAGTTGTTGGCTTCAAATACACCAGCTACAGATTAAAACGGAAAAAAAACTGTGCGCCAAATTTGTAGCCCGAAGACAACAGCGTTTTTTAAATGTTGTTGACATAAACACTAACAAATGCAATAGACTTTAATTGCATGTTGAAAACTACTGTCCTACCAATAGGGAAATTTTCTGAAGAAAAAATGTGTTCACACTAAAAACCAATATTTCTAAGAAAAGAACTTGTTTACTATGAACAACTTTTCTGGAGAAAACATGTTCACACTGAAGAACTTTTCTATAGAAAAATTTTTGACACATTTTTCTATAGAAGATTTTGTTTAGACTGTAAACAACTTTTTAAAGGAAAACTTGTTTACACCATGAACAACATTTCTAGGAAAATCTTGTTTACATTATAAACAACTTTTCTGAAGAAAACATGTTTACACTATGAACAACTTTTTTAGAGAAAATTTGTTTATAGAAATGTTGTTCACATTATAACCAACTTTTTGATAGAAATGTTGCTCATACTATGAACCACTTTTTGATAGAAATGTTGTTTATAATATGACCATAGAAATGGTTTTCACACTGTAACCAACTTTTCTAAAGAAATGTTCACACTCCGATAAACTTTTTTATGGTCACTATTATTATTACCATCTTTTCTTTGGAAATATTGTTCATACTATGACCCACTTTTCTATTGAAATGTTGTTCACACTATGACCAACTTTTCTATAAAAATGTTGTTCACACTATGACCATCTTTTCTATAGAAATGTTGTTTGCACTATTACCATCTTTTCTATGGAAATGTTGTTCATACTATGACCCACTTTTCAATAGAAATGTTGTTTACACTATTACCATCTTTTCTTGGAAATGTTGTTCATACTATAACCTACTTTTCTATTGAAATGTTGTTCACACTATGACCAATTTCTTTATTGAAATTTTGTTCACACTATGACTTACTTTTCTATAAAAATGTTGTTCACACTATGACAAACTTTTCCATAGAAATGTTGTTTACACTATTACCATATTTTCTATAGAAATGTTGTTCATACCATGACCCATTTTTCTATTGAAATGTTGTTCACACTATGACCAACTTTTCTATAAAAATGTTCACACTATGACCAACTTTTTCATAGAAATGTTGTTTACACTATTACCATATTTTCTATAGAAATGTTGTTCATACCATGACCCATTTTTCTATTGAAATGTTGTTCATACTGACCAATTTCTTTATTGAAATGTTGTTCACACTATGACCAACTTATCTATAAAAATGTTGTTCACACTATGACCATCTTTTCTATAGAAATGTTGTTTGCACTATTACCATCTTTTATATGGAAATGTTATTCATACTATGACCCACTTTTCTATTGAAATGTTGTTCACACTCTGACCAATTTCTTTATTGAAATGTTGTTCACGCTATGACCAACTTTTTCATAGAAATGTTGTTTACACTATTACCATCTTTTCTTGGAAATGTTGTTCATACTATAATCTACTTTTCTATTGAAATGTTGTTCACACTATGACAAACTTTCCCATAGAAATGTTGTTTACACTATTACCATATTACCATATTTTCTATGGAAATGTTGTTCATACCATGACCCACATTTCTATTGAAATATTGTTCACATTATGACCAATTTCTTTATTGAAATGTTGTTCACACTATGACCAACTTTTCTATAAAAATGTTGTTCACACTATGACCAACTTTTCCATAGAAATATTGTTTACACTATTACCATATTTTCTATAGAAATGTTGTTCATACCATGACACATTTTTCTATTGAAATGTTGTTCACACTATGACCAATTTCTTTATTGAAATGTTGTTCACACTATGACCAACTTTTCTATAAAAATGTTGTTCACACTATGACCAACTTTTCCATAGAAATGTTGTTTACACTATTACCATATTTTCTATGGAAATGTTGTTCATACCATGACCCACATTTCTATTGAAATGTTGTTCACATTATGACCAATTTCTTTATTGAAATGTTGTTCACACTATGACCAATTTTTCTATAAAAATGTTGTTCACACTATGACCAACTTTTCCATAGAAATGTTTTTTACACTATTACCATATTTTCTTGGAAATGTTGTTCATACTCTGACCCACTTTTTTGTACAAATGTTGTTCGCACTAGGATCAACTTTTTTATAGAAGTGTTACTATGACCAACTTTTCTTCCAACTGTTGTTCAGACTATGACCAACTTTTTGAAAGAAATGTTGTTCCTACTATGACCAACTTTTCTATAGAAATGTTGTTCACACTATGACCAACTTTGAAACTTGTTCACACTACTACTACTATGACTAAATCTCAATTGTCGTCAAAAATTCCAACCAGCCTCTGGTCTAGTGCACAACTCCAAGTAAGTTATGTGGAAAAGGAGAGTTAAATGGATTCAAAACAGCTTTCGTATGCCTTTGGGGTCATTTTTAAAGCTCAATTATAATTGAACCGTTTTTTTGTTTTTGTTTTGTTTTTGCAGTTGCTATTATTGTTTGTTTATTCCATGATTTTTTCCAACTATATTTCAATCTATGTTTTCATATGGTAAAAATACATTTATTTAAGTCTATTTATGACTACAAATAAACACAAAAGTTGGTCAGTATATATTTGTTATGTTTGAATTGAAATTTCAATACAACTGTTACGTATGTATATACATATAAGCCTAGGCATCACAAAAAAATTACGCGTACAAATTTTTTATATAATTTTATATTTCATTTTAATAGTATTTTTATAAAATTTCTTACCTGGTATTGATTTGCCCAACTCTAGATACTCCCTAACAGAGGGACTTAAAAAATTGGTGGGTATTTCGGGTAAGTCCTTTTCTTGACTGCCACTGTCATCACTTTCTAAATCTTGATGTGGTTCCGGTTCAAAATGTACTGGTTCCGGTGCTCTTACCCTTTTCGCACGTTTCGAGCGTGTGGATTCACGACAATCTTAAAATAAAAAAAAAAATAAAATTATTTCATAGAATTTTTGAGGTTTTTATATACATTTTTTAATTAAGTCTTTATTCAAAATTTTATTTTAAGTTCCGTCACCATATCCATGTTAACATTTTCCATTATTGTCTTTCTACTTAATATTTTACAAAAAATTATGTTAATTTATTTGTTGTTTGTTTTTTTATTATTATCAACAATTCATGATTTGTATTCACGCATTAATGTCAAGATTAAATGCAATTATATAATTGCGAATTATTTTATTTTTTTCTTTATTTTTTCACAAAAAAATCCAACAACCGAGCAACTGCAGCCAACCCCAAACCATCTCATCATTGTCATCATACTTGTACCAACAACCGCAGTGAACACACCTTTAAACAAACCACAAAATTGTTGTAATATGTAAATTATAGTGTATTTTAATAACTTTAAGTTTTAAAATGCCCAACCTAGCCTTAGTAGGGTGCCAAAACAGTTCTCTTTAGAAATTTGTGCATACTTATAGCGGCTTAACTTAGAGTGAAACAATTTTCTCTAGGAATTGTTTACAGCATTTTTTTACAGAAGAAGTAAGCAACATTTCCATAGAAA
The DNA here is from genome assembly GCA_933228675.1 of Stomorhina lunata. Classification (NCBI taxonomy): domain Eukaryota; kingdom Metazoa; phylum Arthropoda; class Insecta; order Diptera; family Rhiniidae; genus Stomorhina; species Stomorhina lunata. Next base: position 154,443,862 of record OW121740.1, on the reverse strand, counting down.
ATTTTATCATTGTGTTAACAACATTTCTATTGAACATTTATATAGAAAAGTTGTTCTGAACAACATTTATTAGAAAAGTTGTTCTGAGCAACATTTCTTAGAAAGGTTGTTGCGTACAACATTTCTATAGAAAAGTTCTTGCGAACAAAATTTCTATAGAAAAGTTCTTGCGAACAAAATTTCTATAGAAAAGTTGTTGTGAACAACATTTCTATAGAAAATTTGGTGTGAACAACATTTCTATAGAAATGTTGGTGTGAACAACATTTCAATAGAAAAGTTGTTCTGAACAACATTCCTTTAGAAAGTTCTTCTGAACAATATTTCTATAAAAGAGTTGTTATGAACAACATTTCTGTAGGAAAGTTGTTCTGAATAATATTTCTGTAGAAATGTTGTTCAAAACAACTTTTTTATAGAAATGTTGTTCAGAACAACTTTTCTATAAAAATGTTGTTTAGAACAACTTTTCTATAGAAATGTTGTCCAGAATAACTTTTCTATAGAAATGTTGTTCAGAACAACTTTTCTATGGAAATATTGTTCAAAACAACTCTTTTATAGGAATGTTGTTCAGAACAACTTTTCTATAGAAATGTTGTTCAGAACAACTTTTCTATAGAAATGTTGTTCAGAACAACTTTTCTATAGAAATGTTGTTCAGAACAGCTTTTCTATAGAAATGTTGTTCAGAACAACTTTTCTATAGAAATGTTGTTCAGAACAACTTTTCTACAGAAATGTTGTTCAGATTAACTTTTCTGTAGAAATGTTGTTCAGAACAACTTTTCTCTAGAAATTTTTTTCAGAACAACTTTTCTCTAGAAATGTTGTTCAGAACAACTTTTTTCTATAGAAATGTTGTTCAGAACAACTTTTCTATAGAAATGTTGTTCAGAACAACTTTTCTATAGAAATGTTGTTCAGAACAACTTTTCTATAGAAATGTTGTTCAGAACAACTTTTCTATAGAAATGTTGTTCAAAACAACTTTTCTATAGAAATGTTGTTTAGAACAACTTTTCTATAGAAATGTTGTTCAGAACAACTTTTCTATAGAAATGTTGTTCAAAACAACTTTTCTATAGAAATGTTGTTCAGAACAACTTTTCTATAGAAATGTTGTTCAGAACAACTTTTCTATAGAAATGTTGTTCAGAACAACTTTTCTATAGAAATGTTCTAAAAGTTGTTCTAAACAACATTTTTATAAAAAAGTTGTTCTGAACAATATTTCTAGTCTTTCTATGCCTTTGGTCATAGTATGAACAACAATTCTCTAGAAAAGTTTGACGTAGTGTATACATCATCATCATATAAATATTGGACATCAAGTTTTTTTGGAAAATTAATGTTAGTGTAAAAAACAAAGTTGTTCGTAGTGTGAACAACATTTCTTTAAAAAAGTTGGGCAGAGTATGAAAAAGTTTTTTTTTTATAGAAAGGTCGTCTATAGTGTAAATAAGTTTTCTAGATAAAATTGGAGAAGTTTCATTATGAAGAGTTGGTTATAGTATGAATATGTTTTCCGTAGAAAAGTTTGTCAAAGTGTATGAAATATTTTGTGTCACGCTATACTCGAATCAAAAAAATATCACATTTAATTCTTGTTTATAATAGAGGGAAGCAAAAAACCACGAAGGAAAAAAGATTAAAAACAGATTTTAATACCTCTAGTTAATGCATTATTTTGCAAGTATTTAAAAAAATAAATAAACAAATATAATTCAACAAGGTCAACAGCCATTAAATAAATTCTGATGTGCGAAAAAGCAAAATTTTCAGAAAACGAAACAAAAAAAATCTCAATACAGAAGCTGGTTTATACTAAAAAAATTACATCATCATGCTGGTAAAAAATAAAAAAAATACATAAAATGCATTTAAATTTTGCATTTGTCAACTGAATATAATATCACGAAAACATCACGCCCGGTATTAACAGCGTCGGGTGTGAGTTCCCAAAAAAAAAATGAGCGTGTTACAAAAAATAATCTTAAACTGACCCTGTCAAGGAATTTTAATGTTTTAAAATTTTAGATGTTGAAATCTTAAATATTTCGGAAGACTTGTTTCAAAATTTCATTATTTAAAAAAAAAAAATTAATATTTAAAATTTTGTTAAGAAGATTAACAATTTATTTAGCAATGTAATTATGTCGTTGATGAAATAAACTTGGAAAAAAAATTGTAAATCTTCATATCGATGTCGTGTAATCGATGATTGACGCCTTCAAAACACTCATCATGATGACTATCATCATGGCTTGAACATCCAAAGTGTTAAATGACTTGAAAGTGTTTTTATCTTTAAATATGGCGACAGATTAACACTAGCAAAATCTGATTTTGAGGTAATAGACAATGACAGGTTTAGTATTTATATTGAATTGTAATTTAAACTTAAAATTTAAGCAAAAATATGGGAAAAAAAATGTTAATACATCATTTTTTGTTTTATAGTGTAAACAAGTTTTCTATAGAAAAATTGTTCTTACACTATAGAAAAATTGTTTACAGTGTAAACAAGAAAAGTTGTTTATAGTGTAAACTAGTTTTCTTTACAAAAGTTGTTTATAGTGTAAACAAGTTTTCTATAGAAAATTGTTTCATTGTATATGAACAAGTTTCTATAGAAAGGTTGTTCATTTTATGTGAACAAGTTTTCTATAGAAAAGTTGTTCATTTTATATGAACAAGTTTTCTATAGAAAAGTTGTTCATTTTATATGAACAAGTTTTCTATAGAAAAGTTGTTCATTTTATATGAACAAGTTTTCTATAGAAAAGTTGTTCATTTTATATGAACAAGTTTTCTATAGAAAAGTTGTTCATTTTATATGAACAAGTTTTCTATAGAAAAGTTGTTCATTTTATATGAACAAGTTTTCTATAGAAAAGTTGTTCATTTTATATGAACAAGTTTTCTATAGAAAAGTTGTTCATTTTATATGAACAAGTTTTCTATAGAAAAGTTGTTCATTTTATATGAACAAGTTTTCTATAGAAAAGTTGTTCATTTTATATGAACAAGTTTTCTATAGAAAAGTTGTTCATTTTATATGAACAAGTTTTCTATAGAAAAGTTGTTCATTTTATATGAACAAGTTTTCTATAGAAAAGTTGTTCATTTTATATGAACAAGTTTTCTATAGAAAAGTTGTTCATTTTATATGAACAAGTTTTCTATAGAAAAGTTGTTCATTTTATATGAACAAGTTTTCTATAGAAAAGTTGTTAATTTTATATGAACAAGTTTTCTATAGAAAAGTTGTTAATTTTATATGAACAAGTTTTCTATAGAAAAGTTGTTCATTTTATATGAACAAGTTTTCTATAGAAAAGTTGTTCATTTTATATGAACAAGTTTTCTATAGAAAAGTTGTTCATTTTATATGAACAAGTTTTCTATAGAAAAGTTGTTCATTTTATATGAACAAGTTTTCTATAGAAAAGTTGTTCATTTTATATGAACAAGTTTTCTATAGAAAAGTTGTTCATTTTATATGAACAAGTTTTCTATAGAAAAGTTGTTCATTTTATATGAACAAGTTTTCTATAGAAAAGTTGTTCATTTTATATGAACAAGTTTTCTATAGAAAAGTTGTTCATTTTATATGAACAAGTTTTCTATAGAAAAGTTGTTCATTTTATATGAACAAGTTTTCTATAGAAAAGTTGTTCATTTTATATGAACAAGTTTTCTATAGAAAAGTTGTTCATTTTATATGAACAAGTTTTCTATAGAAAAGTTGTTCATTTTATATGAACAAGTTTTCTATAGAAAAGTTGTTCATTTTATATGAACAAGTTTTCTATAGAAAAGTTGTTCATTGTATATGAACAAGTTTTCTTTTGTATATGAACAAGTTTTCTTTAGAAAAGTTGTTCATTTTATATGGACAAGTTTTCTAAAGAAAAGTTGTTCATGGTGTGAACAAGTTGAAAAAATTGTTGTTTGTGTGAACAAGAAAAGATTTTCATATTGTGATCATATTGGGTCTTGGTGTGAACAAGTTTTATCTTCTTACTGTCTATTCTATGATTTACAAGGTTAACCCCGTTTCTCATCGCAAAAGAACTGACATGTCTGTCTTTATTACTAAAATTTTGCAATAATTGTAATTTTCTAAAACAATTACATTATTTTTTACATGCAATATTTTGTTTATTTTTATTTTAATTTTGCTTAAATTTTATTTAATAATAATATATTTTTTTCTGCTTATATTTTTTCAGGTATGATGTGCTTATTATTAACAATTTTCAATTCTAACGGGGGTAAGTTGAGTTTAAGCTTTAGTTTAAACAACTTTCAAAGTTGACTTATGGCAAATCCAAAGTTAAAGCCTGGGAAAATTTTAATAAGATAATATTTGTCAAGGTCGTTATTGAGAGGGTTACTAATATTAAACAACAAAGCTCAATTTTATTTAGGTTATGGTATTCAGTAGAGGTATTTTACCAGTATTGAGTAGTGGTAAATGGCAAAAATTTGAAATGGAATTCTATTCCGTGTTATTAATGGATTTAATTTCAATAGCTCCCAAGTATGTATAAGGTTTTTAACTTTTTAGCCCAGCTGTTATAACAATATTGTTTTGAACTTTTACTTTTTTTTTATAATGTCAGACTTCAAAGAAGCATTAGTATTGCCAGATGTAATTATCATTACAGTTGAATTGATCTTAATCTAAATTTTACATTTAAGAGACATTTGTCATTTTGTATTTTTTGGTTTTCATATCACGCTCTGAGAAAAATCCTTTTTTAGATGAAATATTTTATTTAAACCCAAAACTTTTTGAAAACAACCAGTAATTAAATATTATTATTATTATTCTGTTTTCACGTAATAGCAATTTATTTAATGAGGTAAAGCCTAAATGAAAATTATATTTTAGTTAAAAATTATTTCAGTTTTTATTTGGCATCAATCAATGATCGTACATTAATTAGCACATTGTTGTCGTTCCCAAGTTTTGAACAAAAAAAAAACAAGTTAGAAAGTGCTATAGTTGGTCAAGCCCGACCATTCGATACCCTTCACCACTAAGATCAAAAGTGTTTTTTTTTTCTGTATAAATATGTACAAATATTTGCTTTATTTTGCCATCATACAAACATTTTCTAAAAACTTATAAAGGGTGGTTAAATTGTAAGGGCCGATGTTGAATGTGAACCACACCTAAACGCCAAGTTTTTTTTCCGAATTTTATTTGACATTTCTCTATTTCAGACTTACTCAATTTGAACCATGGAGAGATACACAATCCAACAACGTGTTAAAGTTATCCAGACTTATTATGAAAATGGGCGTTCGAATCAAAATGCATATCGTGCACTTCGTGATTTTTTTGGTCAATTTGATCGTCCAAATGTGCTTACAATCGCAAAAATCGCGATAGTATAGCTGAGGCCGGTCAGGCAGTTACTGTGAATGGTGTTCGCTATAGTGAGATGATAACGAACTTTTTATGGACCAAATTGTAAGATATGGATGTGGACGATATGTGGTTTCAGCAGGACGGTGCCACTTGCCACACAGCTAACGAAACAATAGCTTTTTGCGCAACAAATTCAATGGCCGTGTTATCTCACGTAATGGCGATGTCAATTCGCCGCCAAGATCATGTGATTTGACACCGTTGGACTTTTTTTCTTTGGGGTTATTTGAAAGAAAATTTGTACGTCAATATTCCAGCAACAATTCAAGAGCTAAAGGATGTGATAATTCATCACATTAACGGCATAGAACCTCCATTATGCCTCAGGGTCATCGTAAATTTGGACCATCGGATGGAGGTGTGTCGCTGTGGTCGCGGCGCCCATTTGGTCGATATTTTGTTCCATACATAGTTGAGTAATACCAATATATCATAATAAAATAAAATTACAATAATTTCCTAAATAGTTTGTGTTTTATTTAAAATCAACATCGGCCCTTGAAATTTAACCACCCGATATATTTAAGCTATTTCCGTCATTTGGACTTATATGAGAGCTAGGATCAAATGTGAACAAATTATTTCGAAATTTGGCAAATTGATTGCATTATGTATGCAAAAAACAAACTTAAAATTCCCATTATACATACATTTACGAGCGTTTTAGTGATTTTTGTCTCATTCAGTGCATTTTGACACAAGAGTTTGTATGGGAGCTGTGATCAAATGTGGACCGATTTCAACGAAATTTGGTACAATGATTTTTGATAAGCAGTATTTGTTTTAAATTTCATGAAAAGATATTAATATTTTGGGTCAATATATCAATTCCGGGAAGTGGGACCTATGGTAGCTACCATAAATAATGGACCGATTTTGACGAATTTCAATAGCCATGATCCCACTATCAAAAAAGAATTAACTATGCCAAATTTCATCAAATTATCTTTAGAACTACGACCAGTATTTTGATCACATGGTTTACATGGCGGTCCAGCCAGCCGTTCAGACGGACGGACGGACTGACTACGCTAAATCGACTCAAAAAGTGATTCTAAGTCTATTGATATACTAAAAGGTGGGTCTAAGACAAATATTTCTATGCGTTACATACATCAGCACAAACTTATAATACCCTTTCCACCTACGGTGGTGAAAGGTATAAAAACGAAGTAATTAAAATAATTAAATTTTTTATTTCTACGCCAAATTGTGCATGGTCCCAAAAGTTGCAATTGGGACAAGTCAAACGTAGAAAAACATAAGTAGAAATAATGCTAAATTCATTAAAGTTTGTTTCTGAGATGGAAATGTGGGAAAATTGAATAAATAAAGATAATTTGAGTACGCTGAATTTAATGGTGTTAATCGTTTTTTGTTTTTTTTTTTCGAGATATAGCGTTATTTAAGAAATGGGGAGGTTGAGCAATAAATATTGCCCTAACTCGAAAACTGTTTATTTTCTTGAACTAAGAAAAAAATCGAAATTCGACAACAAAATTATCTTTCAGAGCAGTTAATCTGAGCAGTCATTTTGGAAATAAATTTTTTTGTTTGCATAAAAAAATTTTTGAAAATGGAAATTTTTGTGATTTTTTAAAAAAAAAATATTTTTTTTTGCAAACAAAAAAATTTATTTCCAAAATGACTGCTCGGATTAAAAAAAAATAGTATTTCTGAAATATAATTTTGTTGCCGAATTTCGTTTTTTTTCTTAGCTCAAGAAAAGAAACAGTTTTCGAGTAACGCGAATATTTATTACGCAAACTCCTCCATGTTTATACCCTTCACCACAATAGGTGGAAAGGGTATATTGGGTTTGTGCTGAACACAAAAACGTTTATAACTCTAAAGATAAATGCATTTGATTACTTAAACTTTTCACAGATAAATATTTTATTAATATGAACCAATAACCAAAATTTGGTAACAATCGGTCCACAATTGACCCTAGCTCCCATATCAGGCCCTTAGCCGGAAATGATATAAATCTCGAAATTTTAAAAAAAATAGCACATAGTATATGTATGTTTATCTCTAAGACTTAAGGAAAACTTGTTTAATTGTAGGTCCATATTTGACCTTAGTAGTAAAGGGTATGATATAGTCGGGCTTGACCGAGTATAGCTTCTCTTACTTGTTTTTATTACGTTATATCTCGAAAATTAGAGCTAACCCATAAAAATAGTTAGCATCATTGAATTCAGCGTACTAGATTTATCTCTACCCAATAGGTCTTGCTTTTGTCGGTAAAAATTATTTATTAAAACATTCAATGAAGAGGCTATTTTTAACGAATTGTGTGTTTTTTTTTTTTTTTTGTTTTATATAAGAGACTTGTTTTGAATATTAGCAATGTTTAATTATACCCTTCACCACCATAGGTGGAAAGGGTATTATAAGTTTGTGCTGATGTATTTAACGCATAGAAATATTTATCTCAGACCCACCTTTTAGTATAACAATAGACTTATAATCACTTTCTGAGTCGATTTAGCTATGTCTGGCTGGACCCCCATGTAAACCATGTAATCAAAGTACAGGTTGCAATTCTAAAGATAATTTGATTAAATTTGGAACAGATCATTTTTTTGATAGTTCATTATCGGTTCATTATTTATGGTACCTTCCATAGGTCTCACTTCCCGGAATCGATATAGTTGCCACAAATGTCAATATTTTTTCATGAAATTGTAAACAAATACTGCTTATGTAAACTAAAATCACTGTACCAAATTTCGTTGATATCGGTCCACAGTGGTTCAGAATCATTTTTCATTGGCCAAAACTCTGTAACTTTTTAACTATTAAGGATTTTGTAGTAGTTCTTTTTTTAATCAATAGATAACATCTGTAGCTTTTTATTAAGATCGCTACAGTGGTTCTTAAGAAATTTAAGCTTGAAATTCAATTTTCGATGTTTTTCTTTTTTATTTTGTTTCAAATCTGCTAACTCATTTTTGACCCAATTCCTCTTAACCGATTTGGCTCAAATTTGGGCCACAAGTCGACCTTGAATAGCAATTTAATATTTAGTTATCCTTAGGGTGCCCCCTTTCTCGTTGAGGTATTTACAGTATTTTTATTAGGGTGGCCCTAATTTTAATTTTTGCTTAATAAAGAGTGCTCTAAATAAAATTTGTAGTTGGATTTTCTTAAATAAAAATCAAACCTTTTAATATAAAAACTCTACAAATTATACAAAATCATTTAGCATTAAAATGTTTACTTAGTACTCGGGTTTTGCAAAATTATCGACTTTTTTCGGAAACCCTCCCATTAAAGATTTTATAGTTGCTTCTGATACCTTTTTGGAGCATGTGTTCCACCTGCGCATAAAATCGGACATGTTCTTGGAAATCTTTCCTGTGTTCTTCAATTCCTTTTTTACCAGAGCCTAATACCTTTCCACAGGCCGAAGTTCTGGACAGTTAGGTGGATTTGCCTCTCGTGGTACAAAAATGACATTATTCTTTGAGTACCACTCAAGTGCCTTTTTTCCATAATGGCATGATGCCAAATCGGGCCAAAAAAATGTAGTCACTCTGTGCTATCTTAAAAAGGGTAACAACTGTTTTTGTAGGCACTCCTTTATATAAATTTCTGTGTTTATTGTGCCAGATGCCACAAATACTTTACTTCTTTTGCCACAACTGCAAATAGCTTGCCACACGAGAAACTTCTTAGGGAATTTTGTTTGTTTTTTTGTGCGAAACTCTTGCCGAACATTGCCCAGTTTATCAGCAACATAAAAATCTTGACCAGGAAGTTGAGAAAAGACCGCCAGTACGTATGTTTCATCATCCATCACACAACAGGTGTATTTTTTTATAAAATCAGACTTCAATTTTTTTGCTCGTTTTTTTGCTTCTAAGTTCTTTATAGCATTGCGATCTGGAACCTTTTGGACTTTGTATGTCTTCAGTCCAGCATAAGCTTTGACTCTATGTGCAAAATTCGTAGAACATTTCACCGTACGAGCTGCTTTTCTTAAAGAAGTGTTAGGCGCTCTTCGAAAGAGTCGCTCGACTTCTTTTGCCTTACCAATACCTGTAGGACCTTTTTTCCTCCCTGATCAAGGTTTTCTTTCAATGCTCAGGTTTTCCTTATACCGTCTGATGGCATTAGAAACCGTTCGAGGGTCAACTTTCAAATTTTTAGCTATTTTTTTAAAAGTCCATGACGGATTTTTTAAAAAGTTTTAATTATATTTTCACGAACTTTTTTTTCGCAGTCCATTTTGATTGAAATAACTATTGAAAATTAATAATTTCTAAAATAATAGTATCTGACATATCTATAGAAACTAACTTGATCAAAAAATAAATTATTTCTTGCACTATGGATAAATTTTGTCTAAAATAGTAAATGCATATTTTTTTTAGAACACTCTTTAATACTTACATATTACCTAGTTTTTTTTTTTTAATAAAAGAGTGTAACTTAATTTTTCTTTATATATATATTTATTTGTAGTCATAAATAGATTGTAGATAAATAAAATAATATTTATTATTAATATTTGTATACTTTATTGCACTTAAATGTTAAATGCAAATTATAATTATTGTTTATTTGGCTGGAATATTTCTTGTAAATATTTTATATTCTGCTCTGTATTACTGCTGTCCTATAGCAGTGCTTTAACTTCGGCACTTAGGTCCGAAGGATTTACTTTCCATTGACTTCGAATGCTAGAGATGAATGTTGCTAATAATATGTGAAATAAGTCTTCATTTGTAGAACTTCGTGGCGTTTTTCTGGTATTATGTTCTCTGTAAAATCTGTAATCCTTATTTCTTTTTTCATGGGCTTCCTCTGATATATCTCCAATTGGTAATAAATGGTGCTTAATGACATCTTCTCCATGATAAAGAACTTTGTGCACTGTTGCTGGCATATTTCTATAATTGTATTTGGATGTATATATACCCAGTAAAACTTTTCATTACCAAATAATGAGTTAAACAGTTAAACTATTGAACACGAACTACTTACTCATTCGCTGTTTAAGTCATTACATTAACATGGGGATGTCATTGGAGGCAAGTACTTACCAATTGCAGAAAAGTAATGACTTGGGTAAGCAATTTGAAAGCAACAACAACAACAACTTTTTTGTTGTTGTTTTATTAAAAACATATATTTTTAAACGAAATACAAAATTTTTTTTATGATCCCATGGGGGCTCGAACCCAGACCCTCCGACTGCTAGGCAGAGACTCTTCCACTGAGCTACTTCATATGTTGAAAACTTAGCAGCTTATAATTAATATAAACAATTTTTATTTTTAGATCCAAAATCATGTGAAAATAACTTTGTTTTTCCCTGCTTTTTTTTGCTTTGTTGTAATTTTTGGAAAAATATTTTTATACGATTTTTTGTAATTATTTTAAAACTTTTTTAAAATTATTTTAAAACTTAAACAATTTAAATCTTGTTTTTGTATAAGTTTTTACATAAGATTGACTCTTACTTACTTAAATGTTACAACCTGTTAAAGTCAAAGTCCGAGCATATTTTAGAATTCCATGGATTTCGATCTTGTGCGAATATTCTCCAATTTTATAGGCCAAGCTTTGAAAAATGTTCCTCTACTTGGTCTTTCTATCGAAGTTTCGGACATCCTCCTCTAATATTAGGTAGAAGGACATTTCAATTCTAATTTTATCCTCTTCATTGTATTTTTTTTCAAGAGAGGGTTACTAGCCCGTAATCCTAACCCATTTTTACCGATCTTATGGGACAACTCTCGGAACATGTTAACTCACAATATTAATGGGTGTTAAACTAGCTCCCCGGGTGATACCATGAGGAGGTGTGTGTCCACAGTTGAGATGAAGGATGACCCAGATAAGTTGGGCTTACCAAGTTAAGACCAATTAGAATCGTGTTTGGTATTCAACATCCCCTACATAATCAAAATTGACTCATGATGGTATTTTTTCATTAACGTGAGTTAGTTTTACAAATTTTTTTTTACAGAAGATAATATTTAAGTTCTTAAAATTCAAAAATCATTTAAAAAGACTCTTTTAATAAAAAAAAAAACTAAAAAAAATTGTTGCCCTTGGTGGGATTTGAACCGGGGCCATTCAGTTTAAATTACCATCTTAATTACAAATAAGTACTTCTGTAATAACTTATTATTTATTCGGATGGTATGTTGTAGTCGTTACAAGGTAACCAGTTATCAGAGTACTTGCCATTACCAAAGTTTTGCTGGGTAGCAACAGTTTCCTTGGCATAATCACCAAATTTTTTAGCATTAATTTGTTCATTGCACGCAATTACTTCAGTAATTGTTTTAAATCTTGAAATAAGATCTATATCAACACCTGTTATATCAGATGTAGTTTCGGGATCCAAAAAGAATCTTTTTAGAAATCTTCAATTTCCATCCCTGCTTCTAAGGTGCATGTGTGTACATTATGCTGCAGCTTTTACGAGCGTTGAAATGCGTGTTCATTACTGTGAATGTTTTATTCACACACAATTTCACATTCATTCGTTCGACTGAACATTTTGGACTTTTTTTTGTTATTTTTTTTAATGTTGCATGAAATGTTACGTAATGTGGCAAAATGTATAAATTTTAATTTCGTTTCAACGTGTGTCTATATCCTATAAAATGTTTGTTTTTTAAATATGCGAAAAAACAACTAATTATACCCTACACAACCTGGAGACTTTCATTGGTTTGACACCCATCTTACCGTATCCAGCAATACATTTTATTACCAAATAATGGGATAAGTAGCTAACATTTTGAATACAAATTACTTACTCATAAGATGTTTAAGACTTTACATTAACGTATTGATATCATTGAAAGTAAGGACTTACAAATTGAAAAAAAAGTAGGGTCATAGGTCTTGATAGTGTCAGTAATCCGTGAGTACGTTTTCTATCATTTCCATCAGGCCTCTTTAGTATTTTATTTCAATTTTTATATTTAATAAAATTTAAGTTATTGTCTTTATTTCCATAATGTAATAAATTGCAATTATTATGTTCATCCTGTAATCGTAAAGTGCTTGATTTAAATTGTGCAATTAAATTTGTCTTTATTAATAAATTAAATTTCCTTTTTCTGTTCAGAGAATATTTCCTACCCCCCCTCTCCGAAATAAATATGACCGAAAATTATGAAAATAATTATGGAAATAACAACAACAATAATAAAAAAAAAATAATGAAAATTTAAATTTTGGTAAAATAAAAATTATTTCTTAATAAAAATATTTACACCTTTGTTTTTTTCATAATATTAGATAAGGGAAAAAGTAACTAAATTTTTATATTCCAAAAAAATTTCCTATTTTTATAGGAAATTTTTCAAAAATTTACTATTTTTATAGGAAATTTTTCAAAAATTTCCTATTTTTATAGGAAATTTTTAAAAAATTTCCTATTATTATAGGAAATTTTTCAAAAATTTCCTATTTTTATAGGAAATTTTTCAAAAATTTCCTATTTTTATAGGAAATTTTTCAAAAATTTCCTATTTTTATAGGAAAATTTTCAAAAATTTCCTATTTTTATAGGAAAATTTTCAAAAATTTCCTATTTTTATAGGAAATTTTTCAAAAATTTCCTATTTTTATAGGAAATTTTTCAAAAATTTCCTATTTTTATAGGAAATTTTTCAAAAATTTCCTATTTTTATAGGAAATTTTTCAAAAATTTCCTATTTTTATAGGAAATTTTTCAAAAATTTCCTATTTTTATAGGAAATTTTTCAAAAATTTCCTATTTTTATAGGAAATTTTTCAAAAATTTCCTATTTTTATAGGAAATTTTTCAAAAATTTCCTATTTTTATAGGAAATTTTTCAAAAATTTCCTATTTTTATAGGAAATTTTTCAAAAATTTCCTATTTTTATAGGAAATTTTTCAAAAATTTCCTATTTTTATAGGAAATTTTTCAAAAATTTCCTATTTTTATAGGAAATTTTTCAAAAATTTCCTATTTTTATAGGAAATTTTTCAAAAATTTCCTATTTTTATAGGAAATTTTTCAAAAATTTCCTATTTTTATAGGAAATTTTTCAAAAATTTCCTATTTTTATAGGAAATTTTTCAAAAATTTCCTATTTTTATAGGAAATTTTTCAAAAATTTCCTATTTTTATAGGAAATTTTTCAAAAATTTCCTATTTTTATAGGAAATTTTTCAAAAATTTCCTATTTTTATAGGAAATTTTTCAAAAATTTCCTATTTTTATAGGAAATTTTTCAAAAATTTCCTATTTTTATAGGAAATTTTTCAAAAATTTCCTATTTTTATAGGAAATTTTTCAAAAATTTCCTATTTTTATAGGAAATTTTTCAAAAATTTCCTATTTTTATAGGAAATTTTTCAAAAATTTCCTATTTTTATAGGAAATTTTTCAAAAATTTCCTATTTTTATAGGAAATTTTTCAAAAATTTCCTATTTTTATAGGAAATTTTTCAAAAATTTCCTATTTTTATAGGAAAATTTTCAAAAATTTCCTATTTTTATAGGAAATTTTTCAAAAATTTCCTATTTTTATAGGAAATTTTTCAAAAATTTCCTATTTTTATAGGAAATTTTTCAAAAATTTCCTATTTTTATAGGAAATTTTTCAAAAATTTCCTATTTTTATAGGAAATTTTTCAAAAATTTCCTAGTTTTATTGAAAATTTTTCAAAAATTTCCTAGTTTTATTGAAAATTTTTCAAAAATTTCCTAGTTTTATTGGAAATTTTTCAAAAATTTCCTATTTTTTAATTTATTATTTTATACGAAATTTTTCAAAAAATTCTTAGTTTTATACGAAATTTTTCAAGAATTTCCTAGTTTTATACGAAATATTTCAAATATTTACTATTTTTATACGAAATTTTTCAAAATTTTTTTATATATTTTAGAAAATTTTAAAATTTGTTTCGGAAATTTTTCAAAAATTTTCTATTTTTACAGAAATTCTTTTAAAATTCGAAATTTAAAAAAAGTATTGTATACTCTCAACCAACAAAAATTAATTTGTAAATTATGAAAATATGTTGACTTCGTGGGAACACTTATAAACAATTAACATTTTGTGAGTAAATAAACGGCAAAAGCCAAAAACTGAATAAATTTTCAATAAGTTTATCTTACATTTAAATAATTTCTGTATTTGTATGAATATGTTCATAAATAAGTTGAGGTAAAATGTGGAATCTTTCTGCGACATTTGTATCTTCTGCATCAGCAGTGGAGGGCAAATTAATGAGATGGTTGTCGTCATCATCATTTCTGCATATTTGCGAGGACTTAAACATGTTTATCCTTTAAACCGATAAAAAAAAAGATCCCAACAATATAAATACAAATAAACTTATCCTTATACTTTAAATATTCATACAAATTACATTTTCACTCATCTACACGGAATACAATGAAAAATAATAAAAATGTATATCCTTTTGGTGGTATTTATCTCCAATACCACAAGAGCATTAATCAGCCATTTTAAAGCAGAAAAAAATATTTTAATTTTTTGTAGCAATATTAACAATAATAATAAAATCTATAAAAAATGATGTCAGGTCAACAAAAATATTTAACAGTTTTTTTTTTTTTTTTTTTTTTTGCTGGGTGAAGTGATGTGGGTAATAGGACTATCAAGGATATTATTGGATACAAAATAAGCCGCTTAATAATAAGTATATGAGGCGTATTAATGTGTTAATACTTTTTCTTTTTTTCCCCCATTTCAAATAAAATTTAAAAGAATTCAAAATTAACATTATGAGAGACTTGTTATTTGTATGAGGTCAAAGGTCGATTTTTCAATATCATAAACTGTAGTTCTAAAGTAAATATCAAATTATATAAATATTTATTTATAAACTTATCAAAGTTAGATTAACTTCTCATCCACCTAATGACCTCCTCTGACAGTTCCATCACTACCGACTTTTATATTTTTAATCTGAAAGCAAATTTACACCCATTTTAACCTCTTACATGTTTTAAATGATATTTAATCATCATTAATTTAATGTAACGTTGAGATTAAAATTATATTTATTAAAATTAATCTTTAATCATCAATTTAAATTTTCTAAAAAAAAATATTATAAAATATGAATAATGATTTTTGTGTTTACAGACAATAATGATTTCAGTACCTTGACATTTAAATATCAATCATCAACTCTTCGATTTAAACTTAATCATGTTTACACATGCGCTCTGCTAGTTTTGAAGAAGATCTACAATTTACATTTTGTAAAAACTACATGCTCGTAAGATTAATTTAATTGAGTTTTAATTTGAAATTAGCATGTGTATTCACTATTTATATATTTATATCGTCATCTTAAAGACCTAATAACCTAACTGCAAAAATATCAAAATTGAGTTTTTTATGGATTATTATTCTTATATAGGGAATAATAACGTAATAACTATATAATAACGTATAACTAATAGGTACTGCAGATATTATTTGGTTTCAGATTTTTTCAGTTCCAAATAACCTAAGTGACATTACATAACGTCACCTAAAAGACGAAATAGCCTGTCTGCAGTTTTCAAAAGTTTACAGGAGAGGGAAAAAACGTTATAAAATTGGATTTATTTGCAATATTTAAACGAAAATTATATATTTAGATTAAAATGAAACCAGAAATATATATCGGTTGAAAAAAATTTGTTTTTCTAAGCACAGCTTATGTTACGTCACTTAGGTTATTTGGAATTGCAAAAATCTGAAACCAAATAACCTATCTGCAGTACAAATTAGTATGAATAAATCAAATTCGTTTATACATATAAATATTATATAAATTAAATATTAATAGCTATAGTTTCTTTTACTGGTTTAAGCAAATGAAAGTACTCAATGATTGTTTAAATTACACTATGCAACAAAATTAAACTTTTATCGCGATTTTTGATGATTTAGTTTTATATTTTTTTGAGTGCGTAACGGTTCTCTAGGTACAAAAACTGTAATAATTTGGTCATTTGTGATATTAGATATTCAAAATTTTGCACAGATATACGTTATGATATAGGGAATAATAATCAATTAAAAACTAAATTTTTAAATTTTTGCAGATAGGTTATTTGGTCTTTAAGATGACGATAAGCTGTATTTAGAAAAACAACATTTTCTTAACCGATGTATCGTCACTTAAAAGACGAAATAACCTATCTACAGTTTTCAAACGTTTACAGGAGAGGGAAAAAACGTTATAAAATTGGATTTATTTGCAATATTTAAACGAAAATTATATATTTAGATTAAAATGAAATCGGTTGAAAAAATTTTGTTTTTCTAAACACAGCTTATGTTATGTCACTTAGGTTATTTGGAATTACAAAAATATGAAACCAAATAACTGTAATAATTTGGTCATTTTTGATATTAGGTGTTCAAAATTTTGCACAGATATGCGTTATGATATATGAAGCTCTGACGGAAGTGCAAAATGAAACCAACCATGACTGTTTATTCAGTGGAATTTCAGACAACCCACCAACAATACAAGAAGTGAAGAATGCCATTACAAGCCTTAAGCACAACAAGGCCCCGGGCAATGACAATATCTCAGTGGAGATGCTTTTATGTGACGTTGAAGGATCGGCGAGACTGTGGCACCCATTTGTGCGTAAAATATGGGAAGAAGAAGGTCTACCAACCTCCTGGAATGAAGGTATACTAGTCAAAATACCAAAAAAAGGGTGACTCCAAAGACTGCAATAACTACAGGGGAATAACACTTCTTCCAATACCGAGCAAAATACTAAGTCGTAAGTAATTTTGAATAGAACGTCTGACGCAGTTTCTGAAACACTCCGCGAAAATCAGTTTGGGTTCCGAGAGAATAGATCTTGTGTTGATCTAATCAACACAATAAGAATAGTACTGGAGCAATGTAATGAATTCCGCACCCCCATTTACCTAGCGTTTATCGACTTCGACAGTGTCAACAGGTGCTATCTATGGAGAATTTTAGAAAACCGCAACATGCCAACGAAAATTCTGAACTTAATTCGGGCAATGTACGTAGACTTTAAATGCCGGGTTCTACATAAAGGTAAATTGTCTAATCCGTTCGAAGTTACTACTGGTGTAAGATAAGGATGTATCGACAATGTAATGCGCACGGCACTGAATGGTAGACATGGTATCCAATGGACACCCTTTAAGCAACTTGAGGACTTGGAATACGCCGATGACGTATGTCTTCTAAGCCAAAGACCAGGTCACCTTCAAGAAAACACTAGCGCTATTACTGTTGAATCTCGGGCAGCTGGGCTGGAAATCAATATTTCGAAGACAAAGATTATGCCTGGAGGCTATGGCGCAAACCCGTCGCCACACACCAATGTGGATAAAGAGGATATGTATAGTATAGTATTAGATATGTAGGTACCTTTAATTATCTTGGTAGTTTGGTATCTACGAAAGGTGGCGCCGACGAGGATATTAAATCGCTTATTAATAAGGCAAAATCTGCATTCGGCATTCTCCGAATTATATGGAAATCTCGGCAAATATCAACAACATCTAAGTTACGAATATATAACTGGAATGTCAAGTTCATCTTGTATTACGGCTGCGAAACTTGGAAACGCACAAATGCCATCGATAAGCGCCTATAAACCTTTGAAAACAAATGCTTGCGGCAAATCCTTAATATATGGTGGCCAAATCGCATAAGAAATGAAGATCTACTAAACGCTACAAACCAAATCCCTTCTTCTATAGAGGTATATCAACGGAAATGGCGACGGATAGGCCACACACTTCGAAGGCCAAATACCAACATTGTTCGACAAGCGCTTCATTGGAATCCACAAGGTAGCGGCCGTCGTGTTGGTGCACCTGCTAGAACGTGGAGAAGGTCAATTGATGCGGAGTTACCAGCAGCAAACTATTCATGGAATGATGTATGCCTAACATCTCGCAATAGAGCTCGATATAAAAGGATGGTTGAGGCCCTATGCTCCTCTGGGTGTCAAGGATAACAGAAGATGAAGTTCAAAGGCCGAGTTTATTTTAGAATTCCATGCGCCCCAATCTTGTGAGCATATTATCCAATTTCGTTGGAAAGATTTTCCTCTACTTGGTCCTTCCATTTAAGTTTCGGACGTCCTCTTCTACGAATTCCTTCGGGATCATTTTCAAACACTTTTCTTTATGGGGTATTTTCGTAAATTTACGCAACGCAGCTGCTGCTATTTAATGCATTTTACTATGTCAATATCAGCGTACAACTTATGCAATTTTTTTTGCGGACTGTTACTAGGAATTTAATAGACATGAAGCTGCTTTTTAATAACATTCATAGCAAAATTTATACTTAGACCAAAGGCAATATAAAATAACGATATTGAACTCCATAAGTGGAGAAAGAACAATGAAAAACACATAAACGGACAAACAAACATAAATTTCCTAAGCACGTTTATGTGCCTTATTATTCTCTCATTGGATAATCGTCTCCATTTATTGTTTCCAAATTAGAGTAAAAGCGTTATACGCTCTTTTTGGAGTTTTCAAAACGACCATTCTGCAAATCAATGTATGGAAGTCCAACATCTTTGCTATTTTAGTATTCGATACAATATTTACAATTTTTGTTTCTGGAGAAAATTTGTTCATACAAATTTGTATAAATTGAAATGGAATTATTATGTCAGTGTTGCTAACTAATTACACTGCTCTGCAAAAATTCATTTTTTGTCTTTCCTTTCAATAAAACTATGCGGACTATATGGATCTTGATGCGCTAAACTCAAATCCGTTGTCGGTTTTTTTACATCAGATCTGGATTTTTTTATGGGCGTGACAAATTTTTCCCCTTAAAATAGTCAGGTACGGAGCCCTATTTCGTCCTAACTCGAGAACGACTCATCCGATTTTCAAAATTAAAACACTTGAAGATGCATAACAAAATTGCATTTATTTTAGTCTAATATAATTTTTCTGTATCTTGTTTTGGAGTTATTTAGAAATGAATGGGGAACAAATTTTTTTTCGTGCAAAATTCGTAATTTTTTTCAGGTTAAAAATGTAATTAAAAAAGATAAAGTAAAATTTTAACATTTTAAACATTATAAACCATAAAAATCGGTTTAAAAATGTGAATTTTATTACCAATTTATAAAAAATACCGTTGTATTTAGCTTCATTACCTATTGAAATCTTATGGTCATATGTAAGGTTGGTTGCATTGCAATATTGGGTACCTGCGGTAAATTGGTAATAAAATTCACATTTTTAAACCGATTTTTATGGTTTATAGCTTATTTTATTCTTAAGATATGTAGCTCTTAGAAAAATGTTTAAAATGTTAAAATTTTACTTTATATATTTTTTAATTACATTTTTAACCTGAAAAAAAATTACGAATTTTGCACGAAAAAAAATTGTTCTCCATTCATTTCTAATTAACTCCAAAACGATAAGAGATACAGAAAAATTATATTAGACTAAAATAAATGCAATTTTGTTATGCATCTTCAAGTGTTTTAATTTTGATAATCAGATGAGTCGTTCTCGAGTTAGGACGAAATAGGTCTCCGTACCTGAATAATTTAAGGGGGAAAATTTGCCACGCCCATAAAAACAATCCTGATCTGATGGAAAAAAACCGACAACGGATCTGAGCTTAGCGCATCAAAATCCATGTAGTCCACATAGTTTTATTAAAAGGAGGATTTGGCTGCAGAGCAGTGTTATTTTGCGAATAAAAAATATTTTACGCAAATTTAAAGAATTTGTAACACGTGTTTCTGCTTTACTTACATCTTAACAAAAAAAAATATTTAACCTAGTTTTTGCAACGATTTCAGATAATAAATAACTTTATAAAAAATATTGTACAAAGTTAAAACTATTACAATTTTTGCGTGCGGTTGTGGACCAAAAAAAATTGAATTCATATATTGACTTTGGATCTTAACCACATGACAGTATCGACAAAATACATTCAGACTTACACAAAAAAAAAACATACAGCAACTGCCAAACCCGCATTGTAATACAAATTTACTTTCTTTAAGCTATAATTACTATTATGCAGTTAATTTAACCTGATTTTATAGTAGAAAAAATTGTTATAATAAAAATATCGATTACCGCAATAAAATAATCAAGTTCGCATTTGGTTGATCTCCTAGATGAACCTTACAAAAACCTCAAAGTAAATGTTTAATTCCAAACACTCTTATTAAATTTGATATAATGGGTGTTTTTTTTAGAGGTATAGAACTTCGAATTGAAATAAAACACAAGAAAATCGTTTTAATGTCCATCAATTTGGCTTTATTGGAAGGATAATTTTATGCCATTAATGTTTAAATTTGATTTCGGGCATGTGGCCGGCGCGGCTGGCTCGAATAAAGCCAATTCTACAGGTCCAATTTTCAACTACTTTTTCGAGCATATGGGGCCGTATGTTGGCAATAACGCCACGAATGTTGGCTTCCAAGTCCCCTAACGTTTCTGGTTTGTTGGCGTAGACGAGCGACTTCACATATCCCCAAAGAAAATAATCCAGTGGTGTCAAATCGCACGATCTTGGTGGCCAATTGACAGGTCCATTCCGCGAAATTATGCGCTCATCGAATGTTTCCTTCAATAAATCAATTGTGACGTGCGCTGTGTGGCATGTAGCGCCGTCTTGTTGGAACCACAACTCATCCACATTCATGCCATCCAATTGGGGAACAAAATAGTCGGTTATCATGGCTCTATACCGGTCCCCATTTATGGTAACTGATTCTCCAGCATTATTTCGGAAGAAGTATGGCCCAATGACTCCACCAGCCCATAGAGCACACCAAACAGTCAGTTTTTGTGGATGTAATGGCGTCTCAAGGGTCTCATGTGGATTCTCTTCACTCCAAATGCGGCAATTTTGCTTGTTGACGTAGCCATTCAACCAAAAATGAGCCTCATTACTGAACAAAATTTTGCGATGAAAATCAGCATCGAGATCAATCTCATTTTCGGCCCATACACCAAAATCACGACGCATTGCATGGTCTCGCGGCTTTAATTCTTGCACAAGCTGGATCTTGTAAGGTCGCAAGCCAAGATCTTTGCGCAAAATCTTCCATAAAGTTGATGGACAAAGCTCCAATTGCTGTGAACGGTGGCGAATCGATTCATTCGGGTCCTCTTCAACACTTTGCTCTACAGCGGCAATTGTTTCTTCGGTACGCACTGTTCGACGTCGCTGCGGATGCGTATTATCACATTATCGAAAACGATCGTATTATCGTATTATCGAAAACGATCCATGGTTAACCGAATTAATTGCTCTGATGGACGTTTATGTCGACCATAAAATGGACGGAGCTTGCGGTAAACTTCGCGAACTGAACCATTATTTTCGGAATAAATTTGCACGATTTGCAAGCGTTGTTCTTTTGTCAACCTGTTCATGATGAAATGGCAAACCAAACTAAATATTAATCACTTGACAGCTGACAAAATGGCCGCCAGTTAAAAAAGTGATGCCAACTTAAAGTTCTATACCTCAATAAAAAACACCCGATATCTGTCAAAATATAAAATGTCAAAAATGGTGCTTCTCTTCTGTTTCTCTTTTTCGCAGGCAAAAATTAATTTATTGACTCAATTAAATTGTTTAACAAAATTATTCCATCCAAAATCCACTATAAGTCAATCATTTGTAAATGGCTATTGTTTGGCGAACGTTTTGAAAGAAATAAAATTTCGAGTCAAATATTTTCTTATGGTTGCCATTAAAATTGATACTTATCAAAGTCAGTTTGCATTGTTAATTGATAGACAAAATATGAAATGGCCGGCCATAATTAAATATTTTATTTTTCAAACGAATCTATTCATTCATTGGCCTTGCCAGATTTTCGTATCAAAAATAAATGTAACAAAAATGATTTGAAAAGAATTGAAATCAATTTCCAAATTATTTAATTTTTAATGCCTGACTTTAATGTTTACCGCAAGTGCGTAAATTGGCTACGAAGAAAAAAACTTGAACACAATATTTATTGTGTTGGTTTAATCAAAATCAGGTTAAACACCTGCAAATATTCTCAAAATTTTTGAAAATTTTTGTTGGTTTTCGATTTTATGTTGTGATTTTAAAATTTTCTGCTAAACATGCAAACAATTGCTACAACTCCACCCAAATTATGACAGAAATTGGCGATGTTTATCCATTTAAAAAGGGTGATTTGAAGTTTAATCTTTTAACCTTTTAACGATCAAAAGGGGTCTATGGGACATCTAGATTAAGGTAAAAGTTGTTTACACCATGACTTGCTAAAGAAAAATTGTCACACCATGACCTATTGTCTCGACATTATAGACTATAGAATTGTTTACATCGTTCACATATAATTGATAAAGAACAATAAAAAACACATAAACACACAAGCAAACATACATTGCATAAGCACGTCTGTGTGCCTTAGCTTTCTCTCATTTTAGGTATGTCCCCATTAGTTGTTACCGAATTAGAAAACAAGTGAGATAAAAAACATTTTTTTAGATATTTTCGATACAAACATTTTTTATAGAAACATTTTTTGATAAAAATAATTTTTTTTTTTTCGAAAATTGAGAAAATTTTTCGATAAAATTATTTTTTTTGTAAAAATTAAAAACAAAAAAATATTTATCTATCGAAAAAATATTTCTATCAAAAATTTTTCTATAGAAAAATATTTTTATCGAAAATTTTTCTTTAGAAAAAAACTTTTATCGAAAATTTTTCTATAGAAAAATTTTTCGATACATACTTTTTTCGATTAAAATTTTTTTTATAGAAATTTTTTCGATAAAATCATTTTTCTGTAAAAATTAAAAAAAAATATCTATCTACCGAAAAAATTTTTTAAAAAAACATTTTCGATTAATAATTTTTTTCTATAGAAAAATTAAAAAAAAAATCTTATAGAAAAATGTTTGATAAAAATATTTTTTTTAGAAATTTGTTCTATAGAAAAATATTTTATTGAAAATTTTTCTTTAGAAAAAAATTTTTGTTGCAAATTTTTCTATAAAAAAAATTTTTGTGAGAAAATTTTTCGATAAATTTTTTTTTTAATTTTACTATCAAAAATTTTTCTATAGAAAATTTTTTTATCAAAAATTTTTTAGAAAAATTTTCTACTAAAAATATTTTTATCGATTTTTTTTTTTTTTTTTTTTTGAAAAAAAAAACTTATAGATTTTTTTTTAACTTTTATCGAAAATTTTTGTATAGAAAAATATTTTTTTTTAATTTTCACAGCAAAATATTTGTATCTAAAAATGTTTCTATTAAAAAGAAAAATATTTTTATCAAAAATTTTTCGATAGAAATTTTGTTTTCATTTTTTATGAAAAATTTTCTACAGGAAATATTTCTATCAAAAATGTTTCTATAGAAAAATATTTTTATCGAAAATTTTTCTTTAGAAAAACCTTTAATCGATTTTTTTTTTTTTTAACTTTTATCGAAAATTTTTGAATAGAAAAATATTTTTTATTGAAAATTTTCACAGCAAAATATTTGTATCTAAAAATTTTCCATTAAAAATATTTTTTATCGAAAAATTTTCCAAAGAAAAATATTTTTATCAAAAATTTTTCTATAAAATATTTTCTGATAGAAATTTTTTTTAAATTTTTTATTATTTAAAAATTTTCTATAGAAAATTTTTCTACCAAAAATTTTTCTATAGAAAAATATTTTTATCGAATATTTTTCTCTAGAAAAATACTTTTATTGAGAATTTTTCTATAGAAAAATTTTTCGATAGTTAAATTTTTCGATTAAATTTTTTTTTATAGAAAATTTTTCGATAATATTATTTTTCTGTAAAAATTAAAAAATTTCTCAAAAAAACATTTTCGATAAAAAAATTTTTTTATAGAAAAATTAAAAAAAAAATCTATAGAAAAATGTTTGATAAAAAAATCTAAAGAAAATATTTTTTTTTAATTTGTTCTATAGAAACATTTCTGTAGAAAAATATTTTATCGAAAATTTTTCTTTAGAAAAAATTTGTATTGCTAATTTTTCTATAAAAAATTTTTTGTGAGAAAATTTTTCGTTAGAAATTGTTTTTCAAATTTTACTATCAAAACTTTTATCGAAAATTTTTTTTTTTAAATTTTCCAAAGAAAAATATTTTTATCAAAAATTTTTCGATAGAAATTTTGTTTTCAGTTTTTATGAAAAATTTTCTACAGGAAATGTTTCTATAAAAAATTTTTCTATAGAAAAATATTTTTATCGAAAATTTTTCTTTAGAAAAACCTTTAATCGAAATTTTTTTTAACTTTTATCGAAAATTTTTGGATAGAAAAATATTTTTTATTGAAAATTTTCACAGCAATATATTTGTATCTAAAAATTTTCTATTAAAAATATTTTTTATCGAAAAATCTTCCAAAGAAAAATATTTTTATCAAAATATTTTTTGATAGATTTTTTTCTAATTTTTTATTATTTAAAATTTTCTATACAACATTTTTTTATCAAAGATTTTCTACAGAAAATATTTCTATCAAAAATTTTTCTAAAGAAAAATATTTGTATCGAAAATGTTTCTTTAGAAAAAAAATTTTTATCGAGAATTTTTCTATAAAAAATTTTTCGATAGAATTTTTTTTTTTAATTTTTTGCTATTAAAAATTTTGTACAGAAAAATATTTCTATCAAAAATGTTTTCTATAGAAAAATATTTTTATCAAAAAATTTTTTTTAGAAAAAAACTTATTTCGATAGCAAAATATTTTTTTTTTTTTTTGAAAATTATCTCCAAAAAATATTTTTATCTAAAAAATTTCTTTTAAAAATAATTTTTATCGAAAAATCTTCCAAATAAAAATATTATTATCAAAAAGTTATTTTTTTTTAATTTTTTATTATCAAAAATTTTTCTATAGAAAATTATTTTATCAAAAATTTATCTATGAAAAATTTTTTTATCAAAAATTTTCTACAGAAAATATTTCTGTCAAAAATTTTTCTTTACAAAAATATTTTTATCGAAAATTTTTCTTTAGAAAAAACTTTCATCGAAAATTTTTCTATAGAAAAATATTTCTTGGAAAACTTTCACAGCAAAATATTTCTATCTAAAAATTTTCTATAAAAAATAATTTTTGTTGATAAATTTTCCAAAGAAATATATATTATTCAAACATTTTTTTTTTTTGTAAAAAATTTTTTGATAAAAAAAAAATTCTGTAGAAAAACCAAAAATAAATGGAATTCAAAACTAAAAATATCTCCCATATGAGTTACTTCAGAAAAAGAAAATTTGTTGCATGATTTAATATAGGATTGGTAAAATTGTTTGCGAGTTTTCGACAAAATCGGCCTAGGATGAACGAATAAATCATTAAATCTGAATGGACAAAAACCACAAAATGCAAAATATCTCTGAAAAAAGTTGTCGTATATAAATGAAGTTTATCACGTAACTTGATGCCGAATCGGTATATTTGTATAAAACTACGAAAATAATCCATTTATGGTCAACTTTTTAGCAACTAACTACAACCTAACTACAAAGTCATGCAGAAATTTCGGTATTCTTTGTGATCATGTTCTGTGCAGTGACCTTATTCTATTTATACCCTTCACCACCATAGGTGGGATTATAAGTTTGTGCTGATGTATGTAACGCATAGAAATATTTGTCTTAGACCCATTTTTTAGTATACCAATAGGCTTAGAATCACTTTCTGAGTCGATTTAGCGATGCCCGTCCGTCCGTCTGGCTGGCTAGCTGGACCCCCATGTAAACCTTGTAATCGCAATTCTAAAGATAATTCGATGAAATTTGGTACAGATCATTTCTTTGATAATGGGACCATGGCTATTGAAATTCGTCAAAATCGGTCCATTATTTATGGTACCTCCCATAGGTCCCACTTCCCGGAATTGATATATTGGCCACAAAAATCAATATTTTTTTATGAAATTTAAAACAAATACTGCTGATGTAAACTAAAATCACTGTACCAAATTTCGTTGAAATCGGTCCACATTTGACCATAGCTGCCATACAAACTCTTCCGTCAAAACGCACTAAATGAAACAAGAATCACTAATACGCTCGTAAATCTGAAGATAATGAGAATTTTAAGTTTAGTACATATCATACATACATATCATACATATCAATTTGCCAAATTTACTCGGTCCACATTTGACCCTAGCTCTCATATAAGTCCAAATGGCGGAGACAGCTTAAATACATAAGTTTCTAGAAAATGTTAGCAAATAATTGTCTTTATACAGGAAAAAGAACATCTTTGACCTTAATGGTAAAGGGTATCGTATGGTCGGGCTTGACCGACTATAGTACTTTCTTACTTGTTTATATTTATAACAGATAATATATTTTCTTTTCCATTTTTTTAAGTGCTATGGCTTTGTTGGTTAGCACTTCGACTACTAGGCATAACATTAATATTTATCCTCGGTTCGATCCCCGGTCTCGGCAATATCAATTTCAGTTGTAAAGTGTTGAATAATATTAAGATTTATCTCTCCTTTTCACCACCAATTTTGGCTTCTCTACTATCCCCTTTACAAAGTAGTTAACCCAGAGTGTTACTTCTCTCCTTTTCTCTCTTTGTCTATTAACTAACTAATAAAAAACTAATTTTAAGTTAGTTGAAAAGTCATGCAAGGTCGGACTGTGACTACCTCCAATGACATCGCCATCTTAAAATAGTCATGTTTTTCGGTCATGTTTTTCGGTAAAAGCATCAACCGCAACTAGTTGACAAAAAATTTACTTTAAATTTGGATTGCAGGGTAGCTATCGATTTTTTTTTTTTTTTATTTTTGTCCATTGATGGTAACACTGTGCGATGTCTTCCCAATTTAAAATTTATTAGAAACTACGTACGCTCTAATGCATATAACAATTTTAACAATCTCTAGAAACATTTTAAAACTTGCAACATTATGTATTACCATCACTTTGCTAAATATTTGCATAAAAATACAAAGACATAAATTTTACACATTTAATGAAATCAATGTAAACACATTTCTAAACCTGTGTTCAGATCAGGCCAAAAATAGTGGTTTTGAAATTTGTATTAAAATATATAATAACATATCCGTTATCACAAATAGTTTCTCAAAGTTTATAGTAATATTTTGTGACGTTTCAAGAAAAGTAATTAAACATTTTCAAATTAAAATTTTTGGTACAATTTTGTACAATAAAAAGTACCTTTCTGCCTTCCATCCCTCTTAGATTTTGTCTGCTTCTACGAGTAAAGGTAAAGTTGTGTTTTTGTTTCAAAAAAAAAAAAAAAACATTCATTTGCGGATGCGCACTGCATTTACGTATCCGCTTAAATGCACAAAATATAACCGTTGTTTCTTTATTCGATTTTGAATTTATTGTAAATATGAACGAACGTTCGTTCGAATGAACGTAATAGTAAATTACTGCATTAACTGCGCCGTCACTGGATTTGAAAGAAGACAGAAAAGCACGTAAATCTAAGTAAACTTTAGTTTTTGCAATTTTAATTTGTTTTGCCTTTTTTAAGAAGTAAAAACTTGTGATTTTTTTCTGAGATCTTTAATAATACATCATGCAATGGGAAAAAAATTTAAAGTCTAAAAAAATAATAATTCTGGTTTTAAATCTAATCAATAATGTATTTATTTATGTATGTAATGATTTTATGTTCAATAATAAATAGTTTTTTTTTTTTTTTTGTTAAAAAAACATAAAAGTGTAAAGTACATCCATGAGTCATTTTAAAGCATAAAATCTGTTACCCCCTGAAAATTAAATTCCTTTAAGTCAATATTTTTCACTATTTTCATAATTTGTATACCCTTCAGCACTATAGGTGAAAAGGGTATTATAAGTTTGTGCTGATGTATATAACGCATAGAAATATTTGTCTTAGACCCACCTTTAAGTACACCAATAGACTTAGAATCACTTTCTGAGTCGATTTAGCGATGTCAGTCCGTCCGTCCGTCTGGCTGCACCCCCATGTAAACCATGTTATCAAAGTACAGGTCGCAATTCTAAAGATAATTTGATGAAGTTTGGCACAGATCTTTTTTTTTTTTTTTTGATTGTGAGACCTTGGGTATTGAAATTCGTCAAAATCGATTCACTACTTATGGTACCTCGCATAGGTCCCACTCCCCGAAATTGATATTCTGGCGACAAATATCAATTTTTGAAATTTGAAACAAAAACTGCTTATGTTAACCATAACCAATGTACCAAATTTCGTTGAAATCGGTCCACATTTGACCATAGCTCCCATACAAATTCTTCTGTCAAAACGCACTAATTGAAACAAAAATCTCTAAAACGCTCTTAAATCTAAAGATAATGAGAACTTTAAGTTTTTTGTTTTTGCAAACATAATTTTGTAATGCAGTTTTATTTTCCAGCTGGGGTATACCTCTGGGGTCTGCTACCTTTAATATATTTTGCTTCCACAGGGCGGCTTGGTATCTTCGTGAGTCGTTGGGCAAAGGCTATGCTTATTTGGGTTAAATAATAAGAAACTTCTATGTTTGTACAATACGAGTTTTGATCTTACGATCCGCACTACACAATGGTATATTTACCGAGTTCTTTTTGGAACTTCGGCTCCATTTAAAGTACAAACGTTTTCTTAATGACTATGTATAGGGTTTTATGAAATATCGGATGAATTTTAAGCTATATACGAGATATTAGGAAATAATAATCCGATTGATTAACTATGAGCCTATCATCCAACGAGATAAATGCTTCAGCTCTCGGTTGGCTAACTACGTTTTAATGGTAAGTGCTTCAGCTACTATTGATCCGATCGGCTGTCTACGGAATTAAAGAATACTCCGATGAGATAAAAACTTCGGCTCTCAATCGGCTAACTACAGCATTCAATCCGACGAGATAAATACTTCGGCTTTCGGTCGGCTAACTACAAAGCAAAGAATACTCCGATGAGATAAAAAACTTCGGCTCTCAATCAGCTAACTACGGTTTTTATAATATAACAATCGGATCAACTAACTACGATGTTAACTACTAGGAAGAACTCTAAGTTCTGCCTCCTTTTGTGTTAAAAACAAGAATACTTATTCTGGTATGGTTATCAACTAAATGAGAATTATGTTTAGGTTCTGGTTTTTTTTATATATTTAATTAGATATATTAAGGAGGTAGCAAAAATGAAAAATAGGGTGTTCAGAAAAAGAGGGTAATGTTCTAGATATATAAAAGTAGTAGTAATATTTGTAACGGCACGTTACAATTTTTGTAACAACTGTTTTCAATTTGCCAAATTTCGAGATAATCAGTCCACATTTGACCCTAGCTCTCATATAAGCCAAAATGACGGAAACAGCTTAAATATATAAGTTTTGAGGAAATGTTTGTATGATGGCAAATTTAGCAAATATTTCTCTATATACGGGAAAAAGAGCATCTTTTACCTTGGTGGTGAAGGGTGTCGTATAGCACTTTCTTACTTGTTTTTTTTTATAATTATTTGCAAATTTTATTGTGTCCGGTCGGCTGGTTTTTATTATACCCTTCACTACCATAGGTGGAAAGGGTATTATAAGTTTGTGCTGATGTATGTAACGCATAGAAATATTTGTCTTAGACCCACCTTTTAGTATACCAATAGGCTTAGAATCACTTTCTGAGTCGATTTAGCGATGTCCGTCCGTCCGTCTGGCTGGCTGGACCCCCATGTAAACCTTGTAATCAAACTACAGGTCGTAATTCTAAAGATAATTTGATGAAATTTGGTACAGATCATTTTTTTGATAATGGGATAATGGCTATTGAAATTGGTCAAAATCGGTTCATTATTTATGGTACCTCCCATAGGTCCCACTTCCCGGAATTGACATATTCAATATTTTTTCATGAAATTTAAAACATATAATTCTTATGTAAACCTAAATCACTGTACCAAATTTCGTTGAAATCGGTCTACATTTGACCATAGCTCCCACACAAACTCTTCTTTAAAAATGCACTAAATGAGACAAAAAAAAATCACTAAAACGCTCGTAAATCCAAAGATATTGAAAATTTTGAGTTTATTTTTTGCGTACATAATTTGTAACAACTGTAATCAATTTGCTAAATTTCGAGATAATCGGTCCACATTTGACCTTAGCTCTCATATAAGCCCAAATGATGGAAACAGCTTAAATATATAAGTTTTGAAAAAATATTTGTATGATGGAAAAATTTAGCAAATATTTGTCTTTATACGGGAAAAATAACACCTTTGATCTTAGTGGTGAAGGGTATCGTATGGTCGGGCTTGACCGACTATAGCGCTTTTTTACTTGTTTTTTATTATTATTTATTTTAAACGTATTTTTATAACTTTATAAAAGCAACTAATTTCTGAATACATAAATGAATATTAATTTTAAATCTCATCTTTATTAATTACACTGGTCAACAGTGAGTGATTTTCCAAGTACAAAAACACAAGAAATTTTAATTTTTTCGAAAGGGTTTTTGAAAAATTATGGGTTGTCAAACATTTTATGAAAAAGTTTTACACAAGTGTATTGCACTAGGATCCCAATTTATTACAATTGTTTAATATTATAATAAATAATTTTTTAATAAAACCAAAAAATGTCGTTGTGGACAAACTTTCCTCGACGCATTTCGATGATTGGTTAGGCCATCATTATAAGGAGGAGCATGCCTAATTCTAGACAGATTGAAAACCAACCACGCATTATATCTAATTTGCGAGACAGAATAAATACGAATTATAGTGTCTTAACAAACATCAATATCATCTTAACTTTTTTTTTTCAATGTGTAGTTCTAACGTTTTAAAAAGAAAAAGTTTTCTACTCCATTTTTTTTAATATTTTTATCAAAACTTTTTCTTTAGCAAATTTTTTTTATCACAAAGTTTTCTTTAAAAAAATTTTTTATCAAAAAGTTTTCTATAAACAATTTTTTATCAAAAATGTTTTATGTAAATTTTTTCTATAGAAAATTTTGTTGTTAAAAATGTTTCTATATAAAATTTTTTTTATCAAAAATGTTTCTGTAGAAAATTTTGTTGTTAAAAATTTTTCTATAGAAATTTTTTTTTTATCAAAAATTTTTCTATATAAAATTTTTTTGTTAACAATTTTTCCAAAAAAAATTTTTTTGTTAACAATTTTTCTATAAAAAATTTTGTTATCAAAAATTTTTCTATAGAAAATTTTTTATCAAAAATTTTTCTATAGAAAATTTTTTTATCAAAAATAAAAAAATATTTTTCTATAGAAAAATTTTTCTACAGAAAATTTTTTTGTCAAAAATTTGACTATAGAAAATTTTTTTATCAAAAATTTTTCTAAAAAAAATTTTTTTATTAAAAATTTTTCGATAGAAAATTGTTTAACAAAAATTTTTTTCAAAAATTTTTTTTATCAAAAATTTTTCTATAGAAAATTTGTTTATCAAAAATTTTTCTTTAGAAAATTTTTTTATCACAAAGTTTTCTTTAAAAAATTTTTTTATCAAAAAGTTTTCTATAAACAATTTTTTATCAAAAATGTTTTATCAAAATTTTTTCTATAGAAAATTTTGTATTTAAAAATGTTTCTATATAAAATTTTTTTATCAAAAATGTTTCTGTAGAAAATTTTGTTGTTAAAAATGTTTCTATAGAAAATTTTTTTGTTGACAATTTTTCCAAAAAAAATTTTTTGTTAACAATTTTTCTATAAAAAATTTTGTTGTAAAAAATTTTTCTATAGAAAATTGTTTTATCAAAAATTTTTCTATAGAAAATTTTTTATCAAAAATTTTTCTATGAAAATTTTTTTATCAAAAATAAAAAAATATTTTTCTATAGAAAAATTTTTCTACAGAAAATTTTTTTGTCAAAAATTTGACTATAGAAAATTTTTTTTATCAAAAATTTTTCTAAAAAAAAAATTTTTATCAAAAATTTTTCTATAGAAAATTTGTTTATCAAAAATTTTTCTTTAGAAAATTTTTTTAACACAAAGTTTTCTTTAAAAAATTTTTTTCTCAAAAAGTTTTCTATAAACAATTTTTTATCAAAAATGTTTTATCAAAATTTTTTCTATAGAAAATTTTGTTGTTAAAAATGTTTCTATATAAAATTTTTTTATCAAAAACGTTTCTGTAGAAAATTTTGTTGTTAAAAATTTTTCTATAGAAAATTTTTTTTATCAAAAATTTTTCTATAGAAAATTTTTCTTTTCGACTTTTTTCGGCTTTTTTTTTAATACAGTTCAGAAAATAAAACAGTGAAAATTGTTTTTAAATATCTGAAACCGTTTAATGTTGAGAAATTTCCAAAGTCAAATATTTTTCGCTAATCAAAAAAAGGACATTTTTTCTCAAAATGATGGTATACATTTTTACCTTTAAAGAAAAAGTTTTTTATTAAAAGTTAATATTTTATTGTATATTCGTAAAGAATGGGGTTCTAGATTGTTTTTAAATCAAAATTTAAGTCAGTGCAACATTTCCTTTACGTACAGCATTGAACGAAATTTGTCCAATTTTTAAGAAAATTTTTGTGTTTTCGAACATATAATAAAAAAGTCAAGCCGTTTTTGGAACATTCTAAAATGCAAATATATTCTCTTTAGATTTTAGAAATAAAAAGTTAAATTTTGCCATCTTACAAACATTTTCTAAAAACTTTTATATTTAAGCTATTTGCGTCATATGTACTAATGTGGACCGATTATGTCGAAATTAACGAAATTAAGCAAATTGATTACAGTTGTTACAAAAATTATGTATGCAAAAAACAAACCTTAAATTCCGATTATCATCAAATTTACGACCGTTTTCGTGATTTTTGTCTCATTTAGTGCGTTTTGACAGAAGAGTTTGTATGGGAGCTATGGTCAAATGTGGACCGATTTCAAATTTGGCACAGTGATTTTAGTTTACATAAGCAATATCTGTTTCAAATTTCATAAAAAATATTGATATTTGTGGTCAATACATCAATTCCGGAAAATGGGACCTATGGGAGGTACCATAAATAATGGATCGAATTTCAATAGCCATGGTTCCATTATCAAAAAAATGATCTGTGCCAAATTTCATCACCTGTACTTTGATTACATGGTTTACATGGGGTTCCGGCTAGCCAGCCAGACGGACGGACATACTGACATCGCTAAATCGGCTCAGAAAGTCATTCTAAGCCTATTGGTATACTAAAAGTTGGGTCTAAGACAAATATTTCTATGCGTTACATAATTTAGCACAAACTTATATGTAACACCCTTTCCGCCTATGGATGTGAAGCGTATAAATATTAAGTGATGATCAAATGTAACGCATATAAGTGAATTTTGTAAACTAGTGTTATTAATTTGATTTTTCTTGATTGTTAAGAGGCACTCCTTAAAAAATGCATTTCTATTGCTAAAGAAAAATGTTGTCTTAACCATTTATGTATTTTCAGACAACTCAAATGTAGGATTTTATTGACTATCAACTTACAGTACTGAGTAAAAGTATTAAACACACAAAAGTTTTATTTTCCATAGAACATTTGTTTCTTGTATGTACACATTTTTAATGAAGAAATTTTCTATAGAAAATCTGTATTCACACAATGAACAAAATTGCTATAGAAAATCTGTTTACACAATTAACAACATAATTAATTAACAAATTTTGTTAGTCACTGTATCAGCAAATCTCAGGACCCCCATATTAAAAAGTAACAATTACATAATATAATTTTATAGGCAATTTTATATTTCCTCTAAAATTATGTAATTACAAAAAATATTTTAAAATTTTACCTGAAGGAGGAGTTTAAGAAATATACAGTCACTCAAATTACTGTCCCAATGTTTTTAATGAGTTTACGAATATGCTCAATCTCTCTAGTATTTGGTATTATTATACCCTTCACCACCATAGGCGGAAAGGGTATTATAAGTTTGTGCATCAGCACAAACTTATGTAACGCATAGAAATATTTGTCGTAGACCCACCTTTTAGTATACCAATAGGCTTAGAATCACTTTCTGAGTCGATTTAGCGATGTCCGTCAGTCCATCCGTCTGGCTGGCTGGACCCCCATGTAGTAGACCTTGTAATCAAACTACAGGTCGCAATTCTGAAGATAATTTGATGAAATTTGACACAGATCATTTTTTTGATAATGAGACCATGGCTATTCGTCAAAATCGGTCCATTATTTGTGGTACCTCCCATAGGTCCCACTTCCCGAAATTGATATATTGGCCACAAATATCAACATTTTTTAATGAAAATTAATTCAAATACTACTTATGTAAACTTAAATCTCTGTACCAAATTTCGAAATCGGTCCACATTTGACCATAGCTCCCATACAAACTTTTCTTTAAAAACGCACTAAATGAGACAAAAATCACTAAAACGCTCGTAAATCTGTAATCAATTGCCAAATTTCGAGATAATCGGTCCACATTTAACCCTAGCTCTCATATAAGTCAAAATGACAAAAACAGCTTAAATATATAAGTTTTGAGAAAATATTTGTATGATGACAAAATTTAGCAAATATTTGTCTTTATACAGGAAAAAAATCATCTTTGACCATAATAGTGAAGGGTATCGTATGGTCGGTGTTGACCGACTATAGTACTTTCTTACTTGTTGTATATTGGACTCGTGTTGTAATTTTAAACATCATTGTAATACTTACCGTTAATAAAAAATTAAACAAAAGTTAATTTTTGTTGGGACGGTTTTTTGACTTTAGATTTATTTACATATTTAATGTTATTTGTATACCCTTCACCATAGACAACAGCAGGCTACACGAACACCGACTACAAAAGTCGTTGGCTGCAATCGTCGCCTCGTAGTCAGTTACTTAATTATTTTGGGGACGGCAGCTACATTTAAGATGGCAGCTACATTTCGAAACACCTGTTTATGAGTGGTGCCAATATCGCGTTTATAAGATGGACAAAATAACAATTTAAATTTTGATAAAAACGACATAAATTCATTTTATTAATTAACCTCCGAAATCAACGGTTTTCCTGTACCTGATGGTATGTCTGTATCAAAAAAAAATTTTATAGAAAGATTTTGGTGTGATCTCTAATAGTTTAAGAGTTATGGGCTTTTTAAATTTCAAGAATAATACGGTATAACTTTAGAAGTTTATATCCGATATTAAATTTTTTGGTATCAAACAAAAGCTACTGAAAATATCTTTTATATTCTTATATATTCTATATAATATTATTTATAATGGATAAGGAGCTAATATACAATAAACTTATTTCTGCAACCGACTTTTTTTATAAAAATTCGTATATCTTAAAACAATATAGATATAAGTATGCTCTTTTATATAATGAATTTTATAAAGGACATACTGGGCTTTTAGATAACATGAACTACATAGCTCTAGCACGCAACGTGTGAGTTGACAGTTTAACCCTTATCCTGTATTTAAAAAAGTATAGCGCATATGACATTTGTGGGTCAATTTTGCCCAATTTAAAAAATTTTAATATTTTAAACTAAATGTACCAATTGCTTAAGTTTTTTTTTAAAACGCTTTGTCAAAAGGTCTACAAAAATAAGAATTTAAATTGTAGTAGTAATTCCTAACAATAATCGTACAAAATTTAAAAATATCAGTGTATATAAAAAAATATTGAGCAAATTAAACTGTTTGGGCAATTTTGACCCATTAATACAGGATAAGGGTTAAAAAATAACTTTTTAAAATTTTACTTCTATTGAGTTAGAGTTATATAAATATAAATTTTTACATAATATTTTATTAGATATTATTATATACATCAAATATATAAATATTTGATAAGTATGTAAATTGTTTACATAAATTCTCCCCATTGTATTTATGGTAAATAAAGTCAAGTGGTTTAAATCGCTCATTTATTTCAATATTATATGGTATTGACAGCACTAAATCTTTTATTGTCGCCAACAAAAAAAAAAAAATTAGTTTAATTTTGGCTACAGCTACAACGGTGGTCGGTAGTCGTGTAGCCGTGTCGACTTTAAAAAATGTATTTCTATTTGAATGCATGTATTCTAATTTTGACAGGTTGTAGCCCGTAGCCTGCTGTTGTCTATGTGTTTAATGCATAAGTTTGTGCTGATGTATGTAAAGTATAGAAATATTTGCCTTAGAACTACTTTTTAGTATACCAATAGACTTAGAATCACTTTTTGAGTCGATTTAGCGATGTCAGTCCGTGCGTCCGTCTGGACGGCTGACTAGCTGGACCCCCATGTAAACCATGTAATCAAAGTACAGGTCGCAATTCTAAAGATAATTTGATAAAATTTGGCACAAATAATTTTTTTGATAGTGGGACCATTGCTATTGAAATTTGTCAAAATCGGTATTTTATTTGTGGTACCTCCCATAGGTGCCACTTCCCGAAATTGATATATTGGTCACAAATATCTATATTTTCTCATAATATTTAAAACAATTTCGTTGAAATCGGTCCATATTTGACCATAGCTCCCATACAAACTCTTCTTCTCAAAACGCACTAAATGGGACAAAAATCACTAAAACGCTCGTAAATCTGAAGATTAAGCGAATTTTAAGTTTCTTTTTTGCATATATAATTTTTGTTACAACTGTAATCAATTTGCTAAACTGCGAGATATTCGGTCCACATTTGACCCGTTTCCGTCTAAATGACGGAAACAGCTTGAATATATAAGTTTTGAAAAAATGTTTGTATGATGGCAAAATTTAGCAAATATTTGTCTTTATACAGGAAAAAAACACCTTTGACCTTAGTGGTGAAGGGTGTCGTATGGTCGGTCTTGACTGACTTGACTTTTGTATAGCCTTTATTTGCAGTTATACGACGCGGCATACTCTCTACTTAAAAGCTTCCACGACAAATTAATTTAAAAAATAACATTAAATATGTAAATAAATCTAAAGTCAAAAAACCGTCCCAACAAAAATTTGTTTTTATTTTATTTTTTTATTAACCGTAAGTCACAATAATGTTTTTTAATTAAAGTTTTCAATACGAGTCCTGATATGTAACGAATTCTTTGGAATCAAAATTCTCTATAACCATCCAATATTTGAAAATTCCCACGTACGTATACGTAAGACGTATATAAATGTTTTAAGTATTCAATTCCTTTTTTTTGTAACTTTTATGTAACTAATCAGACAATTAACGGTTATTTTCTTCAACCCAAATTGTAACTTTATTTTAGATACAAATGCATTACAACCCAAGAAACAAAAAATGGTAAAAAAATGAAGAATGATGATTATAAGGCAAAATTTACAAATTTACAAAATTTGAACAAAATTTCAAAAATCTAAAAGGCAAATTTTCTATTCTTTGATTGTTTTCTGGGTTATTACATTCATACTTTGTTAATGCTTTTGTATTTGAAAATTTCAGTAGCTTTTAAGTCATTAAATGTTTTAAGTACCCAAAGTGTTTTTTTATAGAAAAAATTTTAAAACGAAAATTTTTCTATGGAAAAAATTTTAAAACGAATATTTTTCTATAGAAAAACTTTTATAAGAAAAAGTTTTTTTCTATAGAAAAAAAAAATAATACGGAAAATTTTTTATAGAAAACATTTTAAAACGTACATTTTCTATAAAAAAATTTAAAAACGAAAATGTGTTTTTTTTTTTCAGAAAAAATTTTAAAACGAACATTTTTATAGAAAAAAATCAAAACGAAAATTTTTCTATAGAAAAAATTAAAAAATGAAAATTTTTTAATAGAAAAAATTTTAAAACGAAAATTTTGCTATAGAAAAAATTTTAAAACAAAAATTTTTTTATAGAAAAACTTTTATAAGAAAAAGTTTTTTTCTATAGAAAAAAAAAATAATACGGAAAATTTTTTATAGAAAACATTTTAAAACGAAAATTTTTCTATAAAAAAAATTTAAAAACGAAAATGTGTTGTTTTTTTTTCAGAAAAAATTTTAAAACGAACATTTTTATAGAAAAAAATCAAAACGAAAATTTTTCTATAAAAAATATTAAAAAATGAAAATTTTTTAATAGAAAAAATTTGAAAACGAACACTTTTTTCTATAAAAAAAATTTTCTATAGAAAAAATTTAAAAACGAAAATTTTTATATAAAAATAATTTTTAAACGAAAATTTTTCTATAGAAAAAATTTTAAAATGAAATTTTTTTAATAGATAAACTTTTATAAGGAACATTTTTCTATAGAAAAAAATTTTATAAGGAACATTTTTCTAAAAAAAAAAAATTTATAAGGAAAATTTTTCTGTAAAAAAAAATTTAAAACGAAAATTTTTCTATAGAAAAAATTTTATAACGAAATTTTTTCTAATTTAATAACGTAAAATTTTTCTACAGAAAAAATTTTATAACGAAAATTTTTCTATAAAAACATTTTAAAACTAAAAATTTTCTATACAAAAAATGTTAAAAAGAAAATTTTTTTATCCAAACAATTTTAAAAAGAAAATTTTTCTATAAAAAAAATTTAAAATGAAAAGTTTTTTATACAAAAATTTTTATAAGGAAAATTTTTGTATAGAAAAAAAATTTATAAGGCAAATTTTTCTATAAAAAAAATTAAAACCAAAATTTTTCTATAAAAAAAAGTTAAAAGTTTTTTATAGAAAAACTTTTATAAGGAAAATTTTTTTATAGAAAAAGAATTTATAAGGAAAATTTTTTTTATAAAAAAAAATTAAAACCAAAATTTTTCTATAAAAAAAAGTTAAAACGAAAATTTTTCAATGGAAAAAATTTTATAACGAAAATTTTTCTATAGAAAAAAATTTATAACGTAAATTTTTTTATAGAAAGAATTTTAAAACAAAAATTTTTAAATAGAAAGAATTTTAAAACGAAAAATTTTCTATAGGAACAATTTTAAAGCGAAAAATTTTCTATAGAAAAAATTTGAAATCGAAAATTTTTCTATAGAAAAAATTTTAAAGCCAAAATTTTTCATCAGAAACAATTTTATAACATAAATTTTTCTATAAAAAATTTATTATAACGAAAATATATCATATACGAAAAAAATTGAAAACGAAAATTTTTTAATACAATCAATTTTAAAACGAAAATTTTTCTATACAAAAAATTTAAAAAGAAAATTTTTCTATAGAAAAAATTTAAAAACCAAAATTTTTTGATAGAAATAATTTTAAAACGAAAATTTTTTTATAGAAAATATTTTATAACGAAAATTTTTTTAAAGAAAAAATTTAAAAACGAAAATTTTTCTATAGAAAAATTTTAAAACGAAACTTTTCTATAGAAAAATTTTAAAACGAAGATTTTTCTATACAAAAATTTTAAAACGAAAATTTTTCTATATAAAAAATTGTAAAACGAAAATTTTTCTATTAAAAAAATTTAAAACGAAAATTTTCTAAAGAAAAAACTTTAAAATAAAAATTTGTCTAAAGAAAAAATATTTGAACTTAAATTTTTTCCAAAGAAAAAAATTTAAAACGAAAATTTTTCTATTGACAAAATTTTAGTTACGACAAAATTTAGTTAAGACAAAATTTTTCTATAGAATTTTGTATTCAAAATTTTTCTAAAAAAATATATTGAAAATTTCTATTTTGAAAAATTTTATATTTTCATATTAATATTAAACATCAACAATTATTAGAAATTCAATCAAATTTGATTTTTAAATTTAATCGTTTTTGTTTGTTTTTATTCATAATGAAGAATTTTATTCATATTTACTAAAAGATGTCGTACATTTTATTCACATTAAAGTATTTTGTTTAAACTGACAAAGAATTTTTAAAATACTCACCACTTATGAATAGAAATCCAAATAAAATAAACCAAATCAATGATATTCTCGGCAGCATTTTGATTTCAATAAAAGATTTGAAATATAATTTAACAGCTTCAGGAAATTTTCAAAAACTTCAGTTGTTGAAAAGTTAGGCAAATTTATTTTCTTAACACTTTTTATTATATTGATATTTAATTTACTATTAACTATAATTTTAGATTTATTTTCTTTTATTTCAGTTTTGTTTTTTTTTTTTATTATGTTATGTAATTTTTGTAATCTTTTCAAACGATCTAATGTATAAGTTAAGTTGTGAAGTCTGACTGCTTTGGGGTTGTCTTTTCTTCAAAAGCTTTTCTTGGACGTTTAAGTTTTTCTTTTGTATTTCATTCAATCTTCCAAGTATTTTTTATAGATTTTTCTTGTTTTATTGATTGTTTTTTATTTTAAATTATTTATTGTTGTCTTTGCTATTTGCAAAATAAGGTTGGACCTAAACGTCCACAAAAAAAATATATTGAAATTTTAAAAATTTTTTAATGAAATTTTTTCTATAGAAAAATTTTGATATGAACTTTTTCTATACAAAATTTTGATATTAAATTTTTTCTTTTGAAAAATTTTGATTTGAAATTTTTTCTATTCAAAAATTTTCGATATAAAGTTTTTTCTAAAGAAACATTTTTGATACGAAATTTTGTTCTACAGAAACATTTTCGATATGAAATTTTTTTTATAAAACATTTTTCGATGAGAAGTTTTTGCTTCAGAAAAATTTTCGATGTGAAATTTTTTCTCTTAAAAAAATTTGCGATATCAAGTTTTTCCTTTAGAAAAATTTTTGATATGAAATTTTTTTCCTAGAATGAAATTTTTTTCTAGGAAAATTTTTGACGTGAAATTTTTTCTGTAAAAAAATTTTCAATATGAAATTTTTTCTATAGAAAAATTTTCAATATGAAATTTTTTCTATAGAAAAATTTTCAATATGAAATTTTTTCTATAGAAAAATTTTCAATATGAAATTTTTCTATAGAAAAATTTTCAATATGAAATTTTTTCTATACAAAAAATTTCAATATGAAATTTTTTCTATAGAAAAAATTTCAATATGAAATTTCATATTGAAATTTTTTCTATAGAAAAAATTTTCAATATGAAATTTTTTCTATAGAAAAAAATTTCAATATGAAATTTTTTCTATAGAAAAAATTTTCAATATGAAATTTTTTCTATAGAAAAATTTACAATATGAAATTTTTTCTATAGAAAAATTTACAATATGAAATTTTTTCTATAGAAAAATTTACAATATGATTTTTTTTTTTTTTTCAATATGAAATTGAAATTTCAATATGAAATTTTTTCTATAGAAAAATTTTCAATATGAAATTTTTTCTATAGAAAAATTTTCAATATGAAATTTTTTCTATAGAAAAATTTTCAATATGAAATTTTTTCTATAGAAAAATTTTCAATATGAAATTTTTTCTATAGAAAAATTTTCAATATGAAATTTTTTCTATAGAAAAATTTTCAATATGAAATTTTTTCTATAGAAAAATTTTCAATATGAAATTTTTTCTATAGAAAAATTTTCAATATGAAATTTTTTCTATAGAAAAATTTTTAATATGAAATTTTTTCTATAGAAAAATTTTCAATATGAAATTTTTTCTATAGAAAAATTTTCAATATGAAATTTTTTCTATAGAAAAATTTTCAATATGAAATTTTTTCTATAGAAAAATTTTCAATATGAAATTTTTTCTATAGAAAAATTTTCAATATGAAATTTTTTCTATAGAAAAATTTTCAATATGAAATTTTTTCTATAGAAAAATTTTCAATATGAAATTTTTTCTATAGAAAAATTTTCAATATGAAATTTTTTCTATAGAAAAATTTTCAATATGAAATTTTTTCTATAGAAAAATTTTCAATATGAAATTTTTTCGATAGAAAAATTTTCAATATGAAATTTTTTCGATAGAAAAATTTTCAATATGAAATTTTTTCGATAGAAAAATTTTCAATATGAAATTTTTTCTATAGAAAAATTTTCAATATGAAATTTTTTCTATAGAAAAATTTTCAATATGAAATTTTTTCTATAGAAAAATTTTCAATATGAAATTTTTTCTATAGAAAAATTTTCAATATGAAATTTCTATAAATTTTTTCTATAGAAAAAATTTCAATATGAAATTTCATATTGAAATTTTTTTTATAGAAAAAATTTTCAATATGAAATTTTTTCTATAGAAAAAAATTTCAATATGAAATTTTTTCTATAGAAAAAATTTTCAATATGAAATTTTTTCTATAGAAAAATTTACAATATGAAATTTTTTCTATAGAAAAATTTACAATATGAAATTTTTTCTATAGAAAAATTTACAATATGATTTTTTTTTTTTCAATATGAAATTGAAATTTCAATATGAAATTTTTTCTATAGAAAAATTTACAATATGAAATTTTTTCTATAGAAAAATTTACGATATAAAATTTTTTCTATAGAAAAATTCTCAATATGAAATTTTTTCTATAGAAAAAATTTTCAATATAAAATTTTTCCTATAGAAAAATTTTCAATATGAAATTTTTTCTATATAAAAATTTTCAATATGAAATTTTTTCTATAGAAAAATTTTCAATATGAAATTTTTTCTATAGAAAAATTTTCAATATGAAATTTTTTCTATAGAAAAATTTTGAATATGAAATTTTTTCTATAGAAAAATTTTCAATATGAAATTTTTTCTATAGAAAAATTTTCAATATGAAATTTTTTCTATAGAAAAATTTTCAATATGAAATTTTTTCTATAGAAAAATTTTCAATATGAAATCTTTTCTATAGAAAAAATTTTCAATATGAAATTTTTGCTACAGAAAATTTTTGATTTAAGGTTGTTTCTGCATTAGTTCTTTCCGAACTAGAGTAAAATGGGACTTGTCATAACGACCATAAGGCAAATCAATGTATGTATGTGCAACATCATTATATTATTGAGTCTTTGGTTCTTCGTTGCTCAATCGAAACATTGACAGTCGAAGAAACATGCTACGCTGAACGAGCATGCGCGATTGCTGATTTGTTTCCGGCTCCTAGTCAAATGTCCATAATTCGTTGCCTCTCACGATTTTATACAATTGTTTTGAAGCACTACGGTCGATGTTTTCAATTATTTCCTTATACTTTTTAACCCGATCCATTTTAATGTGTCAGAAAAAGGTATCTCCAAATATCTTACGGCTTCCTCGACGTTTGTTTTGCCACTTCCCTCGTATTATCCCATACGTAATATGTATTACAAAATTTCAAATTTGTATTACAAAATTTCAAATTTCAGTGTTTCATTGTTGCAGTTCACATTTAAAGAAAAATCTTTAGATATTTATATTTATTTTTTCTATAAGTTTTTTTTATTCAAAACTTGTTTATTTAAAATATAAAACACAAATACTCTTACAAGAAAAATATATTTAATTATTTTGTAAATGACCTTTTTAATATAAATATAAGTATTTTTATCTTATTTTTATAAATTATTAAAAAAACAAACTTTCAAAGTGATCAACAAGGTTAAGAAGTTTTCATTTTTGTATCACTTTATTATTTTTTTAATTCAATATTTTTGAAGTTATCGATCAACACTTGTAGCCATATTTCCTTTTTTTTTGTATTTATGCTCTTTAAATATAAAAATATTTTGAGATTTTTTTTTTTTTTTAAGATTACAAAACTTTAGTTGAAAATGATTATATTCATTTAAAATTTCCTGTTTTACACCCAAAATGTCTTTTAAGCATAAACTTTTGTAAAACTTTGTTTAAACTGCAAGCGGAGTTGTATTTAACTGACAACCCAGCAAATTGTAAAGAAAAATTACGTTATAAAAGTTTTAAAAAAATTTTGAATATACAATTTTTTCTATCAAAAAGATTTCATATGAAATATTTTTTATAAAAAAAATTTTCATATGAAATTTTTTCTCTAAAAAAATTTGTATGCAAAATTTTTTGTATAAAAAATTTTTCCTATGAAATTTTTTCTAAAAAAAAATGTTCATATCAAATTTTTTTTATAGAAAAATTTTCCAAATTAAATTTTTTCTATACAAAAATTTTTCCTTTGAAATTTAAAAAAAAAAATTCATATCATATTTCATATTTTTTCGATAGAAAAATTTTTCAAATAAAATTTTTTCTATAGAAAAATTTTTCAAATGAATTTTTCTATAGAAAAATTTTCTAAATGAAACTTTTTCTATAATTTTTATATAAAATTTTATCTAAAAAAAATTTTTCATATCAAATTTTTTTTACTGAAAAATTTTCCAAATTAAATTTAATCTATAGACAAATTTTCCAAATGTAA
Organism: Stomorhina lunata; assembly: GCA_933228675.1. Taxonomy (NCBI): domain Eukaryota; kingdom Metazoa; phylum Arthropoda; class Insecta; order Diptera; family Rhiniidae; genus Stomorhina; species Stomorhina lunata. The sequence goes on along the minus strand of OW121740.1, from coordinate 154,399,242 downwards.
TTTTTTGTATAGAAAAATTTTCAAAATTAAATTTTTTCTATTGAAAAGTTTTTTTCTATAGAAAAATTTTTGAAATTAAATTTTTTCTATAGAATAATTTTTGAAATTAAATTTTTTCTATAAAAAAATTTTCCAAATGAAATTTTTTCTATAAAAAAATCTTATATACAATTTTTTCTATACAAACATTTTTCATATGAAATTTTATCTATAAAAAAAATTTTCATATAAAAATTTTTCTATAGCAAAATTTTCCAAAGGAAATTTTTTCTATTTTTTCTATAGAAAAATTTTCAATATGAAATATTGTATTTTTTTTATATTTTCAATATGAAATTTTTTTTTTTTATAGAAAAATTTTCAATATGAAATTTTTTCTATAGAAAAATTTTCAATATGAAAGTTTTTCTATAGAAAAATTTTCAATATGAAAGTTTTTCTATAGAAAAATTTTCAATATGAAAGTTTTTCTATAGAAAAATTTTCAATATGAAAGTTTTTCTATAGAAAAAATTTCAATATGAAAGTTTTTCTATAGAAAAATTTTCAGTATGAAAGTTTTTCTATAGAAAAATTTTCAATATGAAAGTTTTTCTATAGAAAAAATTTCAATATGAAAGTTTTTCTATAGAAAAATTTTCAATATGAAAGTTTTTCTATAGAAAAATTTTCGATATGAAAGTTTTTCTGTAGAAAAATTTTCAATATGAAAGTTTTTCTATAGAAAAATGTTCAATATGAAAGTTTTTCTATAGAAAAATGTTCAATATGAAAGTTTTTCTATAAAAAAATTTTCAATATGAAAGTTTTTCTATAGAAAAATTTTCAATATGAAAGTTTTTCTATAGAAAAAATTTCAATATGAAAGTTTTTCTATAGAAAAATTTTCAATATGAAAGTTTTTCTATATAAAAATTTTCAATATGAAAGTTTTTCTATATAAAAATTTTCAATATGAAAGTTTTTCTATAGAAAAATTTTCAATATGAAAGTTTTTCTATAGAAAAATGTTCAATATGAAAGTTTTTCTATAGAAAAATTTTCAATATGAAAGTTTTTCTATAGAAAAATTTTCAATATGAAAGTTTTTCTATAGAAAAATTTTCAATATGAAAGTTTTTCTATAGAAAAATTTTCAATATGAAAGTTTTTCTATAGAAAAATTTTCAATATGAAAGTTTTTCTATAGAAAAATTTTCAATATGAAAGTTTTTCTATAGAAAAATTTTCAATATGAAAGTTTTTCTATAGAAAAATTTTCAATATGAAAGTTTTTCTATAGAAAAATTTTCAATATGAAAGTTTTTCTATAGAAAAATTTTCAATATGAAAGTTTTTCTATAGAAAAATTTTCAATATGAAAGTTTTTCTATAGAAAAATTTTCAATATGAAAGTTTTTCTATAGAAAAATTTTCAATATGAAAGTTTTTCTATAGAAAAATTTTCAATATGAAAGTTTTTCTATAGAAAAATTTTCAATATGAAAGTTTTTCTATAGAAAAATTTTCAATATGAAAGTTTTTCTATAGAAAAATTTTCAATATGAAAGTTTTTCTATAGAAAAATTTTCAATATGAAAGTTTTTCTATAGAAAAATTTTCAATATGAAAGTTTTTCTATAGAAAAATTTTCAATATGAAAGTTTTTCTATAGAAAAATTTTCAATATGAAAGTTTTTCTATAGAAAAATTTTCAATATGAAAGTTTTTCTATAGAAAAATTTTCAATATGAAAGTTTTTCTATAGAAAAATTTTCAATATGAAAGTTTTTCTATAGAAAAATTTTCAATATGAAAGTTTTTCTATAGAAAAATTTTCAATATGAAAGTTTTTCTATAGAAAAATTTTCAATATGAAAGTTTTTCTATAGAAAAATTTTCAATATGAAAGTTTTTCTATAGAAAAATTTTCAATATGAAAGTTTTTCTATAGAAAAATTTTCAATATGAAAGTTTTTCTATAGAAAAATTTTCAATATGAAAGTTTTTCTATAGAAAAATTTTCAATATGAAAGTTTTTCTATAGAAAAAATTTCAATATGAAAGTTTTTCTATAGAAAAATTTTCAATATGAAAGTTTTTCTATAGAAAAAATTTCAATATGAAAGTTTTTCTATAGAAAAATTTTCAATATGAAAGTTTTTCTATAGAAAAATTTTCAATATGAAAGTTTTTCTATAGAAAAATTTTCAATATGAAAGTTTTTCTATAGAAAAATTTTCAATATGAAAGTTTTTCTATACAAAAATTTTCAATATGAAAGTTTTTCTATAGAAAAATTTTCAATATGAAAGTTTTTCTATAGAAAAATTTTCAATATGAAAGTTTTTCTATAGAAAAATTTTCAATATGAAATTTTTTATATAGAAAAATTTTCAATATGAAATTTTTTCTATAGAAAAATTTTAAATATGAAATTTTTTCTATAGAAAAATTTTCAATATGAAATTTTTTCTCTATAGAAAAAATTTCATATCAAAAATTTTTCTATAGTAAAAAATGCATATCAAAAGTTTATAAAAATTTCTAAAGAATATTGCTCGTTTCAAAGTTTGTTATTTAAATTAGCCGAGGTCGGTTTACGTAATAACAGCTTAAATACCTAAAAGATTAGAGGGTTTATGTCTATTTGTCCTTATTGTTAAAATCCATCTTCGGAAAGCTTCAGTTAGCTCATAAAATAAACGGAGTCTGTCCATTTGAACCCATAACTTCCATAGAAAACCACTCCCGGATACCACTTAAATACCAAGGAAATCTAAATGTTAATAAATGTTGAACTTTATTTGCTACGACAAAAAATATTTAGTCCAAAGAATTTATCAACAATTACAAACGGAACAAATTTTATCGCATTAAGTCCACATTTTAAATTAAATGCTCCTTCGGATATATGTGATGAGATATATTTATAAATTTAACATAATTTAATGGTGGGTATATAAGATTCGACACGGCCGAATATAAACCGCTTACTTGTTTTAATTCTATTTATATCAATTTTGATCGATTTCGTTTAATCCGAAAATATGTCTATTGTAAAAGTTTTTGAACATCCTTGAGAACTCAGAATTATAAAAAATAAATTCAAACAATTTTCCTAAAAATGTTTTACATAAAAACTTCGTTGTTAACAATTTTCGATTTCGATTTCTTATCGATTTATTTCTTAAAACAATCTCTTACTGGGAAATATTTATTACTTGTTATTTTTAGGCCAATTAAAAAACAAAATAAGGCGTTTACCACTTAAATCCCCAACAAAAAAATCTTAAAACATTTATTATGAAATAAAGGATTTTTATCTATTTATTTTTTCTTGCTTTTAAATTTTTATCTTTTGTTCAATTTTTATTCTTTTATTTAAAATTACTTCTAATTTAATTTGAATTTTATATCTCAATTTATTTTTTATTTGAAAATTTTATTATTTTTATATTTGTATATTTTTCAATTTCCCGCTTTTATGTTTTTCATTGTTCAAAAGTCCACGACTTACTAAACTTTGTTGTTTTAGATATTTTTGCAATTCGTTAATTTTTTTTTTTCCATCTTGTCTACTTATATTTTTTGTTGTTTCTTATAGACTTTTGTATTTTGTTAATTTTGTTTTTTTTATTATTATTTTCAAGTGATTTTTGTTAAAACATTTATTTGTTTTCTGCTGCGGCTGCTTCTGATATTTTTGTTCATTCAATTTTCGAGTTTGTGTCTTAAGTCTTTCGTTTTCTTAATTTCATTGCGAGAGCTTTTCATAGATTTAAGCTTATTTTTCGCTATGTTGCTGCTACAAAAACAGGTTTTAGATTTTGGATTTATGTTATTGCTGGTGTTGTTGTTATGTTGAAGATTTATTTGTTGCTGTATGTGTAAAGTCGTGCCCCCAAAAGTTTTTCTTGTTTTGCTTTAATTTTCAGAACATTTAATGATAGTTTTGCTTTTTTTTTGTGATTGTGCCACCAAATGTTGAAAGTTTCTTTAAATGTAAGTCTTTGGGTTAGTCTACATATATGTCTGGGAGTATTTTATGTTATAGAATATTTTATATAGGTCTTTTATGCTTTTAAAAATTGTGCTATAACATAGATATGTGGCAATACTAGATTTATAGTTCAGCTTTTTGATTTTGTTTAAGAGGAATATAATATGAAAACGGGTAAATCTATACCATGGATTTAAAATTATAGAGTTTTTTTTTTTTAATGTAACCTTTTTTAACACTAATGTTAAATCCGTTCTCTTATATGGCTGTGAGATATGGAATATTTCGAGTTGAGAGATGAGCAGACTACAATCACTTAACAATCGAAGCCTTAGACGCATTTTTAGAATTTTATGGCACTTTAAAATTTTCTACAGAAAATTTTTATATCGAACAATTTTCTATAAAAAATGTTCATACCGAAAAATTGTCTATATTAAATTTTTATGAATTAATAAATAAATGTAATAGATTGGAATCAAGTGCGAATTATTTTTCTTTTTAAAATTTTTATACCGAAAAATTTTCTATATAAAATTTTTATACCGAAAAATTTTCTATATAAAATTTGTATGCCGAAAAATTTTCTATATTAAATTTTTATATCGAAAAATTTTCTATAAAAAATTTTTATATCGAAAAATTTTCTATAAAAAATTTTTATATCGAAAAATTTTCTATATAAAATTTTTAAACCGAAAAATTTTCCATATACAATTTTTATACCGAAAAATGTTCTATATAAAATTTTTATACCGAAAAATTTTCTATATAAAATTTTTATACCAAAAAATTTTCTATATTAAATTTTTATACCAAAAACTTTTCTATATAAAATTTTTATACCGAAAAATTTTCTATATAAAATTTTTATACCGACAAATTTTCTATATAAAATTTTTATACCGAAAAATTTTCTATATAAAATTTTTATACCGAAAAATTTTCTATATAAAATTTTTATACCGAAAAATTTTCTATATAAAATTTTTATACCGAAAAATTTTGTATATAAAATTGTTATACCGAAAAATTTTGTATATAAAATTTTTATACCGAAAAATTTTGTATATAAAATTTTTATACCGAAAAACTTTGTATATAAAATTATTATACCGAAAAATTTTCTATATAAAATTTTTTACCGAAAAATTTTCTACAGAAAATTTTTATACCAAAAAATTTTCTACAGAAAATTTTTATACCAAAAAATTTTCTACAGAAAATTTTTATACCAAAAAATTTTCTACAGAAAATTTTTATACCAAAAAATTTTCTACAGAAAATTTTTATACCAAAAAATTTTCTACAGAAAATTTTTATACCAAAAAGTTTTCTACAGAAAATTTTTATATCGAAAAATTTTCTATTAAAAATTTTATACCGAAAAATGTTCTATACGTTAATAAATGTAATAGATTGGGATCAAGTGCGAATAATTTTTCTTTTGGAAATATTTATACCGAAAAATTTTCTATATGAAATTTTTATAACGAAAAATTTTCTATAAAAAATTTTTTTTACCGAAAAAATTTCTATGTCAAATTTTTGTACCGAAAAAATTTCTATGTCAAATTTTTATTCCGAAAAAATTTCTATATCAAATTTTTATAGCGAAAAATTTTCTATATAAAGTTTTTATACCGAAAAACTTTCTATATAAAATTTTTATACCGAAAAATTTTTTATATAAAATTTTTATACCGAAAAATTTCTATATAAAATTTTTATACTGAAAAATTTTCTATATTAAATTTTTATATCGAAAAATTTCTATTAAAAATTTTCTATATAAAATTTTTATATCATAAAATTTTTATATCATAAAATTTTTATACCGAAAAATTTTCTATATAAAATTTTTGTACTGAAAAATTTTCTATATAAAATTTTTATACCGAAAAATTTTCTATATAAAATTTTTATATCGAAAAAATTTCTATATAAAATTTTTATACCGAAAAATTTTCTATATAAAATTTTTATACCGAAAAATTTTCTATATAAAATTTTTATACCGAAAAATTTTCTATATAAAATTTTTATACCGAAAAATTTTCTATATAAAATTTTTATACCGAAAAATTTTCTATATAAAATTTTTATACCGAAAAATTTTCTATATAAAATTTTTAAACCGAAAAATTTTCTATATAAAATTTTTATACCGAAAAATTTTCTATATAAAATTTTAATAATTTAAAATTTTCTATATAAAATTTTTTGAAATAAAAATTCTATATAGAAAATTTTTCTATACAAAAATTAGCAATATTTTTCGGTATAAAAATTTTGAATAGAAAATTTATAAAATTTTTATACCGAAACATTTTCTATATAAAAGTTTTATAACTAAAAATGTCTTTTTAAAATTTTTAGATAGAAAAATTTTATATATAGAATATTTATACCAAAACATTTTCTTCGGTATATTTGTTTACTGTTCTTTGAATAACGTTGATGAAGGGTATATTAGTTTCAGCAAAGCCGAACATAGCACTCGTGCTTGTTTGTACTAGCTTAGTTTATGTATCTATTGTATAATAAACTAATGTTATAGATTTCCTAATAAATCAAAATCAAACAATTTAATGGAGGTTTAAGTCATTAAAAAAATACTACACGCACAAAAAGTGCGTACCTACATACATGTTTTTTGTTAATTTTTTTTTTTTTTTTTTTTGTTAATAAATTTTTAATTTCAGAAATCACAAACAATACTTTTAATTTAACATTTAAAAAAGTGTGGGCGTTAAGAATGAGGTTAAGAAGGAGAGCAAATTTTGTTAAATAGTATTTTTAATAAAATTCTTAAAATAACCTTGATATTAATATGATTGTAGAAAATTATTTGTTTTTTTTTCACAATTTTGTTAATGTTAATTTAATTACTTAAACATATCACAATGGGGTACACCGAATATTGGCTTATATCGGGTGTTTTTTATTGAGGTATAGAACTTTAAGTTGGCATCACTTTTTTAACTGGCGGCCATTTTGTCAGCTGTCAAGTGATTAATATTTAGTTTGGTTTGCCATTTCATCATGAACAGGTTAACAAAAGAACAACGCTTGCAAATCGTGCAAATTTATTTCGAAAATAATGGTTCAGTTCGCGAAGTTTACCGCAAGCTCCGTCCATTTTATGGTCGACATAATCGTCCATCAGAGCAATTAATTCCGTTAACCATGGATCGTTTTCGCACTACGTTTACTCTATGTGATAATACGCATCCGCAGCGACGTCGAACAGTGCGCACCGAAGAAACAATTGCCGCTGTAGAGCAAAGTGTTGAAGAGGACCCGAATGAATCGATTCGCCACCGTGCACAGCAATTGGAGCTTTGTCCATCAACTTTATGGAAGATTTTGCGCAAAGATCTTGGCTTGCGACCTTACAAGATCCAGCTTGTGCAAGAATTAAAGCCGCGAGACCATGCAATGCGTCGTGATTTTGGTGTATGGGCCGAAAATGAGATTGATCTCGATGCTGATTTTCATCGCAAAATTTTGTTCAGTGATGAGGCTCATTTTTGATTGAATGGCTACGTCAACAAGCAAAATTGCCGCATTTGGAGTGAAGAGAATCCACATGAGACCCTTGAGACGCCATTACATCCACAAAAACTGACTGTTTGGTGTGCTCTATGGGCTGGTGGAGTCATTGGGCCATACTTCTTCCGAAATAATGCTGGAGAGTCAGTGATCTTGGCCACCAAGATCGTGCGATTTGACACCACTGGATTATTTTCTTTGGGGATATGTGAAGTCGCTCGTCTACGCCAACAAACCAGCAACGTTAGGGGACTTGGAATCCAACATTCGTGGCGTTATTGCCAACATACGGCCCCATATGCTCGAAAAAGTAGTTGAAAATTGGACCTGTAGAATTGGCTTTATTCGAGCCAGCCGCGGCGGCCACATGCCCGAAATCATATTTAAACATTAATGGCATAAAATTATCCTTCCAATAAAGCCAAATTGATGGGCATTAAAACGATTTTCTTGTGTTTTATTTCAATTCGAAGTTCTATACCTCTAAAAAAACACCCATTACTTAGTCTTAAACCTTTTTCAAAATCTGTTTCAATTGAAAGGTTTTTGTCCTTAATAAATGACAAGATTAATACCAGTTTTTTATACATTTTCTTATCTTGATCTCTATTTCATAATAATTCTAAGTTTCTATGTAGAAACAAGTTTAATTCTATGATCAACAACTTCTCACTCATCACTAGTATCATCATTGGATTCTGTATCATCAGTACAAGGTCATTTCAATTCCATACCAGCTAAAGCTCAGTAGTCGTGTCATGATAATGTTGATTCTTTTGATGGTTAATGGTAAATTTATGGTTAACATCTTTTCAATTCCCCAGCCTTTGGCTGACTGCCTGTTTGATAATTTATTTGAATTCATTTATTTTTATTCAGCCCAGCCACAGCATCTTTCTCAGCATGATCAGTTTTACAATGTTAAATTCGTGTTCTTCAATCATTTATTTGTAAATTTATATCCGTCCGTATGTATGTCTGTCTGTATTTTTTTGACAAGAAGGCTGAATTAAAGACAAGCAAGATCAATGCAGTTCTTTTGAAATTATTACAAAAAAAAAATCCAAAAAATGACACAATTGGCAGAAACTCAGCTTCATAGTTGAAGCTGTTAAAATTGTGGTAATAATGTCAGCTAAAATCATGTTTTTTACACATAAACGACAACAGATTTTTACGAGAAAAATTTAAAAATTGTTTATTCAGAGATTTTCAGATGTGCCGGTAATGTGGTATACCAATTTTTTTTTTTAGATGGCCAAAATTTGTAGTTGTGCTTCCATGGATCCGTTTGAGAAAAATATTAAAAGCGATTTTAAATAATGAGCATGTAATGTGGTACACCACATGTTGCTAATATAAAAAGAGGATGTACAAACGCGCGTACATACATCAGCATTAATTTATAATCACGGGTCGTCGCAAAGAGAACAGAACAAAAAAATAGTCGGCAGAGTTGCCGTTTTTTTATACTTTAAACTAATGTAGGTATTTTTTTCAATGTGTTATTCTAACGTTTTTTTTTATCAAAAAGTTTTTTATAGACAATTTGTTTAACAAACATTTTTCTGTAGAAAATTTTTTTATCATAAACTTTTCTATAGAAAATTTTTTTATCAAAAATTTTTCTGTAAAAAATTTTTTTATTAAAAATTTTTCTATAGAAAATTTTTACAAAAATTTTTCTATAGAAAATTTTTTTATCAAAAATTTTTCTATAGAAAATTTTCCCAAACATTTTTCTATAAAAAATTTTTTTATCAAAAATTTTTCTATAGAAAATTATTTTATCAAAAATTTTACTATATAAAATTTTTTTATCAACAATTTTTCTATAGAAAATTTTTTTATCATAAATTTTTCTATAAAAAATTTTTTTATCAAAAATTTTTCTGTAGAAGATTTTTTTATCAAAAATTTTTCTATAGCAAATTTTTTAATCAAAAATTTTTCTATGGAAAATTTTTTATAAAAATTTTGTCTATGGAAAATGTATCAAAATTTTTTCTATGGAATATTTTTTATCAAAATTTTTTCTATGGGAAATTTTGTATCAATTTTTTTTTTATGGAAAGTTTTTTTTTATCAAAATTCTTTCAATGGAAAATTTTTTATCAAAATGTTTTCTATGGAAAATTTTTTGCCAACATTTTTTCTATAGAAAATGTTTCTATATTTTGTTTTATCAAACATTTTTCTATGGAAAATTTTGTTGTCAAAAATTTTTCTAAAGAAAATTTTTTCATAAAAAATTTTTCTATAGAATATTATATCCTTAAAAAATTTTCTATAGAGAATTTTTTCATAAAAAATTTTTCTATAGAAAAATTTTTCATACAAAATTTTTCTATAGAAGATTTACAATTTTTTTGATATAAAAATACTTTTATCGAAAATTTTTTTTATCAAAAATTTTTCTATAGAAAATTTTTTTTATCAAAAATTTTTCTATGGAAAATTGTTTATCAAAATTTTTTCTTTAGAACATTTTTTATCAAAATTTTATGGAATGGAAAATTTTTTCTATATTTTTTTTTTTATTAAAAATTTTCTATAGATAATTTTTTATCAAAAATTTTTCTTTAGAAATTTTTTTTATCGAAAATTTTTCTATAGAAAATTTTTTAAAATATTTCTATGGAAAGTTTTTTATCAAAATTTTTTCTATGGAAAATTTTGTATCAAAATTTTTTCAATGGAAAATTTTTTATCAAAAATTTTTCTATGAAAAATTTTGCATCATATTTTTTTCTATAGAAAATGCATCTATATTTGTTTTTATCAAAAATTTTTCTATAGAAAATTTTGTTGTCAAAAATTTTTCATAAAAAAATTTTCTATAGAAAACTTTTTTATAAAAAATTTTTCTATAGAAAACTTTTTTATAAAAAATTTTTCTATAGAAAATTTTTTTATCAAAAATTTTTCTATAGGAGATTTAAAAATATTTTGATAAAAATACTTTTATCAAAAATTTTTACAGAGAAATATTTTTATCGAAAAATTTTCAATAAAATATAATTTTTATCGAACAGTTTTCCAAAGAAAAATATTTTTATTTAAAATGTTTCTATGAAAAAATTTTTCGATTAAAAGTATCTAAAAAATATAAAAATCTAAAATTGTTTAATTGTTTTGAAAAATATTCCCAATATTCACAAAAATATTCACAATGTGTACAAAAATAATAGTGTCGTGGCAACAATGTTCGAGATTATATTTCTTTATTCTCTCGAACCATGTATTTTGTTGCTATAAATTGAATTTTAATTTGTTTCTTGTCTTTTTTGTTTTTGTCTTTTCTTTGACAAAGCGACACCACGAGTATTATTAATGATCGTGGTATTTACGAAAATTAAAAAAATGCATCGGCTTCTGGTGGTATGAGCTGCCTACTCCTGCTTAGAATAGCCTCCGCACCAAATGTTGAATAATTATCATTAATTTGCCAATTAAATTGTATAAACTACCACAAAATGTCTTTGATTGCGGAAGTTTAAAATTTAATGATTAAATTTATTTTAATAATTTGCCAACTCCATATTAGATTGAATTAATAAATTAAATACGCGAAAATTGTTAATACATAATAAGTTATATTAAGGCAAGAAGTACGTTTTATAATATTAAACCACGCGAATTTTTATATTAGCATTTTGTATAATACAAATTCTACATAAATTTTTTATTTCCTTATACCGATTTGCAAATGCTACGATTAAAGTTTAAATACCTCTCAAGTCAAATACCCTTTATCCATAATGGCATGATGTCAAATCGCCCTGTGCCGTCTCAGAAAGTGATAGCCATTTTTGTAGGCACTCTGTTAATTTTTAGGTGAGAAACATTAACCATTAAAATTTGAGACAATTCGGACAACGTTGACACGGACCTAAAGTTGAAAAAAATTGACTTTTTCCGGGTTTAATTTTTTGGGGTCATTTTGGTCCCTGTTATTCACGAAAGGGTTAATATTTGTAGTTTATATGATTTTTGCTATTAACTAAACAGTTTTTTAGAAGACTTAGCTAAATAAATATTGTTTGAACCACAGCAATAGCTTAGACAAAGTGGAAATATGCTTTAAAATTGATTTTGACCCCGGTAACGCAAGGGTTAATCATTTCCAATTCTTGTTAACTATATCCACTAATTCTGCTTAAAATGTAAACAAATATAAAATTATTAAACTTTTTCTAAAATTTCTCAAAAGAAGCTACTTTTCCCGAAATTCTTTGACTTTAAGCCACAGGTATGGGAATACGGCTACCGTTTTTACTCCTAATGCATTCGTAATAAATTACTGGAGTCCGAATTGCAAATTTTCAAAATTCGCTTAACAAAATTTTTAAAAACATGAAAAGATCTAAATTTTGAGTTATCAAAAATAATAGGAAGATACCAACCAATTTTAACAAATTTTTATAAAGGGTTATCCATTTCGTGGCGATATCAACTGGCCACCAAATCATGCGATTTGACACCATTAGACTTTTTTTGTGGGGCTCATTATCTCAAAAGAATCAATGCTTGCAACATTTCGCGTGATGGTTATTTAAGTGATGTAGTGTTTTTTTTTTTTTTTTTGGGGTAAATTTGTCTATGTATGTCGTCAAGAAAACGAAATTTACGGAAAAAAATTCTATAACTCAAAAGCCGTTTGAATGATTTATAAGACATCTACTTCAAGAGAAAGCTTATTTAGTCTATATTACAAATCATACTTTTATAAAAGTTTTCAAATCCCGATTTTGTTTAATTCTTAATTTTATTTATTTTACATCGACTGCATGTTTTTGCTGTAGGCTAACCTGTAATAATTACAGAAATATATGTTGCCGTGACCAGGGATCGATCCAAGGCTGAATATGATCAAATTTGATTTTTTTGAAAATGTTTATATGGAAACATAAAAGTGCGATTCTCTTGGAAACTACAAGAGATAGAGCTATATAGGGCAAAATCTTATCTGATGTTTTTTGATGTTTTTATAAACACGGGTCGTCGCAAAAAAAAGTCGGCAGAGTTGCCGCTTTTTATACCTTTAACTAAAATCGGTTTTTTTTCAATGTGTAGTTCTAACGTTTTAAATATTTCTATCAACAATTTTTCTATAGAAAATTTTTCCATAAAAAATTTTTCTATAGAAAAATTTTTTTATCAAAAATTTTTTTATAGAAAATTTTTTTATCAAAAATTTTGTAATAGAAAATTTTTTCATTAAAAATTTTTCTATAGAAAATTTTTTTACCAAAAATTTTTCTATAGAAATTTTTTTTATCTAAAATATTTCTATAGAAAATTCAGAAATTTTTCTATAGAAAATTTTTTTATCAAAAATTTTTTATAGAAAATTTTTTTATCAAAAATTTTTCTATAGAAAATTTTTTTATCAAAAATTTTTTAACACAAAATTTTTCTGTAGAAAATTTTTTTATAAAAAATTTTTTTATAAAAAATTTTTCTGTAGAAATAGAAAATTTTCATACAAAAATGTTTCTATAGAAAATTTTTTTATCAAAAATTTTTCTATAGAAAATTTTTTTATTAAAAATGTTTCTATAGAAATAGAAAATTTTCATACAAAAATGTTTCTATAAAAATTTTTTTTTTATCAAAAATTTTTCTATAAAACATTTTTTTATCAAAACTTTTTCTATAGAAGATTTGAAAATTTTTTGATATAAAAGTATTTTTATCGAAAATTAAAAAAAATATATTTTTATCGAAAAATTTTCCATAAAATCTAATTTTTATCGAACAATTTTCCAAAGTAAAATATTTTTATTAAAAATTTTTCTATAAAAAATGTTTGGGTCGAAAATATAAAAAAAAAAACAAGTAAGAAAGCGCTATAGTCGGTCAAGCCGACCATACGATGCCCTTCACCACTAAGGTCAAAGGTGTTATTTTTCGTGTGTAAAGACAAATATTTGCTAAATTTTGCCATGATACAAACATTTTCTCAAAACTTATATATTCAACCTGTTTCCGTCATTTGGACTTATATGAGAGCTAGGGTCAAATGTGGACCGATTATCTCGAAATTTGGCGGATTGATTACAGTTGTTACAAAAATTATGTATGCAAAAAATAGAATCAAAATTTCCATTATCTTTAGATTTACGAGCGTTTTAGTGATTTTTTGTCTCATTTAGTGCGTTTTTAAAGAAGAATTTGTATGGGAGCTATGGTCAAATGTGGACCGATTTCAACGAAATTTGGTACAGTGATTTAAGTTTACATAAACAATCAAATTTCATGAAAAAATATTGATATTTGTGGCCAATATAGCAATTCCGGGAAGTGGGACCTATGGGAGGTACCATAAATAATGGACCGATTTTGACCAATTTCAATAGCCATGGTCCCATTATCAAAAAAATGATCTGTGCCAAATTTCATTAAATTATCTTTAGAATTGCGACCTGTAGTTTGATTACAAGGTTTACATGGGGGTCCAGCCAGCCAGCCAGCCGTCCAGCCAGCCAGACGGACGGACGGACGGACATCGCTAAATCGACTCAGAAAGTGATTCTAAGCCTATTGGTATACTAAAAGGTGGGTCTAAGACAAATATTTCTATGCGTTACAAACATCAGCACAAACTTATAATACCCTTTCCACCTATGGTGGTGAAGGGTATAAATATAAAGTTATTTAATATTAGAATTTGTTTCTGTTTTGAAAAATATTCCCAATATTTACAAAAATATTCCCAATATTTACAAAAATAATAGTGTCGTGGCAACAATGTTCGAGATTATATTTCATTGTTCTCTTGAACCATGTATTTTGTTGCTATAAATTGGATTTTGGTTGGTTTCTTGCCTATTTTCCTTAACAAAGCGGCACCAACCACATCTATATTCCAAGTTTTATTAATGATTGTGGTATTTACGAAAATTAAAAATATTCATCGGCTACTGGTGGTATGGGCTGCCTACTCCTGCTTATAAACTAGAGCTAACCTTAAAAAAAACGGTTAGCACGATTTAATACAGTGTACTCAAATTATTTTTACCCACAAGGTCTCCCTTTTGTAGATTTTTTTCAACTACACAGTGCTGTTTGCTAAAGTCTTTTAAGTGTACCTATTTCAAAAGACATGAGTGTATGCTTATGCACATCAAAAATTTTAACTTATTATTGAAATCTTGTATCATTTTAAAAATCATAAATGGTCATCCTAGAATTATTTTCTATGTTTGGAACTGAACATAAATTCATACCAACATTTCTGTTGTCAATTTTTTTGAACTAAAATTTTAGAAATTTATACAAAAAACTAAAATCATTATAAATTGTTTTTTTACGCTATTTTTTCATATCTTTTAACAATCACTTTTTGAAATGAAATTAAAACCAAAAAAAATTTAACGATTTATTTATCGTGTCATTTTTTAATACAAAAATATATTTTTAGCATCCTCTCACAGACAACACTGGTCAACAGCCAAAAATTACATTCAAGTTAAACCATATTTTTATACCCACCATCAAAAAGAATGGGGGGGGGTATATTGAGATTGTCATTCCGTTTGTAATTTCCTTAATATTTTCTCAAAAAAGAAAAGCGATATATGTTCTGAATCCTTATAAAATTCTAAGACGATTGAGCGATGTCCATCTGTCTGTCTAGCTCACTGAAACTTAGCAAAAATATTCTTCATTTCTGAGAAAATTTTGGTATTGAAATTGGGCAAAATCGGTTAACATTTGACCATAGATCCCGTATAACCTCGCCTACGGTAATCGCTTATTTTCTAATAAATAACAAATAATAAATAACAAATAATAAAATTTGGTATCTAGAAGTTTTACTAAAGCCGCAGGATAAAATTTCATCAAAATCGGTTCACATTTAGCCATAGCTCCCATACAAAAAACTTATGAAAACAACCCAAATTTCACCTAAAATACATTTAAATGCCAATAAATCTAAAACTATAATAGTAATCGCCGTGGTATAGCAGGTTAGTCATCCGCCTAGCATACCAGGGGTCCCAAGTTCGATCCCTGGTCAGACCCACTTGAAAAATACATTTTCAAAAAAAGCGGCGGTTCACCTCATAACTCAGCTAGCCACTGGTTATTGAGTATTAGGCTATGAAAAACTTCTCTAACTAATGCATTTGCCGTTCGGAGCCGGAGTTAAAACGTAGGTCCCTTTCAATGAGTCTAAAAATAGAATCGGATGCAGCTCATTGTCTGAGAGAAGTACCACTTGGTCCAATTGGAATGTTGTCGTGGAAATTATTATAATTATTATTATAACAGATATAACCACTAAATTTGGCGCAAGAAAGTCTTATATCATATATATTTCGTCATAATCGGTCACCATTTGACCATAGCTCCCATATAAAAAACTTACGAAAACACAAAAATACAAAAAGAAAAGGGGGCTTATGTCCGTCTGTCCGTCGGATATAAGCGCGATAGCTCCTTAACTACAAGAGCAAAAGAGACAAAATTTTACAAAAGTATTTTCGATATAGTTGTGTACTGAAAATGGGCGAAATCGGTTCACATTAAGTTAGAGCTCTCATATAACCCAGCCTTGGGAAACACATTAATGCTGATAAAATGAATAGGGAATAGGGAAGTTTTATACAACTATTAGTCAGTATATCAAATTTTATAGGAATCGGTCCATATTTGACTATAGCTTTCATATAAAAAACACTCCCGGAAACCAAAAAAATGTAGCAAAGTCCAGTTAAAAGCTATTAAATTAGAAACTATGATAGCTATGGCCACTAAATTTTGCATAAATAAACTCTATATAACTCTATATGTTTGGCTATAGTTCTTATATACATATAACATCCCCTTTTTATATCTACAATCAAAAAGATTTGGAGGTACATTCAGTATATTAAGATTGCACCTACGAAATTAGATAGCTATCAATGTCCAGACTTTATATACGGTAGACGCATTAGGAACTTCTGACAAAATATATGAACCTGCCGTGTTACTATCAACATGTTTATCTTAACTACATACTTAGCACAACGAAGGACTTTATGAAGGCCTTCGACAGTGTCAATAGGAGCTATCTATGGAGAATTTTAGAAAACCGTAACGTGCCAACGAAAATTCTGAACTTAATTCGGGTAACGTACGTGGACTTTAAATGTCGGGTTCTACATAAAGGTAAATTGTCTAATCCGTTCGAAGTTACTACTGGAGTAAGACAAGGATGTATCTTATCACCCATACTTTTTATCCTTGTCATCGACAATATAACGCGCGGCACTGAATGGTAGACGTGGTATACAATGGACACCCTTTAAACAACTCGAGGACTTGGAATACGCCGATGACGTATGTCTTGTAAGCCAAAGCTCAGGCCACCTTCAAGAAAACACTAGCGCTATTACTGTTGAATCTCGGGCAGCTGGGCTGGAAATCAATATTTCCAAGACAAAGATTATGCCTGGAGGCTATGGCGCAAACCCGTCGCCACACATCAATGTGGATAACGAGGGTATTGGATATGTAGTGTTTACTCGGGTTATGTTTGCTCGATTAATCGGAAAAATAAAAATCGATTAATTGCTCGAGTAAAATAAAATGACTAATTTCAAATAAAGATTTATTTGAGTAATTTTCCACGAGCAATCGAGTTACTCGAGTAAAATTATTTCAATAATTTTGTAAGTATTTTTTTTAATATAACGACTAAAATTTATCTCAGCGTATTTCTGAACTGTTAAGTTTATAAAAAAAACGTTAGCCAAATGGAGAGCTAAAATACTACTTGTCGTTCTATGGTCCATCTTAGGCAATAACTGATGGTTCTACTATAGTTAATTTAAAGCAATAATCGAGGTTTTTAATATAGTTAATTTTCCATTTATGAAATAATCGTAAATTTTGACATTGTCAGTTCTTAGCAATAATCGAGACTTGTAAATTACAACTTGTAATATAGTCCGTAGTATATATATATATAGTCAATGTAATTTCAGATATAAATAGCCTAGTCTACCATACCCTCTTGTGTTATCCAATGTATTCGTAATTTTTACTATTGTTTATTTAAATGTCATAATGTAATCGTAGCTCCTGTTATAGATTAGTTGAATGTACCATTGCAATCGTAAAACCAACTATAGTCCAGTTGACGTCTCCAATGTATTCGAAGATACTACTATAGTTTAGTTGAAGATCCCTGTGTAATCGTAGGTCCCACTCGATTAACAGTACGTTGTACTATAGTTCAGTTAAAGGACGCAATGTAATCGTAGATCCTACTTTCGTACAGTTGAAGATCCCATTGTAAACATAGGTAAAAGGTAGTCGTAGAGCCTACTAATCTATTAGATCAAACTCAGGATTTATGAAATCGAAGGATCGCTTTTTATATATAGAAGTAAATAAACTCACTTAAAATATTTAGGGTGACAATATGTTACAAATGTAAATTTGTATTAAAAATAAATGTTTTTTATTTTTGTTTTATGTTTTTCATTGCGAATTGTTAAACCTTTTTGTTAATAAAACACTATAATTTTATTAAAAAAATTGTTGTTTTAAAAATATATATCAAAAAAGCTTACAGAAAAATCTTACTCGAGTAATGTGATGATGAATTTTTTACTCGATTAACTCGAGTAATTTTTAACGATTAATCGATTTTCCGAGTAATTAAAAAAACACATTTTCAAGTTATTTGATTACTCAAACAATTAAAAGTCGAGTAAAATGAACACCCTAATAATGGGTGTTTTTTTTAGAGGTATAGAACTTCGAATTGAAATAAAACACAAGAAAATCGTTTTAATGTCCATCAATTTGACTTTATTGGAAGGATAATTTTATGCCATTAATGTTTAAATATGATTTCGGGCATGTGGCCGCCGCGGCTGGCTCGAATAAAGCCAATTCTACAGGTCCAATTTTCAACTACTTTTTCGAGCATATGGGGCCGTATGTTGGCAATAACGCCACAAATATTGGCTTCCAAGTCCCCTAACGTTTCTGGTTTGTTGGCGTAGACGAGCTACTTCACATATCCCCAAAGAAAATAATCCAGTGGTGTCAAATCGCACGATCTTGGTGGCCAATTGACAGGTCCATTCCGCGAAATTATGCGCTCATCGAATGTTTCCTTCAATAAATCAATTGTGACGTGCGCTGTGTGGCATGTAGCGTCGTCTTGTTGGAACCACAACTCATCCACATTCATGCCATCCAATTGGGGAACAAAATAGTCAGTTATCATGGCTCTATACCGGTCTCCATTTATGGTAACTGACTCTCCAGCATTATTTCGGAAGAAATTTGGCCCAATGACTCCACCAGCCCATAGAGCACACCAAACAGTCAGATTTTGTGGATGTAATGGCGTCTTAAGGGTCCCATGTGGATTCTCTTCACTCCAAATGCGACAATTTTGCTTGTTGACGTAGCCATTCAACCAAAAATGAGCCTCATCACTGAACAAAATTTTGCGATAAAAATCAGCATCGAGATCAATCTCATTTTCGGCCCATACACCAAAATCACGACGCATTGCATGGTCTCGCGGCTTTAATTCTTGCACAAGCTGGATCTTGTAAGGTCGCAAGCCAAGATCTTTGCGCAAAATCTTCCATAAAGTTGATGGACAAAGCTCCAATTGCTGTGCACGGTGGCGAATCGATTCATTCGGGTCCTCTTCAACACTTTGCTCTACAGCGGCAATTGTTTCTTCGGTGCGCACTGTTCGACGTCGCTGCGGATGCGTATTACCACATAGAGTAAACGTAGTGCGAAAACGATCCATGGTTAACCGAATTAATTGCTCTGATGGACGATTATGTCGACCATAAAATGGACGGAGCTTGCGGTAAACTTCGCGAACTGAACCATTATTTTCGAAATAAATTTGCACGATTTGCAAGCGTTGTTCTTTTGTCAACCTGTTCATGATGAAATGGCAAACCAAACTAAATATTAATCACTTGACAGCTGACAAAATGGCCGCCAGTTAAAAAAGTGATGCCAACTTAAAGTTCTATACCTCAATAAAAAACACCCGATATGTAGGTACCTTTAATTATCTACGTAGTTTGGTATCTATAAAAGGTGGCGCCGACGAGGATATTGAATCTCGCATTAATAAGGCAAAATCTGCATTCGGCATTCTCCGAATTATAAGAAAATCTCGGCAAATATCAACAACAACTAAGTTACGAATATATAACTCGAATGTCAAGTCCATCTTGTATTACGGCTGATAAGCGCCTACAAACCTTTGCAAACAAATGCTTGCGGCAAATCCTTAATTTATGGTGGCCAAATCGCATAAGAAATGAAGATCTACTAAACGCTACAAACCAAATCCCTTCTTCTATAGAGGTATGTCAACGGAAATGGCGGTGGATAGGCCACACACTACGAAGGCCATATACCAACATTGCTCGACAAGCGCTTCGTTGGAATCCACAAGGAAGCGGCCGTCGTGTTGGTGCACCTGCTAGAACGTGGAGAAGGTCAATTGATGCGAAGTTACAAGCAGCAAACTATTCATGGAATGATGTATGCCTAACATCTCGCAATAGAGTTTGATATAAAAGGGTGGTTGATGTTAAATGTGAACCACACCTAAACGACAAGTTTTTTTCCGAATTTTATTTGACATTTCTCTATTTCAGACTAACTCAATTTGAACCATGGAGAGATACACAATCCAACAACGTGTTAAAGTTATTCATACTTATTATGAAAATGGGCGTTCAAATAAAAATGCATATCGTGCACTTCGTGATTTTTTTGGTCAATTTGATCGTCCAAATGTGCGTACAATCGCAAAAATCGTGGAAAAATTCGAGCAAACCGGGTCTGTAGAAGATGTGAGAACATCAGTGCATGCTCGTACAGCTCGTACTGCTGAAAATATTGCTGCTGTTCGCGATAGTGTGGCTGAAGAGCCGTCCACCTCAACTCGTCGTCGTGCCCAACAATTGCACCTCTCACGCTCGTCGTTGATGAACATTATGCATAAAGACTTGCATTTACACGCTTACAAGGTGCAATTGGCTCAAGAACTAAAGCCTCTTGACCATTTCAAACGTCGTGAATTTGCAGAATGGTGGCAAGAAATGGCAACAGTGGATGATCAATTTTCAAAGAAAATCATCTTCAGTGATGAGGCACATTTTCACCTCAGTGGATTCTTTAATAAACAGAATTGCCGCATTTGGGCGAATGAGAATCCAAGAGTGATTGTCGAAAAACCAATGCACCCACAAAGAGTGACTGTTTGGGCTGGCAGCATCATCGGGCCGTATTTTTTCTAAAATGAGGCCGGTCAGGCAGTTACTGTGAATGGTGTTCGCTATCGTGAGATGATAACGAACTTTTTATGGCCCGAATTGGAAGATATAGATGTGGACGATATGTGGTTTCAGCAGGACGGTGCCACTTGAAACACAGCTAACGAAACAATGGCTCTTTTGCGCA
Source organism: Stomorhina lunata (assembly GCA_933228675.1). Lineage (NCBI taxonomy): Eukaryota > Metazoa > Arthropoda > Insecta > Diptera > Rhiniidae > Stomorhina > Stomorhina lunata. The sequence goes on along the minus strand of OW121740.1, from coordinate 154,378,247 downwards.
ACAAATTCAATGGCCGTGTTATCTCACGTAATGGCGATGTCAATTGGCCGCCAAGATCATGTGATTTGACACCGTTGGACTTTCTTTTTTGAGGTTATTTGAAAGGAAAGGTGTACGTCGATAAGCCAGCAACAATTCAGCACATTAACGGCATAGAACCTCCATTATGCCTCAGGGTCATCGAAAATTTGGACCATCGGATGGAGGTGTGCCGCCGTGGTCGCTGCTCCCATTTGGCCGATATTTTTTTCCATACATAATTGAGTAATACCAATATATCATAATAAAATAAAATTACAATAATTTCCTAAATAGTTATGTTTTATTCAAAATCAACATCGGTCCTTGAAATTTAACCACCCGATATATTTAATATCTTAGAAGTGAGACATATTTTAAACTTATCTTGCATATTGTTCTTCCTTCAACGATTTCTTTGGTGGGAAGAATATTCCCTCTAACCCTAAGTATGACTGTTTTTATATTACAGATTGTCCGAAAATGAGCAAGAAAGTTCTAAAAGAATATGAAAAATAAAGTTAGTGCTGGATGAGTTATTACGTTACCATCAGATTTTGACTAGTCCGAAGACGATGAGGATAATATTTTACATTTATTAGACCTCAGGCATATATAATTGCTTTTCGCGACGGAGGCAGAGGGAATATTTTTACCACCAATCAAAAGCAAAAAAATCAAATTTTTGTTTTATTTTATGTTTTTAGTCATCAATAGTAAACCTAAATGAAAACTGGATTTTATTTATCCTATTGTGATCGTTATGTCCCTTAAGGGGTTAAATGTTGCACTATACTAACTATACTACTGCAACCGAATTTAGTCCAAATATTTTGCCAACACATTTGGTCAACATTTTAAATTAGCTGGACTCTCGTACAACTTGATGGTGGGTATATGTTATATCTGTTATGGTCTCCTAAGTACAAATAATGTATCAGAAATTTTAAATTGTTCATCGAAAAAAAACTACTTGTTCAATTTTTTTGAAAAATACATCAATATATTAAGAACAATATATTAAGAACAAAAAGATCAATTTTGTAAAGTTATGTTATCTAAGAAAATCTCGTAATGTAAAATTTTGTTCTCCTGCGTTATTTTTAAACGAGTTTAGATTGTACTGAGAACTTTAATTTTTGGGCACATAAATGAGTCTGCCCCGTCCATCCGTTTTCTTGAACATGAGTGTTATTAGACTGTCCCTCACTTGTAAGGGATTTTTTTTTATTTCATTCAGACTTACTGTTTAGAAGATACAGCTTTATTACCATTTTTTTTTTTCAAACCACTGTGCGCTGTCGATATCAAGCTATTTTGATCAAATAATTTTATTTTGGGATCATGGCATTCGATATCGAAATAACCAAAATTTGAGATGATAGCTTTCGATATCGAACCACCGATCGTAAGTTTTTTAAATTGATCGGTCAGCCAAAAATATAGCGTTGATGGCGGCACGAATTTTTTTTCGCATTCGAAAAAAATTTTAACATTCGAAAAAATTCATTAAAAAAACTTTAATTTTTTCGGGACACTCTAATGAACATAAAAGTAGATCAGTAGATATAATTTTTTGAAAGTGATGACGATGATGATGACAACATCTATTTGATTTCTAAAATTTATATAAGTAAGAAAAAATACTTTGAAAGATAATTTATAAAAAGAAGTACATACGACTAGAGTTTAATTTTGACTGTTTTTTATCATTTTAACAATCTCTACTAAACAAATTTGTTTTAATATCATTTTATAAGCTCATAAATTCTTTTTGTTTTTAATTAATTAGTTAATGAAATGGGTTAGGTCTTATACAAATAATTTAATTAATTTTGGTTTAGTTTAACAATTTTTCAAATACTTATTAACAAAAGGATCATTTTTTGATTTTTTGAAACTTTTGTTCAACAAATATTACAAATTATAAAGTATCGTTCCAGTTTTATAAAACAAACAAATAAGAGAATAAAACTCAGAAAAAATGGTGTCGATTTTAAAATCGAGCACAGTGTTATCCAATAAGAGAAAGCTGAGGCACATACACGTGCTCATATAATGTATGTTTGTTTGTGCGTTTATATGTTTTTATATCCACCAAAAGAATGGGTGGGGTATATTAAGATTTTCATTCCGTTTGTGATTTTGAAGGTTATTCTGAATCTTTATGAAATTCTAAGACGATTGAGCGATGTCCGTCTATCTGTGTCTGTCTGTGTCTGTCCGTCTACGTCTATCTGTATGTCTGCCTGTCTGTGTCTGTCTATTGTCGACACGATAAAAGCTTGACGAAAGGATATAGGTCACTGAAATTTGGCATAAATATTCTTCATTTCTTGGAAAATTCTTGTATAGAAATTATGCAAAATCGGTTCACATTTGACCATAGCTCCCGTATACCTCGTCTAGGCTAATTACTTATTTGCTAATAAATGACAAATTATCATAGCTATGTTAATAAAATTTGGTATAAAAAAGTTTACATAAGTACTAGACAGCATATAAAATTTCATCCAAATCGGTTCACATTTAACCATAGCTCCTATACAAAAAAAACTTACGGCAACAGCCTAAATTCCACCTAAAATACACTTAAATGCTAAACTGTAAAATCTTTGTCCACTGAATTTAGCACAAGGAAGTCTTATGTCAGAGCCAACCAAAACTTACGAAAAAACAAAAATACGAAAAGGGGGTTTATGTCCGTCTGTCCGTCAGATAAAATCGCGATAGCGGCATAACGAAAAGAGCTAAAGGAACAAAATTTTACAAAAGTAAAAGAAGAAGTAAGAAAATGGACGAAATCGGTTCACATTTAGTTAGAGCTCCCATATAACCCCGATCCGGGAAACACATAAATGCTGATAAATTAAATACAGTTGTAATAGCTATGACGACTAAATTTAGAATAGAGAAGTTTTATGTAACTATTGGTCAGTATATCAAATATTATAGGAATCGGTGCATATTTGACTCATATAAAAAACAGTCCCGGAAACCAAAAAAAATGAAGCAAAGGCCAGTTAAAAGCTATTAACTTAGAAACTATGGCTGCTATGGCCACTAAATTTTGTGTAAAATTTTGTAACAATCGGTCAATATTTGGCTATAATTCTTATATATATATATAATATACCCTTTTTATATCTACCCTCAAAAAGATTCGGAGGTACAAGCAGCATATTAAGATTGTACCAATGTCCAGACTTTATATAATGTAGATGCATTAGGAACTCCTAACAAAATATATGGTCCTCTCGTATTACTATCAGCGTGTTTATCCTAACTTAATATTAATCTAAACGAAAAGTATTTAACAGCTTATTAATGCTAATTAATTAATGGTTATGAGACTAAATTTTGTGCAAAGTAAATACTAGGGAAACCACTTAGATACTCTTAAACGTTGAACTATAAAGTTACTGCAACCGAAGTTATTCCAAATATTTTACCAACAATACCAACTAGCTTAACAACTTTTTTCGAATTTGGTCCACATTTTGAATTAGCTGCACCCTCGGAGACATATGAGAGATATTTCTAAATTTAACACAACTTGATGGTGGGCATATATAACACTCGTACTTGTCTTATTTTTCTTTCTCCACTTTAGTATTTTCTAACTTCTCTTTTTCCATAATTTTTTCTTTTACCAATATACGAGTATATTTCACCAAAATATATTTTCATTTCTATTCCAGGACATTAAATCTGTTGAAACGCAATTAGAAGAATATGCCACAAAAACTCTGGAAGAAATCTCCAATTATTATGTCCAACTTCATAGTTTCTTACAGAATGAGGAAAAACAAATTATGGATAAATTTCGCGAAATGTGTCAACAGCCACAGTTTATTTTACGTGAAGCCAATATCAAATTAAATGAATCTCAGGAAACATTAAATGTAAGTCTATTTTCGAATTTTTAATAAGAGAACAATTTTTAAAATTTTGTATTTTCTTTTGATTTCCAGTCTATACGCTGCACTCTAGAACAGTTTCAACACTCTCCCCCTGTCAACATTCATTTGGGACACATTTTACCTAAATTTAACCAATTCTTACAACAAATACCATCAAATATACAAATTACAAAACCTTACACAAATCCATTTAGGTAAGTTTTCGTAATGTTTTGATAAATTCACTTGATGTGCCTATCGTGTCATATAGGTCGGCACAAAGAGAACAGAACAAAAAATCATTGGTAGAGTTGCCATTTTTTATATGTATTTTTAACTAAAATAAGTAATTTTTCAAAGTGTAGTTCTGATGTTTCAAAAAGAAAACGTTTTCTACTCTATTTTTTTTAAATATTTTTCTCAAAAATTTTTCTATTTATAGAAAATTTTTGTGTAGAAAATTTTTTTATCAAAAATTTTTCTATAGAATTTTTTTATCAAAAATTTTTCTATAGAAAATTTTTTTATCAAAAACTTTTCTATAGAAAATTTTTGTGTAGAAAATTTTTGATCAAAAATTTTTTAGAAAATTTTTCTGCAAAATAAAATATTTGTATCGAAATTTTTTCTATAGAAAAAATTTTTTTATCGAAAATTAGTTATCAAAAATTTTTCTTAAAATTTTTTTTTCAAAAATTTTTCTTAAAAATTTTTTTTTTATTTTCAGTAAAATTTTTTTCAAAAGTTTTTCTATGGAAAAATTTTTTATCAAACATTTTTCTATAGAAAATTTTTTATTAAAAATTTTTTTATCGCAAATTTTTCTGCAGAAAAATATTTCTATTTGTATCAAAAATTTTTCTATAGAAAAATATTTTTATCGAAAATTTTTCTATAGAAAAATTTTTTTATTGAACATTTTTTTATAGAATATTTTTCTGTAGAAAAATATTTGTATTGAAAAATTTTCTATAGAAAAATATTTGTATTGAAAATTTTTCTATAGAAAAATATTTTTATTGTAAATTTTTCCATAGAAAAATTTTTTTATTGAAAATTTTCTGTATAAAAATTTCTTTATTGAAAATTTTTTACAGAAAAATTTTTTTATCGAAAATTTTTCTAAAGAAAAATTTTTTTATCGAAAATTTTTCTAAAGAAAAATTTTTTTATCGAAAATTTTTCTAAAGAAAAATTTTTTTATCGAAAATTTTTCTAAAGAAAAGTTTTTTTAACGAAAATTTTTCTAAAGAAAAATTTTTTTATGGAAAATTTTTCTATAGAACAATTTTTTTATGGAAAATTTTTCTATAGAAAAATATTTTTATTGAAAATTTTTCTATAGAAAAATATTTGTATTGAAAATTTTTGTATAGAAAAATTTATTTATCGAAAATTTTTCTAAAGAAAAAACTTTTTTATCAAAAATTTTTTTCTATAGAAAAATTTTTTTTTATCTAAAATTATAGAAAAAAATTTTTATCGAAAATTTTTTTTTGTCGAAAATTTTTCTATAGAAAAATATTTTTATTAAAAACTTTTCTATAGGAAAATTTTTTCATCGGAAATTTTCGATAAAAAAAAAATTTTATATAGAAATTTTTTTTTTATCTAAAATTATAGAAAAAAATTTTTATCGAAAATTTTTCAATACAAAAATTTTTTATCGAAAATTATAGGAAAAAATTTTATCGAAAATATTCTATAGAAAAATTTTTTATCGAAAATTTTGCTATAGAAAAATATTTTGAATTAAATTTTTTCTATAGAAAATTTTTATTGAAAATTTTTCTATAGAAAAATATTTGTATAGAAAAATTTTTTTATCGAAAATTTTTCTAAAGAAAGAATTTTTTTATCGAAAATTTGCGATAAAAACAATTTTTCTATAGACAATTTTTTTTTTTATCGAAAATTTTTCAATACAAAAATTTTTTATCGAAAATAATAGAAAAAATTTTTATCGAAAATTTTTCTACAGAAAAATTTTATTATCGAAAATTTTTCTACAGAAAAATATTTTTATTAAAAACTTTTCTATAGGAAAATTTTTTCATCGGAAATTTTCGATAAAAAAAATTTTTATATAGAATTTTTTTTTTATCGAAAATTATAGAAAAATATTTTTATTAAAAACTTTTCTATAGGAAAATTTTTTCATCGGAAATTTTCGATAAAAAAAATTTTTATATAGAAAAATTTTTTTTTATCGAAAATTATAGAAAAAAATTTTTATCGAAAAGTTTTCAATACAAAAATTTTGTATCGAAAATTATAGGAAAAAATTTTATCGAAAATATTCTATAGAAAAATTTTTTATCGAAAATTTTGCTATAGAAACATATTTTTAATTAAATTTTTTCTATAGAAAATTTTTATTGAAAATTTTTCTATAGAAAAATATTTGTATAGAAAAGTTTTTTTATCGAAAATTTTTCTAAAGAAAAAATTTTCGATAAAAACAATTTTTCTATAGAAAAAAATTTGTATCGAAAATTTTTCAATACAAAAATTTTTTATCGAAAATTATAGAAAAAATTTTTCTACAGAAAAATTTTATTATCGAAAATTTTTCTATAGAAAAATATTTTTAATGAAATTTTTTCTATAGAAAATTTTTTTTTATAGAAAATTGTATCTTTAATCTATTTTCATTACAGTTTTCAAGTAAAACGCGATATACGCCATGAACTGCACAATGCAATCGAATACAACTATAAAGATCCAAAAATATTGATTAAAATTGAAAATTCATTTTACGATTCAAATCCCTCAATGATTGACTCTACCACCTCGAGTATACCTTCTTCGCCAATATTGAATATGACGCATAATAAGATTCGGCTATCACCTAAACCTAAAGTGAATAAGAAAAATAAAAGAAACAAGAAAAACCTAAATACAAATACAAACGAACAATTACCAACGATCCCTCGCGATGGCCCTACCACATCCACAAATGCCAAACAAAATTTACCGGGAAATTTGGTGCATGTAACCAATATTAAATCACCAGAATATTTTTACGCACAAAACATGAGTGAGGTACAAAATATACGGAATTTATCACATACCTATTTATTGAATGGAATGGCAAATACTATTCCGAAAATAATTGAAGAGGGTTATTACTATATGGCCTATCATGTCACCGATAAACAGTGGTATCGTGGCCTCTTAAATAAGATTTTACCCAATGATTTATACAAGATATTTTTAGTAGATTTTGGCATTAGTATGGAAGTATCCAAAGACAAGTAAGTTGGAATGATGAATAACACTAATACAAAAACATTATATAATTTTTTTTTTTTTTGCAGACTTTGCGACATTGAGGAAAATCATTTGAAGATACCATTTTCCGCCTTGCGTTGCGCAATATTTGATATTATGCCAGTGGGCAAAAAATGGACTGAAGTAGAAAATAATTTATTCCTTGAACTTTTACATAAGTAAGTCGATCATAAATAACTTTGATCTTCAGATATCCATGTTTATACTCACCAGCAGAAAGAAATGGGGGTATATTGAGATTGTCATTCCGTTTGTAATTTCCTTAATATTGGCTCAAAAACCAAAAGCGATATATATTCTTATGAATCCTTATGAAATTCCAAGACAATTTCGCGATGCCCGCCTGTCTGTTGAAATAACGATAACGCCTAAACGAAAGGAGCTAGCTCACTGAAACTTAGTAAAAACATTTTTAATTTCTGAGATAAATTTGGTATTGAAATTGGGGAAAATCGGTTAACATTTGACCATAGCTCCCGTATAACCTCGCCTAGGCAAATCGCTTATTTGGTAATAAATAACAAACTATAACAGCTATGATGATACAATTTGGTATACAAAAGTTTTACATAAGCCCTAGGCAGATAAAATTGTATCAAAATCGGTTCACATTTAGTCATATCTCCCATACAAAACACTTATGAAAACAGCATAAATTTCACCTTAAATGCCAATAAATCTAAAACTATGACAGATATAACCACTATGACAGATATAACCACTAAATTTTGCCAGCCAGTTTTTTGTTACAATCGGTCAACATTTGACCATATTTAGCTCCCATATAAAAAACTTACGAAAACACAAAAATACGAAAAGGGGGTTTATGTCCGTCTGTCCGTCGGATAAAAGCGCGATAGCTCCTTAACTACAAGAGCTAGAGAGACAATATTTCACAAAAGTATTTTTGATATATTATAGGAGTTGTGTACTGAAAATGGGTGAAATCCGTTCAAATTTAGTTAGAGTTCAAATTTAGTTAGAGCTCCAATATAACCCTGCCCCGGGAATCACATTTGTGCTGATAAATTGAATACAATTGTAATACGAGTATCTATGACAACTAAATTTAGAACAGAGAAGTTTTATGTAACTTTTGGTCAGTATGTTAAATTTTATAGTTAGAGCTCCAATATAACCCTGCCCCGGGAATCACATTTATGCTGATAAATTGAATACAATTGTAATACGAGTATCTATGACAACTAAATTTATAACAGAGAAGTGTTTTGTAACTTTTGGTCAGTATGTCAAATTTTATAGGAATAGGTCCATATTTCATATGAAAACCGCTCCCGGAAACCACTAAAATGCCACAAACGCCAGTTAAAAGCTTTTAATTTATAATTTAATTTTGTGACATTCGGTCAACATTTGGCTATAGTTCTTATATATATATATATATATATATATATCACATCCCCTTTTTTATATCTACAATCAAAAAGATTTGGAGGTGCATTCAGTATATTAAGATTAATTAGATAGCTATCAATCAATGTTAAGTCCAGAATTTATATACGGTAGATGCATTAGGAACTCCTAACAAAATATATGAACCTGCCGTGTTACTATCAACATGTTTATCCTAAGTACATATTAAGCTAAGCGAAAAGTATTTAAATGGAACATCATTTTGTGCAAGGTAAATACTAGGGAAACACTCAGATACTTTTAAATGTTGAACTATACTTACTATACTACTGCAATCGAATTTAGTCCAAATATTTTACCAACACATTTGGTCAACATTTTGTATTAGCTGCACTCTCGTATAACTTGATGGTGGGTATAAAAGAAAAATATAACACTCTTACTTGTTGTTTAATGTAACTAGTTTTCGAGATATAAAGAAACATTTTTTGTTTTCTTTCGTGACACATTTGCTTCAAAGGTAATCGTTTTGAATGTACTGCTTGGATTTTTTTTTATAAATTTCATCATTCGTTTTCGTTGAGTATCCATTTCTACACAAAATAGTTTTATAATTTATTTCCTATTTATACCATTCGCCACCATCGCACAGTGGTTTACGGACGCTTTTTTTTGGAAATAATTCTGTAACTTTTGAACGACTGGAGATATTTGAATGAAATTTGACATGGTGGTAGTCAAGGAGTATTTGAGTTGGTTTTTAAAAGCACTGGTCCATGAGGGGTCGGGAGAGTGATTGATGGACCTTCAAAGTTGGTCACCTCGGGTGTTCGATTTTTTTAAAAATTCGCCAAAAATCCATTTATGTATGGATTGAAAAGAAATTTTAAACTTAAGTTGTCCTTGAGAAGATCTACAAAAAATATGCTTAAATGTGTAGGTTATCTCCTTTGGATTTCGAGATATTTGGGTAAAAAGGAATTTTTAGGTTGATTTTTTACCTCTTTTTTTAAGCTTTTTTTGATCTGGTGGACGCATCTGAGGACCAAAAATTTTTTAAGAATATTCTTTAAATTTGTAATAAAATTCTGAATAATTTTTGTGCAAGTTAGTTATAGAAATCTTCTTTTGTTTAAAAGTTAAAAATATTCAAAGTTGAAACTTACAAAAAATTTCGCTTTTTTTTTAGTTTTTCCCCAAAAGATAGCTATATTTTTTCACTAATAAAAAAATATTTTCTTAAGAAACATAAAAAGATTTTTAATGTTTTTAAAAGAAAACATAATGAGAATGCGTATAAAACAAATTTCTTGCTAATTGGACTTTTGGTCCTCGCACATGTCCTCTCCAAAAAATGGCAATTTGTAAAAAAAAAAATTAGTTTAAACAAAAATTTCTCAAAAGGCAAAGCACCGATTTGAAAAAAATTATAATGTTCATATTTTCCAATATATCTGTTATTGATTAGAAAAGTTTTTTCTGAAACGCGCTGCAAACAGAGACAGTGTTGCCATATTTGTAAAAAAACTCATTTTTTGAAACACCTTTTTCCCCAGTTGGGAATTGGGGAATTTTTAAGTTAAAATTGGGAATTTTTTTTAGTCTATTGCTTTTACATCTTATTGGTCTACATTACTACAAAATTTCATTGTAATATCTTTATCCATGTCATTTCCACAGAATATCAAAGATTAAAAATATTTTCCTTAAAAAAGCAGAAAAAAAATTTTTTTTTGTTTTACGATACAAAGTGTAAAAAAAGTAACGCACTTAAAAAAAACTTTTACTTAGTGCTAATCTCCTAGTCTTTCCCGATCTAATGATACTAAACATGTATATAAAGCATTAATACCGAGTCTTAAAAAACTCTGAAAACTTTGGCCCCCGTAGCATTTTTACACTGTTTATTTAAATATAAGTGATGAATTTGTGCATATAAAATTAATAATCATACTCAAATATTTCACTATAAGATGACAATGATCCTTCGCTAATAAACAAATATTTTTTTATTTTTTTAAAGAAAATATCATGAGGATTTATGAAATATCAAAATGTAAATAATTTGTACTTATATTAAAAGGTGAAATACATTTTATTGAAGTATTTGTAGTTAAAGTTTAAACTTACAGTTTTTATTACATATTTATATAAAAGTAGTTATTTACTTAATTTTTATTTTCAGTAAAATAATCAGTACAATCTATTATATCAAGAATCTCTTCCAGGTGTTCGTTTTCAGAAGTTTTTGTATAACTGCTCCACCATTTCTTTCTTATCGTTGCTAGAGCAGGATCAGAAGACAATAAGAGATAATTTATTAGATCCTGATTTTGCGATTTTCTTGAGCATTTTCTGGTATTAATTAGTTGGATATACTTGAAATCTGAATTCCGCGCTTCCTGGGCCTCTTCTGTCAGTTCACCAAGTGGGAGAAGATTTGATTCAATTATTTCACGACCATGTTGAAGGACTTTATGAACTGTTGGTGTAATTTCTTTCCAGTGATACAAATGTCGTATACGAGTTAACGCGTTGAGGGCATAGCAATGAAATTTTTCAGCATTTATTTGATATTTGCTATTTATTGCCGATAATATTACGTAGCATTTACGAAGAACTTCCTCATCAATTCCAGTAATCTTTGAAGTTGTTTCATAATTTTCAAAGAATCGCCTGGCCGTATTACCATCGTTTGTACTGCCATATCCTACAAGTGGTTTGTCTATGTTTAGACCCGTCATAGTTTTGAATTCTTCCTGAATCCTTTTTTTTCACTGGATCTCATTTCAATCAGTTCTTTATTATTTCTCACGGATTTTAGCTGATTATCAGGAATATTCCAATATTTCAGATCATATGCTATATGTAGCATAAACTCTAAAAATCGGATACGTGCATGTAGGGGCGATATACCAAATTCCAGAACCTCTTGATTAATTGCAGTACTAGCTGATGCATCTTCTGAAGTTTGTAGAAATTCCGATTTCTTCTTTCCGCATAATGAGCATTTCCAAGTTGAATGGGTTTCCGTTATAGCCTTGCTTACTTTTCCATCTATCATTGTCAATTGAAGCTCAAAATTTACATTAATCAAATATCCATGTATGTCTATGCAGACTGGACTCAAATTGTCTATTGAATATTTGATATCATCAACCCAATTTTTTGTGCTTGCTGCATTTTCTTTTAAATATTCGAATCTGATCGGTCTGCAAAATGCCTTTGATCCTGGAGATGTGTTAACCCACACATATTCAGTACGCTCTTTTGATGTGGATGGTTCAGAACGATTCTTTCTTAATCTTAGTGGTACTAGGGATGCCATAAAAACGCTTCTGTAGTCATTTGTGTTCTGATGAGATGTTGATTGTTTGTATTCCGGTAATCCAGATAAACCGTCACATCCCCATTTACATATTAAAGTTAAGTCCTTGTTGTCAAGTTTCTTGGCTTCTTCTTCAGACAATGTAGTAGATATCAGCCTTGATGCCGTATTTTCCAAAAATTTTGATATATCCACAGATGCACTTTCGTCTCCTATCACGTTTGTTGGTATTAAGTTTTTTTTGGTTTTTAATAACGCATTATATCCGGTAAAATTGAGTGTCCTTTGTCTCGTAATGCCTTACAGAGTTTAATATATTTATTTTTACTCAATTTCAACTCGAGCATAAGAGCAAGTGCTTCTTCCTCCGAAAATTCTGATTGAGAAGAAGGAGTTGGTATACTCTTAATAATTCGCCTCTGAAGAAGCCTCTGGGAGAATATCTGCTATTTGTTTAGCTTCAGCTGGTTGATTATTTCGTTTGAGCACTTCCTTAAAGGAATCTTTGATTTCAGTATCCGAATGAGTAGAAAGAACTTCGGATAATCGCATCTTTTTAGATCTTTCTCCGAGATCATCATAGTTTTTTAGAGGGGCTCCAGCACCAGAAGTTTTAAGCTCAATTGAGTCCTTCAGCCAGTCTTTAAATTTAGATTCAAATCTTTTTAAACAGTAATTAACCGACTTAATTTTAAGTTCAAATAACTTTACAAATTTTACGACTTTGTCTTCCTCACTATTGAGAATCATGGAGTTAGTTTGACTTTTAGCATATCGTATGATTATTTTAATTTTTTCTGCTCTCGAACTGCTTGGTTGTTCAAAAAGAATATCGCACAACACTTTAAATTCCAATGTTATAGCCATGATGTTTTAACTGTTAATAGCAATTACATTTAAAACTTTCTTTTTTATATTAAAAAAAAAACATTTTTTATATATACCTGTATCCAAAGAATAATAAAGAAATCAATGAATTAATGTATTTTTTACCTCTAAAAATAGGTGCATATATAACTCAACCAATATGTGCGTCTCGTAAAACCTACCTGTATGGAGGTGAATAACCATATCCTTTCTGACCATTATGAAAAACCCAAGTTGTAACAATTTTTACCTATTGCATTAACTTTCACATTAAAAAACATTTTATAATTTTAACATAATTTTGCAATTTTTTCAAATACACCAATTTTAAATACCGGAAAAATGCCTTAAAATCTTATTTTAAATAAATTGTCACACTGTTACTATAACCGTACTCTTCTAATTAAACTTTTGCTACAAATTATGGATATATTACCTTTACACTGTTATCAAAATCGGTGCCTTACTCGTACTTACTTATTTAGAATCTTTTACTAAAATTTTATTTTTTAGCTTGGAACAAAAGGCAAAATCGAATAAAATTTTTTTAAGTCATTCTTATAATGTTTTCTTTAAAAAAATAAAAAACTATTTATATCTTTTTGAAGAAAATATTTGTTTATTAGCGAAGGATCATTGTCATCTTATAGTAAAATATTTGAGTATGATAATTAACTTTATATGCACAAATTCATCACTTATATTTAAATAAACAGTGTAAAAATGTTACGGGGGCCAAAGTTTTCAGAGTTTTTTAAGACTCGGTATTAATGCTTTATATACATGTTTAGTATCATTAGATCGGGAAAGACTAGGAGATTAGCACTAAGTAAAAGTTTTTTTTAAGTGCGTTACTTTTTTTACACTTTGTATCGTAAAACAAAAAAAAATTTTTTTTCTGCTTTTTTAAGGAAAATATTTTTAATCTTTGATATTCTGTGGAAATGACATGGATAAAGATATTACAATGAAATTTTGTAGTAATGTAGACCAATAAGATGTAAAAGCAATAGACTAAAAAAAATTCCCAATTTTAACTTAAAAATTCCCCAATTCCCAACTGGGGAAAAAGGTGTTTCAAAAAATGAGTTTTTTTACAAATATGGCAACACTGTCTCTATTTGCAGCGCGTTTCAGAAAAAACTTTTCTAATCAATAACAGATATATTGGAAAATATGAACATTATAATTTTTTTCAAATCGGTGCTTTGCCTTTTGAGAAATTTTTGTTTAAACTAATTTTTTTTTTTTACAAATTGCCATTTTTTGGAGAGGACATGTGCGAGGACCAAAAGTCCAATTAGCAAGAAATTTGTTTTATACGCATTCTCATTATGTTTTCTTTTAAAAACTTTAAAAATCTTTTTATGTTTCTTAAGAAAATATTTTTTTATTAGTGAAAAAATATAGCTATCTTTTGGGGAAAAACTAAAAAAAAAGCGAAATTTTTTGTAAGTTTCAACTTTGAATATTTTTAACTTTTAAACAAAAGAAGATTTCTATAACTAACTTGCACAAAAATTATTCAGAATTTTATTACAAATTTAAAGAATATTCTTAAAAAATTTTTGGTCCTCAGATGCGTCCACCAGATCAAAAAAAGCTTAAAAAAAGAGGTAAAAAATCAACCTAAAAATTCCTTTTTACCCAAATATCTCGAAATCCAAAGGAGATAACCTACACATTTAAGCATATTTTTTGTAGATCTTCTCAAGGACAACTTAAGTTTAAAATTTCTTTTCAATCCATACATAAATGGATTTTTGGCGAATTTTTAAAAAAATCGAACACCCGAGGTGACCAACTTTGAAGGTCCATCAATCACTCTCCCGACCCCTCATGGACCAGTGCTTTTAAAAACCAACTCAAATACTCCTTGACTACCACCATGTCAAATTTCATTCAAATATCTCCAGTCGTTCAAAAGTTACAGAATTATTTCCAAAAAAAAGCGTCCGTAAACCACTGTGCATCGGTGGAATGGGTATTATAAGTTTTTTTTCCAGGTCGCACTTCTCGGAATTGACATTTTGGCTACAAATATCAATATTTATACCCTTCACCACCATAGGTGGAAAGAGTATTACAAGTTTGTGCAGATGTATGTAATGCATAAAAATATTTATCTTAGACCCACCTTTTAGTATACCAATAAACTTAGAATCACTTACTAAGCCGATTTAGTGATGTCAGTCAGTGCGCTCGTCCGTCTGGTTGGACGGCTGGCTTGCTGGACTCCCCTGTAAACCATGTAATCAAAGTACAGGCCCACAGGAAAGTGGGATATTGAAATTCGTCAAAATCGGTCCATTATTTATGGTACCTCCCATAGGTCCCACTTCACGGAATTGATATATTGGCTACAAATATCAATATGTTTTCATGAAATTTAAAACAAATACTGCTTATGTAAACTAAAATCAATGTAATAGATTTCGTTGAAATCGGTCCACATTTGACCATAGCTGCCATACAAACTCTTCTGTCAAATGAGACAAAAATCACTAAAAGTATCTTTAATCTGAAGATAAAAATTTTGAGTGAAGATAATAAGAATTTTGAGATTTTTGTAAAAACTGTAATCAATTTGCCAAATTTCGAGATAATCGGCCCTCATTTGACCCTAGCTCTCATATAAGTCCAAATGACGGAAACAGCTTAAACATATAAGTTTTGAGAAAGTGTTTGTTTAAAGGCAAAATTTAGCAAATATTTGTCTTTATACAGTAAAAAGGGCATCTTTGATCTTAGTGGTGAAGGGTATCGTGTAGTCGGGCTAGTCGGTCAAGCCCGACTATACGATGTTTTTTATATAATCTACATTTATATCAAAGCCTACTGCTATTAAAAATATTTAAATATTTGCATATTTGAAAAGTTTTAAGAAAATATTTACGCACAATTTATAAAATCTCAGTCCTTCCATTCGGAAAACAAAACTTGGCATCAGTGTTGACTAACTTTAATTCAGTGAAGTGTTCGCCATTTTATTTTTCCTATAACTATTGTTAGGTAGTGAACCGCCGTGGTATAGCAGGTTAGTCATCCGCCTAGCATACCAGAGCCCCAAGTTCGATCCCCGGTCAGACCCATATGAAAAGAATGAAATTTTCAAAAAAGCGTCGGTTCACCCCATAACTCAGCTAGCCACTGGTTATTGTGTATTAAGCTATGTAAAACTTCTCTAACTAATGCACTTGCCGTTCGGAGCCGGAGTTAAAACGTAGGTCGCTTTTAATGAGTCTAAAAAAATAGAATCGGATGCAGCTCACTGTCTAAGAGAAGTACCCCTTGTTCTAATTGGAATGTTGTCGGGGAATTATATATAGGTATATACATATATTGTTAGGAATTATTATTTCTACACACCTACAGGCATGTCACAAATTCCGTTTGAAATTTAAACCATTCCGTAGTTGAATTCCGATCGAAATGGTTTCAAGTTCTATAGATTCCGAAAATTTTTAAATGCACTAAAACATTACGAAACACCTTTTTTTATTGAAATCAGTAACTATCATTGTTTCAGCAAATAACACTGATTAATAGAGGAAATTGTTTAAGTATTGAATAAACTAAGAAAAACATACAAAGTCAATTCCACATTGAAAATAGAAAGTAGTTTTTCATTTCGAAATTTTGTTGCCACTTCCAAACGGAATAGAGTTTTGTGACATGGCTGATACTTTTTTATTGTACTGCCCTTCGCTGCTTTAATTTTTTTTTACTTGTGATATGAATGTATTAATTTCAAATTTCTTTACAGCAAACCAGCCCGCATGAGTATTATTGAAAAAATGGGTGAAACGTTCAAAATTGATTTACACACCGATCTTTCAAAATCCGTACACGATACTTTTTTATATGCAGGCCTGGCCCGTGAGAGGCCAGGAGCACACAGTTTTAAACTACAAGCTAAGGTAATGCTTAATTTTATAATATTCCCTTAGTCAAACGAATGACAAACATATCAAATCAAATTTTCCATACAAAATGATACAATAAAAAGTGTTCCGAATGAAATATGAATTTTCTTTTTTTAGCCATATCTTAATCGTAGTGCAATAAATATATATCGGGTTATCCATTTCGTGGTTTCAACAGTATAGGACTGGAATTCGACATATGTCAAACTAAGTTGCAAAATCAATTTTTTTCTTTTCAGTTGAAAGTCTGACATTGACGAAAATGGATCGCTTAAGTATCACATAACGCATAAAAATTATCAAAACATACTACAAAAATGGTGATTCTGCTTTAAGAGGAGA
This sequence comes from Stomorhina lunata, assembly GCA_933228675.1. NCBI lineage: Eukaryota > Metazoa > Arthropoda > Insecta > Diptera > Rhiniidae > Stomorhina > Stomorhina lunata. The sequence continues at coordinate 154,361,196 of OW121740.1, read as the reverse complement.
TTATGGTTTACATAATCGTCCCACTGCGCAAGCAATTGGTAAAATTGTGAAGAAATTTTGAAGAGACTAGAGCGGTTACAAATATTGTAAAGCCTGTGCAACATAGTTTCGCTCGTTCCGCTAAAAATATCATTGCTGTAAGTGAAAGCGTTGCCGAAGACCCGAATGTGTCGATTTCTCGTCGTTCTCAGGAATAAGAACTGTCTTACGGCACATTATGACGTATTTTGCATTTAGATCTACACCTACATCCATATAAAGTCCAGCTCACACAACAACTTAAGCCAGCTGACCATTTACAACGTCGTATATACGTGGACTAAATGCTTGAACAACAGGCGATTTTTTGGTGGGTACGTTAATGAACAAAATTGTCGTATTTGGGTTTCTGAGAATCCTCAAGTAATTGAAGAGAGGCCATTATATCCAGAAAGTCACTGTTTGGTGCGCTCTTTGGTCCGAAGGTGTGATTCGACCTTACTTCTTCGAAAACGTCGAATGGAACGACCGTGAATTCGGAGCGTTATGGTCATATGCAAACCGACTTTTTTTGCCTGCTATTGACTTGGAGTCGTATATATGGTTTCAAAAAGGCGGTGCCATATGCCACACAACTCTGGCTTTGCTGCAAGAGACACTGGCTTTATTGCAAGAGACATTTACTGGCCGCGTAATTTCTTGTCGTGATGACTGGTCACCAAGATCATGCGATTTGACACCGTTAGACTTTTTTTGTGGGGCTACATGAAAGATCATGTTTATGCAGATAAACCTTACTCTTGAGCACTTATGGCTGAAATACCGCAAAAAGTGGTCGAAAATTACCACAAAAGAATCAATGCTTGCAACATGGTCGTGGTCGTTTAAATGATGTAGTGTTTCATACAAAATGTCAACGTTCAAACTTTATAATAAAACAAAAATATTATGAAAAAAATATTTTATATGTGTTTTTTACGTTCACTTTTGAAACCGCAAAATGGATAACCCTTTACCTATAAATTTTTCATAAATTATTTTCTTTTTCTTGTTTCTAGTTGAATTTGCCAATTATTAAAATCGAGGAACGAATCCCCAAAATGAATATACAAACTAGTGATATATTAAAGGTGACAGTGATTCATGCTGATGGGCCAGAGGACTTCTATGTTATCAAGGTATAAAAGTACACATACATAAATAACAGTTGCCTTTCATGTTTTCCTCAGAAATTAGTAATTTATTTTCATTTCCCACCTGTAAAGTGCTTAGCTAGTAGGGCCTCACTGGGAGTCAAGGATAACAGAAGAAGAAGAAGAAAGTGCTTAGCATGATCTATAGCATTAAAGAAAGACGTGGGGTGAATAAGTCATCCCACTATTAGGGAAGGAAATATGTTGTAGGCTTTCTGATCGATGTAGTATTCTTCAATCCGAGATATCGGCCATATACAAAGCAGTTGTCACAACATCGAAGGAGGAGGCAGTAACTCATCTTCTCTGCCAATGTCACGCTCTTTGAATTTTGAGGGCTCTAAATCTGGGGCTCTTTTTCTCCATGGTCTATCTGGTCTAGCGAGTATTGACTTATTTATCAGGGCTACAGGCTGGCTTGAATAAGCCTCTCACCGATATTTATGAACTTTAGGAATAATATATAGAAGTTGTGGTTGGATTTTTGTTCGGCACCTCGTATCCTATAAGCGTATATTAATATAATAATTAGCGTACAGCAACAACTTCGCTAAAGATCATAGCATGATCAAATGCACAGCTTTCGATTTAATTCACTTTGAGTTTTTTTCAGTGGCGCCACCTGTCGGAAATTAAAAAACCTTATTCGGCTCAAGCGCATCAACTTTGCTAAGGATCATAGCATAATGAAATGCACAGCTTACGATTAAATTCACTTTAAGTAATTTTCAGTGGCGCCACCTATCGGAAATAGATCATACCAAATTTTGCCGGTTCATGCGCAACAACTTTGCTAAAGAGCATAACATGATAAAATGCATAGTTTACTATTCCATAATGAACTTACAGACATAAAAATATTCAATTGTTTAATAGTTATAACATTACCAATATTTTCCCCTTTTTATTCAATTATTTAAAAAAGTTCCATATGCATATTTGGTACTTATTTGGTTTCAATTGAATTCGGTATATTTTACTAAAACGCAGATAACATTTTGTTTTATTCATATTACTTTATGATCATCATTTTATCCCTTTTTTCATTTTGCCCCACGAAATCAAAAAAGTACCAAATACGTGTTCAATATTTTGTTCACACCTATTGGTTGCAGTACAAAGTTCCTGTACCAAAAAAACTATTTTCATCCATTTTTACCTATCGGGCATAGTATCAAAAAAGTACCAAACTTCGTCCGGTAATTTTTATAGTTGTTCAAAATGTAGTTAACATTTTGTTTCTATACCTATAACTATTATGTTTTCCCCTTTTTACCCCCTTTGCATCAAAAGTTCAAAAAATGCCTTCTTACTCGATCTATACGACAAAAAAGGTACCCACTGTCTAAACTTTATCAAAGTCGTTTGAGCCGTTTCCGAGATATCCCTTCTATATATATGTGGCTTGGTGCTAAAAGGGCCAATGAAAACTAGTTTTGAGAAAATTAGAAATTGTTTTACTTACAGCTCAGCTAATTTTCAAGTTTCGCTCATAAAATTCGGGTTCGATATGTATTATGATCTAATATAGGACATGGTAAAATGAATTCTTTGAAAAAGATCCAAATTAAGAAAAAAATATGAAATTGGCCCTTTTAGCACTAACTAATTTTTACATTTTATATTTTTTTTCTATGACATTGGTCCTTTTACAAGGACATATTGAAAAAAAAAAACAGTATTATTTAGTAACCGTTTGTTATGTTACTACAAATATTATTGGATATATGGATATATGTATATATCTATATCTGGTATAAAATTGCTAAAAAAAAATGTGAAATAAATTGTTGACATTGGCCCTTTTAGCATTTAGATTTTATTTCAAAATAAAAAAAAATTGTATGTAATAAAAGGGCCAATGTCAACATTAGCCCTTTTTGCACTAACAATTTTAAAGTGACATTGACCCCTAAACTTCTTATGAAGCTGTTCTGGGATGAGCTAAAGATTGGCTGTTGGAACAAAATAAAAAAAAAAATAAAAAACCTAATGCAATGACTAACTCAAAACATCTGAAAATTGACAATGACCCTTTTAGCACCAAGCCACAGATATATACATACAATTATTGCTCGTTTAAAGATATAAGATAAGATATACATATAATTAAAAAATTTTTCTTCGTATTCATTCACTTTTTATGTTTTCCTTTCCAACAGAACGATTTAATTGAAAGTAAAGAAGAAATGAGAGCAGAATTAAATCAATATTATTTTGATAATTCGATAAAATTACAACAAATATATTTGGGAACTGTACAAATGTGTTGTGCCGTTAAGATCGACGAGGTTTGGTATCGCGCTGTCATAGAGGACATTAAAGACAGAGGCCAATTGAATGTACGTCTCGTGGACGAAGGACGGCGCGAGCTAATAAATTGGCGCCAAGCTTATGTTTTGGCCATGCAATTTCGTAAGAAACGTGAATTTGCCCTAGCCTGTACACTTGCCGACATCGAACCCCTGCAAGAAAATAAATACGTTTATACCCCGTCAGCCATAAAAGACTTCAAACAAATGACCACAAATCCGCAATTGCGCATGGAAGTGGTGGCGGTTACTTCAAAAGTTTATAAAGTTGCTTTGTATATTTGTAAAAAGAATTTGGATATTAATATTGGAGCAACTATGGTCAAGAACAAGCATGGCATTTCAACTGGCGAATCAACGCAAATATCCGAAGTTATTAAGACTCCTAAAAGTAACAATATTTTGCCGACTTTTGGCCTTAATACTAGTAACGATAATCTTAAGTCTGCAACTTCTGCAGCGAAACCTATTAAACGTACTCTAGTTCAAGTAACACATCTTGTAAGTCCAGGAGAATTATATATAAAATTGGCCAATCTTGTACAGGGAACTAAAACCTTTCACCAGCAAATACAGGAAGCACAAGCCAAAAAATGTGGCACCAAACAGTCTTTAACGTATGAGACCCGTGAATGGTATGAGGATAATCACTGTTTGGTATATACCAAATATCACAGTTCCCAAAGCACACAGCCAGCAGATGGACCAATAACAGAACAATTTGAATGGTATCGTGGTGTGATTACAAAAATCTCGTATTTACCTGGCGATGAACCGACCTTCTCCGTATTTCTAAGAGATATTGGTGTCACTATCTGTTCAATTTATAGTCAACAACTATATTCGATTGACCCTCAAATGGACCGTGTAACAAATGCTGTTTATTGTTGTCATCTGGCCTGCATTGAACCGGCAGGTGGTAAAAACTGGTCCCAATCGGCTATCGACAGCTTTCGTCATTATGTTATGTCTGGTGAAACATTGTCGGTATCTCTGCATAGCAAACGCAATCAAACTAAAAACTCATTAGCTATTGTCTTATGGAGTTCAAAAATGGAAACGGCCAACCCTTTAGCACCCTGTATTACCAAATATTCAAATATAAATCGTAGTCTAGTGCGAAAAGGTCTGGCTCATATGGTCGAGCCGCTCGATACAAAACAGCAGTTCGACCAAATCGAAGAAATGGAATTGGCAAATGGTGAAATTACCCTGGAACAGTGGTTTAAATCATTTTCAAATAATGTTTTGTTGAAAGGTAAGTAGTTTGAATGAATAAAAGCTAGTCGAAACGACTGTATAGTCAAATCTTTTTTTCTGACTTTACAGAAATCGAAAATAGTGATAAAATGCCACTACATTCAGGCATAAATCCCATCGACGATGTTATTGAAGGTAATGATTTGTATATGATGGATCATCCTTTAAGTAAACAACTCACCGAAATGGATTTTCAAGAAACCACTGGTCAAAAAGCTCCTCCCGCTTGGTTTACATCAAAAGTTATAACCAAAACCATATTTTCTGGTTATCCCACATACATAGATTTCGACTGTATTGTCTATTTGCACGAGGCCGATGACAAAAAGTTTCTCGAAAAAATCACTAAAAAACTAACAGACACATATGGTCCCTTACAGGCCCCTCTGAACGATCAATGCTTTGGCATCGATCAGCCTTGTGTCGTTAAATACCATGTCGATAAGAAATACTATCGTGGCATTATAACAGAAGATAAAAATTCGGAAGGGGAATTTGGTGTTCATTTCATTGACTATGGCAATGTAGAGAGTGTGAATAGTAAGGATTTACGTCCCTATGCTCCGTTTCCCAATTTACCAGCCATGGCTAGTAAATACATCATCGATGGCATTAAGCCTAAAGCAGGCGCTAGCAAATATGGTACCAATGAATTGGATCAGATACACGCTATGCTTGTCACTAAATTTGTATCGATACGTGTAAATTCAACGGAACTGCATAATAATAAAATAAAACGTTGCACGATGCATTTGGGTGCTGCTGATGTAGCGTACGATATTATACAGAGAGGATTAGCTGAAGCGGATTATAACCCCATTGCAGAACCACTACATTTATCCCAACGGGAGGGGGATTTAAATCTTTTCGGTTCCCATAAGTCACGTAAAGGTCGCAATCCATTACCGCCTCCAGCAATTGAGGACTATGCGGTGAGTGCAATTTTTCTTTACCATTTTTTAGTACGATTTGTATTCAGATCAGTCACAGGCAAAAAATTTATTTGCTGTCACTAGTTATAGGAAAAAAATTCTGCCGTCACTCGTACAAAACAACAATTGTAAAGAGCATAAAAATACTTTTACGGTCCAATTTTTAAAAACTTGAGGAAACGAAAACACACTACGGTGCACAGTGGGTTGAAAAAGAAAAATAGGGAAATAATTCAAGAACATTTTAAAATTCTTAAAAGTTTTATTATCATGAAATTTCACATGGCTACAAACATTTTTTGGAAAAATTTTCGATATAAAAATTTTATAGAAAATTTTTCTATAAAAAAATTTTATAGAATATTTTTCAATATAAAAATTTTATAGACAATTTTTCAATATAAAAATTTTATAAAAAATTTTTTAATAGAAAAATTTTTTAATATAAAAACTTTATAGAAAATAAAAAAAATTTTATAGAAAATTCTTCGACACAAAAATGTTAAAAAAATTTTTCGATATAAAAATTTTATAGAAAATTTTTTGTTATAAATATTTTAAGGAAAATTTTTTGATATAAAAATTTTATAGAAACTTTAAAAAAAAAGTTTTTATAGAAATTTTTTCGAGAAGTGTTCGAGCTTAAGTTTAAAATTTGGAGTCTGTGGACTTCTCAGGAGCGGAGCAAACCCTCAATGTAGGACACCTCGGGTTTTTCGAATATTAAAAACTATCCAAAAGCCAAATGTTTGATCCGATATAAATAATTTTTATTGTACGAAATCAGAACAACAAAAAATAAGTGTTAGTGCCCATCTCGATTATTCCTATTTGTACAATAAAATACTTTAAAATGTCATTTTTAAAAACTAAAAGTAATTTTTCTTATTTCAGATTTTTAGTCAAGAGATGAGTATAGAATGTGATTATTTAAATAATGCTGTAGCGCAAAACTTGAATGACGATGGCATAGAAATGAGCGATAATAGTACAGATGTTGACAACGATCATGAAAATGACGATGATGTTAACAATTGTGATAAATTTGATCATCTTAACGAAATGCTAGATCGATTATCGAAACATTCTAATTCGGAGCCAAAATTTTTAAAACCAATGGTCAAGACCACTATCGAAACAACAACCACCAATACTGCCACAAATAAACCACCTCCACCTAAAAAGCGCATGTTTAACGACAATGATTATACGAAAATGATAGATGTTATGATGGTTTATGACACCGATGATATCGTAGACAATTATGACAATCACCAAATCGCTTTGGCTAATGACGAAGTAGTGGAGGATGACGAAGATGAAGATATTATTGAATTGGAACAAAGTTTTGCCATGAACTATTGGCATAATACTGAGGAAGAGGATGATGATGAAATTAATGAGCAGCTGGACCGTAGGGCATTGTCTTCGGAGGAGCTGGTGAGTATGAAATCAAAATTTTCTATTTGTCTCTTCATTTTGATTTTTTTTTGTTTTTATTATTTTTTTAGGAAATTGACTCAGATTTTGATGTCTTTCATCCCAACGAAACATCTACAGTTTTCTCCCATATAAGCGGAATTGAATATTTTAAACCACCTCAATTGCCGGCAGCCATGCATCATTTCAATTGTCGTGTTGTATCCATAATTACAACAACCATTTTACAAATATTTCCCCATCATACGGAATTTCGTTATAGAGAATTGGAATTACAAAGATCCATTAAGGAAATAGTCAGACGGTCACCGCCACCTCTCACAAATTTTGAACCACGTACCCTATGTTTGGCTCGTTACTCCAAAGATAAAATTTGGTACCGCGCTTTAATACGTTCCTACAATCCAAGTGCTAAGACTGTAGATGTTTTATATGTTGATTACTTAAACAGTGAGACGCTGGCCTTGAAATATGTGCGACAGTGTCCCAAGGAATTGTTGGGCTGGCCCCTACGTACATTCCGCGTTCGTTTGCATGGTATTCAACCGAATCCACATGTTAAAGAGCATGATATACGTGTGGCTCTGCATCGTCTTCTAACCAAGCGCAAATTATTTGGAGTCGTTAAAAAACACCCTAATTATAATAGTCTGGTTTTGGGTAACACTTTAAATAATAATGATATAATCGAAGTAGCCCTATATGACTCAAAAGATGCATCTTTAAAGGATTTGACCATTTATGAATCACTTATTGAAAAGAATTATTTTCAACGTTTTTAATTGTTTTAATTTTTGATAATTTTTTTTCTTTTTTTTTCTCTGGAATTTGTTTTAGTTTCTTGATTATTTTCTTTATATTATTAAAAGTATCTTACAAGATATACTTACATATGTATATCATGGTATCTTACATAATTTCCTTGTCTTAATATTATAAAAAGTAATAAATCCATGGTATATATCTAAAATAAGTCTAAAGAATTTATTACAAAAAAACAAATAATTTTAAAAAAAGGTAAGTTTTGACTTAACAAAACTATAGAGGTTTTTAAATTTTTCAAAAAAGCATATAGAGCTCATAAAATCAACAAACAGTCTTCATAAAACCTCACCATAGAATGTATTCATATGATGAGGTTTGTGTTCCGTCCTACACTTAATTTTCGAAAATGACGTTGTGTTCATCGTGAAACCACAACAACAGATTTTTTTGTGGCCACAATTGACAATGTTGACATCAGTGACTACCCAAACAATTCAGTTATTCCTGCCTCGTGATATAATTTGGCGATGTCTTGTGATTTAACGCCATTGAATCAATTATTTTGAGGGTAATTGGAAAGATCACCAACGATCTGAAAGATAAAATTGGGAAAAATTTTCTATAAATAGTCAATTTTCGCAAAATTTTCTATAAGTAGTCAATTTTCGAAAAATTTCCTATAAATAGTCAATTTTAGAAAAATTTCCTATAAATAGTCAATTTTCGAAAAATTTCCTATAAATAGTCAATTTTCAAAAAATTTTCTATAAATAGCCAATTTTTTAAAATTTACTATAAATAGTCAATTTTCTACAAATTTCCTATAAGTAGCCAATTTTCGAAAAATTTCCTATAAATTGGTCAATTTTCGAAAATTTTCCTATAAATTGTTCAATATTCGAAAAATTTCCTATAAATAGTCAATTTTCGAAAAATTTCCTATAAATAGTCAATTTTCGAAAAATTTCCTATAAATAGTCAATTTTCGAAAAATTTCCTATAAATAGTCATTTTTCGAAAAATTTCCTATAAATAGTCAATTTTCGAAAAATTTCCTATAAATAGTCAATTTTCGAAAAATTTCCTATAAATAGTCAATTTTCGAAAAATTTCCTATAAATAGTCAATTTTCGATAAATTTCCTATAAATAGTCAATTTTCGAAAAATTTCCTATAAATAGTCAATTTTCGAAAAATTTCCTATAAATAGTCAATTTTCGAAAAATTTCCTATAAATAGTCAATTTTCGAAAAATTTCCTATAAATAGTCAATTTTCGAAAAATTTCCTATAAATAGTCAATTTTCGAAAAATTTCCTATAAATAGTCAATTTTCGAAAAATTTCCTATAAATAATAAATTTTTTTTTTCGAAAAGTTCCTATAAATAGTCAATTTTCGAAAAATTTTCTTATTAATAGTCAATTTTCGAATAATTTTCTTATAAATAGTCAATTTTCGAAAAATTTTCTTAAAATAGACAAATTACGAAAAATTTCCTATATTAGTCAATTTTCGAAAAATTTTCTATAAATAGTAAATTTTTATCAAAATTTTCTAAAAATAGTCAATTTACAAAAAATTTCCTATAAATAGTAAATTTTCGAAAAATTTCCTATAAATAGTCAATTTTCGAAAAATTTACTATAATAGACAATTTTCGAATAGTTTAATTAAAATAGTCAATTTTCAAAAAATTATCTTATAAATATAAAATTTTCGAAAAAATTTCTATAAATAGTCAATTTTCGCAAAATTTTCTTTTTTATTATGAAAAATTCCTATAGTTAATTTTCGAAAAATAGTCAAATTAGGAAAAATTGCCAATTTTCGAAAAATTTCTTATGAATAATAGTCAATTTTCGAAACATTTTCTATGAATAGTCAATTTTCGAAAAATTTCTATAAGTGGATTTAGCAGTTTTTCTTATCAAACCTTTTCACACACTTCAAGACTCAAATTTAAGAAAACATACATGCTGATCGATTGGGCGTATCTTTGTCCACCACATGACATTTTTTCATATTAAGCAGGCGATATATTACAGCCAAAAGCGCTGAAATCATTGTTAATGTGAAATTTTGGATTCGAATATGAATTTTTGCTGTCTTTTAATTTGCTCCCCAAAGTATGCTTAACTAAATATAACATACTTTGTTGCAAACATAAATGATGAAATCTTTAATTTTCGTATGAAATTCATTTTTGACGAATATCTCCTTAACTAGTGGCCAAAAATGGCTAGAAAACACTACGTATTACATATTTTTGTCACATGCTAAATCCGAAAATGATGTCCAAATCTAACTTGGAAATACTGCCTTCCAAGAAATACTTCCAATTTTGTTAACACCTAAGCGTATAAGTAATAATTTAAAAATTCCATATCTGAACGTAGGAGCAATACTTGAGAATTTTAATGCATACCAGTGATGCCAAACAAAAATTATACTTTGTGGGAGATTCGACATTAAAAAGTAGTAGATTTCACAAAATTTATTTTCAAAAAGTTGTAGATCTACCACTTTTATTATTCAAGCTTTTAAAGAATTATAAAATTAGAATATTTACGTTTTTATTCAATGTTTTGTTTAAAAAATAGTGTTGAGTATATATCAATAAATATACATACATATTGAATGCAATTTGAAAAATAAACAAGAGCTTATAAAAGCTTTTACGCTCCCTGAAGAGTGTTAGTAGAAAGTTTATTAATATTAGATTTTTAAGTAAATTAACTGCCGAAATAGCAATACTATGCGGAAGCACAAGCAATTTTTGTATCAAAATTAACATTTGTTCGTTGTCACCTTTATTATTCTAGAAACATGATGCCAGAAATTTTCAACACGTATGTATATTTTCTTCTAGAGAGAAATGAAATGTTATATTTCTTAAAAGCTTCCATTCCTAATACAATTCGCTGCGGTCTCAGGGGCATAAATCTGAAAAGAAGAACATGTTACAAAAAATATATATATATATATATATTTTTTTTTTTTTTTTGAAACAAGTAACGAAAAATTGATTTAACACAATTTTGAAAAAACTTAAAAAAGTAGTAGATTCTACCTAAAAAGTGGTAGAGTGTAGAAAGATACCCAAAAGTAGTAGATTTACTACAAAAGTGGTAGAGTTGGCATCGCTGATGCATACATACAATCTAATGGTTCGTATTTTTATACCCTTCACCACCATAGTTGGAAATGGTATTATAAGTTTCTGCTGATGTGTGTAACGCATAGAAATATTTGTCTTAAACCCACCTTTTAGTATAACAATGGACTGAAAATCACTTTCTGAAACAATTTAGCGATGTCTGTCCGGCTGGCTGGACCCCCATGTAAACCATGTAATCAAAGTACAGGTCACAATTCTAAAGATAATTTGATGGAATTTGGAACAGATCATTTTTTTTTTTTTTTTGATATTGAGCTAGGACCATGGCTATTGAAATTAGACAAAATCACTAAATTATTTATGGTACCTCCCATATGTTCCACTTCCCGGAATTGATATTTTGGCCACAAGTCAATTTTCGAAAAATATAGCACTTTCTTACTTGTTATTCAAAAGTCTATGTAATTCTTTTTGAAATTTTAGATCGTGAATCAAAATATGAATTTTTGTCTAGTTTTATTTTTAAATTTGCTCCCTAAAGTATGCTAAACAAAATATAACATATTTTGAATATGTGCAAACAAATGATGAAATCTGTTAAACTTTTGTATGAAATTCACTTTTGACGAATATCTCCTTAAATGGTGGTCAAAAATGGCTGGAAAACCCTAGTACGTATTTTTTTCACACGCTCAATCCGAAAATGATGTCCAAATTTAACTTGGATCAAGCCTTCCAAGAAATAACTACCATTTTTTATTAATTAGGCGTATAAGTAATAATTTGGAAATTTCATACCCGGGCGTATGAGTAATACTTCATAAATTTACGCAAATATTTATTGATGAAATCTGTGTAATTTTTTGTATGAAATTCATTATTGTCCAATATCTCCTTAATTAGTGGTATTTTTGTTACACGCTGAATCCGAAAACGACGTCCGCTTGTTTCCCAAAAAAAATACACTGCAAAATGAATCACATCTATTGAAAACGATTGATTTTCTTTTGCCGGCTTCTCCCTCGAAGAGTAAAATAAACACATCGTCGGATTAAGATGCAAACCTGCTAACTCAATAGAAATCTATATACATATATGACGCGCAAAATACAAAGGGATCTAAGGGTAAAAACCGGTTTTGTTCAGGAGAGCCATTTGAAAGATTTAAATATTATTTTTTTACCTTATTTTTGTATTCTTAGGTCCCTTGCTCAATGCGCTTCCACATATATAACAAGTAAGAGTGTGCTGTACCGAATCTTATATACCCACCATCGAGAGTGCGAGAGTGCAGCTACAGTGCAATCGCAATAGAGTGAACACTTGTTAATATGAACTACTTGATACTACGAACTCCCGATTTTTTCCATTAGTTACTTTATAGAGTGAACAGTACCCAACTCAATAGAGTGAACTTTTGTTTTTCTTATACATAATTGAACAAACTCAATTATAGAAAACATCTTCTTCAACGGGCCATTAAAAAGGACAATTTAAACGAGTTTTTTAAACAATTAACACTCAAAGACGTCATTTGTATGAGTTGGAACCGAACATTATAAAAAATGCTGGTCAAGTCTTTTGGGTGATTCTGTGCAGATAGAAGAAGATAGTGACGACGACGAGGAAAATATACCGTTAAACATATTGCACAGGTCACTTCAGCAACAACATCTGGAAGAACTAAACGTATATGTATTAAATTTATTATTCGCATGAAGTTTTTACCATTGATGACATTATAGAATGGAACAATGCTGAAAGTTCATTTCTGCTGAAGGCGTTTCCGATGCCATTTCTGAGACTAACACTGACATCGAGGAAGTAGCAGTAGCCAAACCAGACATTACAGCAGCGCAGGCCGTGCAGATTTTTAAAAAAGCTATTGACTGGGCAGAAAATAACAAAAACAATTACGAAAATATTTTAGTTTTGCATAAATTCCGCGATTTAGCGGTACAAAAGCAAAAAATGCTTGTACAAAGCAAAAAACCTTTGTAATTATATAATAATATTTAATAAATATAGATGTTTTTTGTATAAAAAAGTATTTTTTTATAGACTCTTTAGAGTGAACTTTTTCAATAGAGTGAACAGGCCTTGCACGAATTAGTTCACTCTATTGCGATTCCACTGTAATTCAAAATGTGATATTGTTGGTAAAATATTAGGACTAAATTCGGTTGCAGTAGTATAGTTAGAATAGTTCACCATTAAAAAGTATCTAAAATTTTGTATTAATAAGCTGTTACTTTTCGTTGTGTTTAGCATAGAGTACCGCATAGAGTGCGATCATATGTTTTACTAAGCACAAAAAAAAAATAGAAAAAATAGAAAAAAAATGTATAATGACATTTTTTATATGAAGATGACGTCTTTTAAATGTACTTTTGACGTCTCTTAAATGTACTTGACAGTTTCGTCCTCAGTCTAGTTCTGGTTTATGGTGTTTAGTATATAGTTGAGATAAACATGTTGATAGTAACACGGCAGGTTCATATATTTTGTTAGGAGTTTCTAATGCATCTACCGTATATAAAGTCTGGACTTAACATTGATCGATAGCTATCTGTTTTCGTAGGTGCCATCTTAATATACTGAATGTACCTCCAAATATTTTTGATTGTAGATATAAAAAGGAGATGTCATATATATATAAGCCAAATGTTGACCGTTTGTCACAAAATTTTATATACTGGCTGGTATTTATATAAAGTTTATTTGTGTAAAATTTAGTGGCCATAGCTGTTACAGTTTATAATTTAATATCTTTTAACTGACATTTGTGGCATTTTAGTGGTTTCTGAGGGCGGTTTTTATATGAAAGCTATGGTCAAATATAGACCGATTCCTATAAAATTTTACATACTGACCAAAAGCTGCATAAAACTTCTCTGTTCTAAATTTAGTTGTCATAGATATTACAATTGTATTTAAATTATCAGCATAAATGTGATTTCCGGAGCAGGGTTATATGGGAGCTCTAACTAAATGTGAACCGCCCATTTTCAGTACACGACCTAAATAACATATCAAAAATACTTTTGTAAAATTTTGTCTCTCTAGCTCTTGTAGTTAGGGAGCTATCGCGCATTTATCTGACGAACAGACGGACATAAACCCTATTTTCTTTTTGTATTTTTGTGTTTCCGTAAGTTATTTATATGGGAGCTGTGGTCAAATGGTGACCGATTGTGACAAAATTTTGCACACTATATCTGTATATCTGCACACTATATCTGTTATAGTTTAATTATTTATTAGCATTTAAGTGTATTTTTGGTGAAATTTAGGCTGTTTCCGTAAGTTTTTTGTATGGGAGCTAAGACTAAATGTGAACCGATTTTGATGAAATTGTATGTGCTGCCTAGGCTTATGTAAAACTTCTATGTACCAAATTTTATCATCATAGCTATTATACTTACTTACTTACTTAAATGGCCTATATTACAACCTGTTAAGGTCAAAGGCCGAGCATATTTTAGAATTCCATGCGCTTCGATCTTGTGCGCATATTCTCCAATTTCGTAAGCCAAGCTTGGTTAAATTTTCTTCTACTTGGTCTTTCCATCGAAGTTTCGGTCGTCCTCGTCTTCGAGTTCCCTCGGGATCATGTTCAAACACTTTTCTTGCTGGAGTACTTTCATCCATTCGCACCACATGTCCCAGCCAACGCAAACGCTGCTGTTTGATGCGTTTTACTATGTCAATGTCAGCAAATAACTCATACAGCTCATGATTAAATCGATGCCGAAATTCATTGTTAATGCTGATTGGACCATAGATTTTTCGTAGGATTTTCCTCTCAAAGACTCCAAGAACAGCTTCATCGGCTTGTGCAAGTGCCCATGATTCAGCACCATATAATAACACTGGTAGTATAAGCGTTTTGTAGAGTGTAATTTTAGTTCTTGTTGAGAGGATTTTATTCCTAAGCTGCCTGCTTAGGCCGAAATAGCATCTGTTGGCAAGTATGATTCTTCTTTTAATTTCGATACTTATGTCATTATTTATATTTACTGCGGTACCAAGGTAGACAAATTCTTTAACAACCTCGAAGCTATAGTTGTCCACGGTTACGTGTTGTCCAATTCTAGTGGATTGCTTGCTAGTAGAGACCATTAGTTTTGTTTTGGATTCATTGACTACTAGACCCATTTTCATTGATTCCTTCTCAATACTGGAAAATGCGGCAGTCACCTCACGCAATGTGCGCCCCATAATATCAATGTCATCGGCAAAAGCGAGTAACATGTGCTTTCTGCTAAAAATTGTGCCAGTTGTATTAACTGCAGCACCACGCAAGATTTTCTCTAACAAAATGTTAAAGAGATCACATGATAAACTGTCGCCTTGCCTAAAACCTCGCTTAGTTAAAAAGGGTTCTGAAAGGCTTTTACCTATTTTAACTGACGATGTTGTGTCAGTTAATGTCATCCTGCACAACCTTATTAACTTCGTAGGAATGCCAAATTCTGACATTGCTTTATACAGCTTTGTTCGTATTGGGCTGTCAAAGGCAGCTTTGTAGTCAACGAAGAGGTGGTAAGTGTCTATTTGCTTTTCTTGGGTCTTTTCCAGGATTTGACGCAGAGTAAAGATCTGGTCAGTGGTGGATTTACCTGGTCTAAAGCCACATTGGTAGGCCCCTACTATTTCGTTCATCTTGGGTTTTAGCCTTTCACACAGGATGCTCGATAAAATTTTGTAGGCAATTGAGAGGAGACTTATGCCTCTATAGTTAGCGCATACGGATTTATCACCTTTTTTGTGCACTGGACAAAGAACACTGAGGCTCCAATCGTCAGGCATACGTTCTTCTAGCCATATAGAATTCAGGAGTTGAAACATGTTCTTTATTAATTCATCACCTCCGGTCTTAAAAAGCTCTGCTGGTAATCCATCAGCACCCGCAGCTTTGTTATTTTTTAGACGAGATATTGCAGCTCTTATCTCACTTATGTTGGGTGGTGGGCATATAATGCCGTCATCACTGATTTGTTCAGGCATGTCATGGTCACTTTCACTTGATACCAGCAATTTGCAGAAGTGCTCATTCCATAATTTCAAGACGCTCTCAGTATCCGTCACCAGGTTTCCTTGATTGTCCTTACATGAGAGAACACAATTGCTAAAACCTTCAGTTTGGTGTTTGATTTTTTGGTAAAATTTTCTCATCTCATTTCGGCTCTTATACATCTCAATTTCATCAAAAACGCAATTCTCTATTTCTTTCTTTTTCCTTCTGAATATGCGTTTTTCTTCCCTCTTTTTTTCGCGGTATCTTTCCAAAGTTCCTCGCGTAACTACATTCTGTAGAGTTGCCATATAGGCTGCATTTTTTTCGTCTGTGGCATTACGGCATTCCTCATCATACTACGAGTTTTTAGGGCGAGGGGTTTGGAACCCTAGTGCCGATTTTGCAGCAGTTTTTAAAGCGTTGGCAATATGTTGCCACTGCTCATTTATATTACTGGAACTCGGAGCATTTTCTCTGAGAAATTGAGTTGCTCTTTGCGAGAAGTCGATGGCAGTTTGCTGGGATTTTAGCTTCGCAACATTAAACTTTCTTTGCGCTTCCGATTTTACCTTCCGAGAGACACTCAAGCGTGTTCTTACCTTTGATGCGACTAGATAATGGTCGGAGTCCATATTTGCTCCACGTATAGAACGCACATCCATCACACTTGATGCGTGTCTCGCATCAACTAAAATATGGTCAATCTGGTTTTTCGTTTTCTGGTCTGGTGAAACCCATGTTGCCTTGTGGATGTCAAGGTGTTTAAACCTGGTGCTGCTCAATATCATATTTCGGGCTGCCGCAAAGGAGATTAGCCTCATACCGTTGTCAGTAGTCACATTATGGAGACTGAACTTACCGATAGTAGGTTCAAAGATGCTTTCTTTTCCAATCTTTGCATTAAAATCACCAAGGATTATTTTCACATCATGACTGGGGCAGCTATCATAGACTTCTTCAAGCCGGTCATAGAAAGCTTCTTTCACATCGTCGTCTTTATCTTCTGTGGGAGCGTGTGCACAAATAAGGCTTAGATAAAAGTATTTAGCTTTGACGCGAATTGTTGCTAACCTTTCATTTACTGGGGTGAACCTTGTAACAAAATTTCGCAATCTTTTGCTTACCATGAACCCGCAACCAAACTCATGCTTACTATTATGACAGCTGTAATACAGGTCGCCTTTTGGTGTTTTGGCGACGCCGTGGCCATTCCATCTTATTTCCTGTACAGCAGTCACATCACATTTATATTTATCGAGAACATCCATTAACTGGATCAGAGCACCTCCTCTGTAAAGGGTTCGGATGTTCCAGGTGCTGATCCTTAAATCATGATCCTTTTTACGTTTGCCATGGTCGTCAACATTAGGGGGGGCCGTTTTAATTCTTAAAATTTGCTTTTTCATAGTAGCTGATTTTTCCAGGAGTGGGTTACTAGCCCGACGTCCTAAACCCATGTTTTTATAGTTCTTATGGGAGAACACGCGGCACTTGTTAGCTCACTACTTTAACGGGTGTTAAGGTAGCTACCCAGGTGACACCACGAGGAGGTAAGTGACCACAGTTGAGATGAAGGATAGACCAAGATTTAGCCTGGGTTTACCAAGTTAAACCAGTCAGGACCGTTACTTGGAATCCAACATAGCATCATAGCTATTATAGTTAGTTATTTATTAGCAAATAAGCGATTAGCGTAGACGAGGTTATACGGGAGCTAAAAAATGTTAACCGATTTTGCCCAATTTCAATACCAAAATTTTCTCAGAGATGAATAATGTTTTTACTAAGTTTTAGTGAGCTAGCTCTTTTTGTTTAGGCGTTATCGTGATTTTAACAGACAGACAGACGGACATCACTCAATCGTAATTCATAAGGATTCAGAATATATATCGTTTTTGATTTTTGAGCCAATATTAAGGATATTGCAAACGTATGTATATGTGTGTCAGTATATCCTTTATAGAAAAGTAAACTATGCATTTGATCATGTTATGTTCTTAAGAAAAGTTGTTGCGCATGAGTCGACGTACATTACTAAGTTGGTATGATCAAGTTCCGTGAAAATAGCTTAAAATTAATTAAGTCGTAAACTGTGCATTTAATCATGCTATTATCTTCAACAAAGTTGTTGCGCATGAGCCGACGAACGTCACTATGTTGGTATGACCAAGTTCCGTCAGGTGGCGCCACTGACAATTGTTTAAAAGTAATTAAATCGTAAACTGTGCATTCAATCATGATATAATCTTCAGCAAAGGTTTCTAAATTATTATGACCAATTTCCAACAGGTGGCACCACTGAAAATTACTCAAAACTAATTAAATCGTAAACTGTGCATTTGATCATGTTGTGCATGAGCCGACAATGTAAATCGCCGGGGCCTATCATTCTCTATCACATGGCAACAAAATTTAAATTTTCTTATACAATGGACTTAGCAAGTTATATTTTATTAAACCGACGATATACATACATATGTATGTACTATACATATATACGGAATTTCGCTATTGAGAATTGGAATAACAAAGATCAATTAAAGAAACGGCCAACGGTTAACATTTTTAAGTTTAATCCATATAAGAGTGTGCTTCTATAAATAGGTCATGAACAGTTACTAAGACTTTGATAAATTCAACTAATTTAAATAGAAAACAAGAAAAACTATAATCGGTCAAGCCCGACTATATGATACCGTTTACTACTAAGTTTAAATCTGTGGCTTGGTGCTAAAAAGGTTAATGTCAAAAAAGTAGTTTTGAGAAAATTTGATTTAAAGTTTTTATTTTCCATATAAATTCATAGTAAAATTCATAGTAACAAGCCACAGAAATATGGACCAACGTGATTTTAGTAGATTTTTGTCATTTCTGGTTCAGGAGCTGATATGGAAGCTAGGTTCAATAGTGGATCGATTGTAACCAAACTTTGGTTATCGGTTTATATTTACAAAATATTTATCTGTGCAAAGTTTTTGTAATAAAAAGCAATTATGAAAGAAATTAATTTTAGTTGAACCAGAATTTATGTTGATGGTCGTGGGTTCGAGTCGGGCTCAGGTTCATGTCATAAATTATTTTTTTAATTTATGATTTTTAAATTAGATGAATAAATTTTAGGAATACTGAAAAAACTATGTGACACTTAGCAGTGTGGAATGCTGCATTTTCTGTCCCGCTACGGACTTCATCAGCACACTGTGTCACCAACTGTTAGATGCCAGTAGTTAAGATCATCTATTTAACTGAATTCTTAAGCGAAATTGAAAACGAGAATTATATTAACACTCATTTCTATTTCACCTATGACCATATGATCGATTCAGTTAGACGAACTTATCCACCATAGTTTTTTTCCTTTATGTTTTGTATTCCTATCCTTTATTAATCTACATTTACTTTGTACTTTAACCAACTATCAGCTGGTAATGAAGACAAAGATTTTTGTTTTGACAAGTTTCTGTTTATTCTTTTACGTTAATGCAAATTTGAATTTAGTCTCAACTTGAAAGAGTTAATGAAAACATGTAAATCGCGGTGCCCATGCAATTTAATTGAAAGAAATTAATTTTAGTTGAACCAGAATTTATGTTGATGGTCGTGGGTTCGAGTCGGGCTCAGGTTCATGTCATAAATTATTTTTTTTTAATTTATGATTTTTAAATTAGATGAATAAATTTTAGGAATACTGAAAAAACTATGTGACACTTAGCAGTGTGGAATGCTGCATTTTCTGTCCCGCTACGGACTTCATCAGCACACTGTGTCACCAACTGTTAGATGCCAGTAGTTAAGATCATCTATTTAACTGAATTCTTAAGCGAAATTGAAAACGAGAATTATATTAACACTCATTTCTATTTCACCTATGACCATATGATCGATTCAGTTAGACGAACTTATCCACCATAGTTTTTTCCTTTATGTTTTGTATTCCTATCCTTTATTAATCTACATTTACTTTGTACTTTAACCAACTATCAGCTGGTAATGAAGACAAAGATTTTTGTTTTGACAAGTTTCTGTTTATTCTTTTACGTTAATGCAAATTTGAATTTAGTATCAACTTGAAAGAGTTAATGAAAACATGTAAATCGCGGTGCCCATGCAATTTAATTGAAAGAAATTAATTTTAGTTGAACCAGAATTTATGTTGATGGTCGTGGGTTCGAGTCGGGCTCAGGTTCATGTCATAAATTATTTTTTTAATTTATGATTTTTAAATTAGATGAATAAATTTTAGGAATACTGAAAAAACTATGTGACACTTAGCAGTGTGGAATGCTGCATTTTCTGTCCCGCTACGGACTTCATCAGCACACTGTGTCACCAACTGTTAGATGCCAGTAGTTAAGATCATCTATTTAACTGAATTCTTAAGCGAAATTGAAAACGAGAATTATATTAACACTCATTTCTATTTCACCTATGACCATATGATCGATTCAGTTAGACGAACTTATCCACCATAGTTTTTTCCTTTATGTTTTGTATTCCTATCCTTTATTAATCTACATTTACTTTGTACTTTAACCAACTATCAGCTGGTAATGAAGACAAAGATTTTTGTTTTGACAAGTTTCTGTTTATTCTTTTACGTTAATGCAAATTTGAATTTAGTATCAACTTGAAAGAGTTAATGAAAACATGTAAATCGCGGTGCCCATGCAATTTAATTGAAAGAAATTAATTTTAGTTGAACCAGAATTTATGTTGATGATCGTGGGTTCTTCATTACCAGCTGATAGTTGGTTAAAGTACAAAGTAAATGTAGATTAATAAAGGATAGGAATACAAAACATAAAGGAAAAAACTATGGTGGATAAGTTCGTCTAACTGAATCGATCATATGGTCATAGGTGAAATAGAAATGAGTGTTAATATAATTCTCGTTTTCAATTTCGCTTAAGAATTCAGTTAAATAGATGATCTTAACTACTGGCATCTAACAGTTGGTGACACAGTGTGCTGATGAAGTCCGTAGCGGGACAGAAAATGCAGCATTCCACACTGCTAAGTGTCACATAGTTTTTTCAGTATTCCTAAAATTTATTCATCTAATTTAAAAATCATAAATTAAAAAAAATAATTTATGACATGAACCTGAGCCCGACTCGAACCCACGACCATCAAAAGCAATTATCTTTATTATTATTGAATTTAGAGGATATATGTATGTATCTAATAACTTGTAACATATATATCTAATAATATATGGTATAAAATTGCTTAAAAAAAGGGTGAAATAAATTGTTGACTTTGGCCCTTTTAGCATTTTGATTTTATTTAAAAATAAAAAAATTGTTAGTGATATAAGGGCTAATGTCGACATTAGCCCATTTAGCACTTACAATTGCAGATGAGTTTAGAGTGAGATTGGCCCATAAATTTCTTGTGAAGCTGTTCTGGGATGAGCTAAAGATTGACTGTTGGAACAAAATAAAAGAGAGTAAAATGAGGAATCTAATGCAACGACTAACTCAAAACAACCGAAAATTGACATTGGCCCTTTTAGCCCCAAGCCACAGATTTACAAAGATAAAAATATGTTCTGAATCTCTTACAAATTTAATGAAATTATTCACAATAAGAATTGAAATTCGATTCAATAGCTATCGGAAGCTATAATTTAGCAATTCCATAGGTATCGTATTTTATTTTTGTTCGATAGGTCATTCGATATCGATGATTAGACCCCAGACTTAGAGTTTAGAAGATACAGATTTATTACCAATTTTGTTTTTTTTTTTTTTTGTTCCAATACAATAATTTTCCTCCAGTTTCATAAAACAGATATTTGGAGGCTTTTCCGTATTGGATGATTTTGAAATTTACTCCATTTTTTAACCCCTAATAGACATGGACGATAAATAAAAAAACATTTTTTTTTAATTTATAATGAATTGATTGTAATTATATTTCAATTTGTTGAAAGTTATTTAATTATATTTATAATTCATTGTAAATTGTATATTATCGATTAAATTATATAATAGAGTTGATAATTTTTTTACTATTAATTAAATTTATGATTTTTTATTAAATGTAATATTAAATTTATTGTTGATTTTTTTTGTTTTTTTTTTTATTTTTCCGTTTTTACTTCTTCATTTCAATATTATGAAAAGACCTCATGTTATGCATTAAAATTAAACTAAATATTGTAAAATATCTATAAGAATATTTAAAAAATAAAGCAGAAAAATAAGATAATTAAATGTATATAATCTATTTGTGTTTAAATTTAAAGAAAAAAATCATATATGCAATTATATCTTAATATCTTAAAAGCTAATTAAAAAAAAAAAAAAAGAAAATAATAAAAATAATAATTAAAGAAAAAAATTGCAGTCAATGCAATAACAATTTCTTTTAATTTTTCTCTTTTTTGAAAAAAGTTTAATTAAAGCATAGAAATATTAAAATAAACAAAATTTTACTAAATTTAATTTACTAATAAGGTTGTTTATTTATTATCTTGGAGTTTATCTAAATATTTCATAAACAAAAAAAAAATACAATATTTTTCTGTAACTCAAAAAAGGGATATATTAGAAAAAATCTTATGTATAGCTTCATCAGTAAACCTAAAAATATAAGTATGTATATTAATATTAATGTAAAGAAAAATGTTTGTATGTTTAAACTTGTATTGCACTGTTATTTTTAGGTGATATAATTTAATTGAAATTAATTTATAACAAAAGGTTTTCTTTCACTTTTATTTGTATGTATATTAGGGCTATAACTTTTTCAAACTTTTTGGGAATATGTATTAAAACCGGCATAGTGTAGTCGTGTAGAGCATTAAAAGTTATTAAGAAAATATATGATTTTTTTTTTTTTGATCGTTAAAAAAGTTCACGCAGGGATCGGGTTGAAGTTTGAAAATATTAATTTTTATCTCACGGAAATTAAAAAAATATATACACCTGATATTTGTATATATTCCTATGCGCATCACTTAAATGCTTTTTTCGAATCTACAGACTATTTTAGATTTCAATATTTTTCTATGGCTGACAATTTCTCGCGGTTAAAAGTTGGTTATTTGTAAAAACCTGAATAATTAGGTATGGGATGGAAAACGATCGTTTTCAAATCGATCGATTTTAGATATATTTTTGAAAAAATTTTCGGTTATTTCCCCCAAAAATGAAAATTTGGGCTTTAGTCCTTTTGATTAATATCTCTGTAGCTTAGTGCTAAAATCGCGAATGTCATAAAAACTAGTTTTAAGAAAATTAGAAATTAAATTTTTATAAGATTTTGTTTTCCTTACAGCTCAGCCAGTTTCAAAGTTTCGCTCATAAAATTTGGGTTAGACATGTATTATGATCCTATAGAGTGTATGGTAAAATCAATTCTTTGAAAAAGATCCAAATTAAGAAAAAAAAGTATGACATTGGCCCTTTAAGCACTAACTAATTTTTACATTCTATATTTTTTTCTGAGACACTAGGAAAAATTTACAAAAAAAAAACAATATTATTTAGCAACTGTTTGTTATGTTACTACAATTATTATTGAATTTAAAGGATATAGGTATATATCTGATAACTTATAACATATATATCTAATAAAATATGGTATAAAATTGCTAAAAAAAAGGTGAAATAAATTGTTGACATTGGCCCTTTTAGCATTTAGATTTTATTTCAAAATAAAAACAAATTGTATGTAATAAAAGGGCCAATGTCAACATTGGCCCTTTTAGCACTAACAATTTTAGAGTGACATTGGCATTGGGTCTGGCCGGGGATCGAACTTGGGACCTCTAGTATGCTAGGCGTATGACTAACCTGCTATATCACGACGGTTCACAACGGTTGCGCATTTGTATATTGTTAAATTTCGCTGTTTAGTTGAATTTATAAAATATATCTTTTAAGAAAGTCGGTTAAATATAAAAAAAATTTTCATAGAAACTTTTAAAAATTTGCTTCCCTGCGTGAGGTTTTTTTCGCAAAATGACCGGAGAAAGGTGTTTTCATTACTAAAACATTATAGCCCTAATGTATATATGTACATATATACCGACAAATAAATACTCACTACTACGAGGGCGGGTCAATAAGTCCATGACTTTTTGAATTCCCAGCATCTTAATTGGCTAATTCAAATTGTTTCTGTCAAGAGGCAATACAGTTAACTCCTGTCTAAATTTGAAAAAGCTGCGTCATTAAGTTTGTGTTTGGATATAAAAAAAAGAGAATTTTGTGTACCCACTAAACATTATTTTTGAAAAAAAAAAAAATAAAAAAAGGCTTTGCTTGATAAATGTTATGGGGACTCTGCGCTTTCCAATTTCGTGTTAAATAAATAGTTTTTTAATTTCGATGTGGCCAAAGAAGCACGGAAGATGCCGAACGTTC
This sequence comes from Stomorhina lunata, assembly GCA_933228675.1. Classification (NCBI taxonomy): domain Eukaryota; kingdom Metazoa; phylum Arthropoda; class Insecta; order Diptera; family Rhiniidae; genus Stomorhina; species Stomorhina lunata. Next base: position 154,336,801 of record OW121740.1, on the reverse strand, counting down.
TGGACCACTTGAGATCTACCCATCAGAAACATTTGAAAAAAAAATTCACCATATGGCTTTATCCGATCGTATATGAATATTAAGATAAATTGCGGACGACATAGCACTTGGGTATAAGAAAGCTTTCCGAGGGATGGCAGCCGCAACAATGCAACAATAAGGACGTATTTTTGCGTTCGTTTCTTCGTACCGGAACGACTCGAAAATTTTAGAATTCCAACCTAGGACTACGACTTCTGCGATATTACCAATAATATCAAAGCTATTATAAAGAACAATGTGTTTTTACAACGTTTCGTAACTGTGGAACTGCCATAACACATCGAAGACCAAACAGTGAGTTTCTTGAGTTTAATCTAGGCCAAAGAAGGCAAAGGTGGGTTTGTTAGAAAATAAAGTCATGGCGACTGATGCAGAATGCACCTGCTCTGCCATCAAAAGGGAAAAACAATCAAAATGCGAATATTGTATTACACCAACGATTTAATGAGGTATAGGACAATAATTTATTTTTTTCCGGAAGATACTCCCCCATCGACAAAATTCTCCAGGTTTGTTCCCAAATAACTCGGCGAAAAAAGATAAGAGTCTAACAACGAAATCATTGTTGAAAAATGCCTATTTTGATGACCTAGATAAATCACATAGCAATACATACATATCGTCAGCTGAAATGCAAAAGGTCGTAATTACACTTTTAGTTTTTTGCAGAAGAAGCAAAAAACATAATAACTTTTAAACTACAAGAAACTTTAAATCCAAATTTTGGAATTCTGTCAACAAAGCATCAGCAAAGAAAATTCTTTAAACTAAAATGATAAAAATCGAAATGATAAAAAACCAAAGTCATTTTAAGCACGAGACAACAGAGAACCTAATGCGATTTTTACAAAATTAAGGTTAGACAATTTCATTTTTAATCGTTTTAAATAAAATTTACAAATTAAGTGCTAATTGTAAGAATCGTAATTATTGGGAATCATAAGAAAAAATTTTGTTCCCAAAAATGTTTGATTATTTAAAATACAAATTTATTCAGTTTTTTTTTATTCTAAATATTTGTTGTCTCTTGCTAACTAATATCTTGTCTCTTTGTCTATTCAGTTATCGTTTCTTTTTTTATATCTGTGTATGTCAATTTTTTTTTTAATTTTTTTTTTTTTTTTTGTTTAGTCAAACTAATTAACCTTACATCTATAATTCGTTATTATTTAAAATTACTATTAATTTTTTAAGTTTGTAAGTTTTGTAGATTTTACTTTTTTCTTATTTTTTTTTTTTTCATTCATTGATGTATATTAGAGCGGTTCGCCTTCCATACAAAAAAAATAAGTTGTGTCTGTCGCCCCCAAGGATTAAAGATAATGTTAAAACAATTCTAAAAAAAATGTTTTTTGTTTTTTGTCACGCCTACAAATACCGCCCTTTTTGTATTTTGTTAACTGTGTCTTTATCTTCAGTCCGATCATAACATTTTATATATCGGTGTTCGCGTCTCTGTGAGGGCTACATTTCTCTCTTTGATAGTTTTTTACTACCAAGTCAATTTATAGTCATAACTTTTAAAAACTAGATTTGTACACGATTCGATTAGGGTGGGTACGAATCGAATTTTGAAAAATTGTGACTACAAATTGACGTGGTAGTAAAGAACTATCAAAGAGAGAAATAGAGCCATGAACACCGATATATAAAGTGTTGTGATCGGACTAAAGATGGCGTCACAGTTAACAAAATACGTGGTAAAAAAATACAAAAAAATTTAGTTATTTTTACATTACCCTTAATCCTAGGGGGTGACTGACTCAACTTTTTTTCGAACCACTCTAATGTATATCTTCACCGAGAGAAAGATATTAAGTTGTTGATCATAGATCATATTTAAAATTTAATAATTAATAAAAAATAAAATCATGCAATACATACACTACTTGATTTTATGTGTCAAATATTAATTTAAGGAAAAACAATTATTGGCTTACAAAAATGCCGCCACAGAGATTGTAGAAAAATATTTAAATATCGTTTTATTAATACACATTTACGAGCAAATAAATTGGTTTACATACAATTTGTCTTAACATTTCTAAGTAAATTGGCACAATTAGAACAAAATTAGATAATTCCATTTAATTTCCAAAATTTTCTTCCAAAAATTTTTCTATAGAAAATTTGTTATTTTTTATAGAAAATTTTTTTGGATCGAAAATATCTAAAAAATATAAAAATCCAAAATTGTTTAATATTACAATTAATTTTTGTTTTGAAAAATATTCCTAATATTTACAAAAATATTCCCAATGTTTACAAAAAAATAGTGTCGTGGCAACAATGTTCGAGATTATATTTTTTTTCTCTCGAACCATGTATTTTGTTGCTATAAATTGCATTTTGATTTGTTTCTTGCCTATTTTATTTTTGTCTTTTCAACTCTTGTTAACATCCACCACCAACCAATTCTGTTAACATCCAAATTCCAACTGGATGATTTTAATACTCATTTTCACGAGTTTTATTAATGATCGTGATATTTACGAAAATTAAAAAAAAATCATCGGCTACTTTTGGTATGGGTTGCCTACTCCTGGTTATAAGTGACATCGCTTTCATGAATTATGTGATTTTGTCTCAGTTTTCGATTTTCAAAATCTTCATAAAAGTTTAGCAAAAAATTATTTTTTGGTGCGCTTATTCTTTTAGGTTAAATTTCAAAAATAGCAAAAAAAAAAACTGCGAGTGTGCTCTACAAAAAACCGGTATTTTAATGAATTTACGTTGAAGTTTTACACCTCTCGCATGTTATAAATATATTAAGCACATTAATGCGTTATATATGATGAGAAACTGAAAGCGATGAGAAACTAAAAAGATTTAAAAAAAATTAAAAAGTGGCAAAACGTTCTTCAAAATTTGGCAACCAGCGTTCTTCAAAGTTGGGCAAGGAAATAATTTTTCTATAAATTTTTTTATAGAAATATTTTCGTTACAAAAATTTGTCTATAGAAATATTTTCGTTATAACAATTTTTCTACAGTGGACACACTGCTAAATGCAAAAAAATAAAATTTCTGTGTACCTTAAACAATTTTATTTGGTACCTTAATAATTAAGTTTGAAAATAAAGGTTTAAAAAAAACAATCAATTGTTTTATTAAACTTTTGCTGTTAATGACATAGGTTATAACTAGATTGAGGGACTGCCAAGGTACATTTTAGAAACGTTTGGTTCCTTAGTAAACCATATGTTCTCAGTCTAGTTATAGTCTGTGGTTAATGAACCAACTTATTTGCTCGCAACTGTATGGTTTATTTAAATTAAAGTACTCTACTTAAAAAAAATAAGATCTTAGACACAACATTGATAACTCAGTAGTGAAATTTTAAAACAGCCAAATAATTGATTTTTAAATTAAAAATCTTAACGCCACTGTAATCATATTTTTGGAATACTGTACATATTAAAATCTTTTAAAAAGATAAAAAATACCAAAACAATAATTTACATAAAAAGATTTGTGAGTTGAGATAAAAATGTTACTCATAAAAAAAAATTTTCAAAATATACATAATTACTTCCATTTTCAAAATTTTTCTACAATCTTGAATTTTACCGAACAAATTTACACATCAATTAGTGGTTTTAGTAAATGTAGCATTATTATACAATATAAATTTCATATTAGTTTTATTACTAATTTCTAGTTAATACTTTATATTTAGTTTTTCACCTAAATCTTTTTTTTTAATTTTTGCAAATTAATTATTATATTTTGTTTAACAAATCAACATACACACATACACAGAGATGAGAAATCGTTTTACTTTAGTTTTTTCTCCACATTTTTTATAACTATAATAATAAATACTAATATAGAAATTGTCTATCCTACAATCATATTAAGAGAGTGTCAGATGTGAAAAATGTTTCATAATTTAACTACACTCAGACAGACAGACAGACTGTACTCACATTTAGGAAAAGAACAAAATTGTATAAAAACTAGGCTTACACAATTTACGTCTCCACTGTAAAGGGATCACGAGAATGATGAATTTTAAGATGTTTATTGTGATTAGTTTTTGTTGTTGAACTTTTGCCACAAATCGTGCATTGGAAGGGTCGTTCTCCAGTGTGTATGCGCCTATGCTCGATGAGATAGTAATGGCGATGGAACGATTTTTTACATAGATCACAGGTATACTTTTTATGACCATGATGCTCTCGCCGATGACGCATATAATTGTATTTGCGTATAAATTTGCAGCCGCACACTTCACAAGTGTACGGTTTAATCTGTTTGTGGGAGTTCATGTGGTTCTTGAAGTCAACCTCGCGCACAAATGCCTTTGGACAGTGTTCGCACTTAAAAGGTTTGGCGGTACGATTGGCATGAACCCAAGAATGAATTTTTAAATTCCATTTTGTTGAAAAAGACTTGTTGCAAATGGCGCAATCATATTGAGTTTCTGTGGAATGCGTAGCCATGTGGGCTTTCATAGATGCTTTGGCAAATATTTGCTTACAGATTGGACATTCCATTGGTTCGTTGTAATCGAATTTATCAGAATGAGCGAGTCGTATGTGGCGTCGCAGCGAGTTGACATGCACAAAACGATCACAACAATGGGGACAGCATTTGGGCTTAGGGTCGTGAGTTTCCTTATGCCATAGGAACCGTGCTTTGGACGGTAAGACTTCACCGCAATAGCAAACATATTCTTTCCTACGAATAATTTGTTTTGTGTGGCGTTTACGATGTTGTGTTAAGTTCGAATATCGTTTAAAGTGTTTACCTATAAATAAGGGAGGAGTAGGTAAAATGTCATAATTTTAATATAAAGTAAAAAATTAAAGCACTTCTATACTCACCACAAACTTTACATTTGAGCGGAGATAGCCCGGAATGCATCCGCATGTGTTCAACTAGTGCACTTCGTACAACAAATTTCTTATCGCATACTGTACAACCGAACTCCTTCCAACCCAAATGACGTTTTAGATGCAATGAAAAGTTTTTCCATCGCTGGAATTTTTTACCACATGTAAAACATTCGGCTGGATGTTCGGTTAAATGAGCATCGTACAATTTCACTGAGTTGAAATTCTGCCGACACAAATAGCAAAAGAATATTGAAGATTTAATAAGATTCTCATCGAATTCGGAAAGACTTTCATTTTGTTTTAAGGTGGTCATATTAAATGATACTAGCATTCGATAGAGTGTTGTTAATTTACTGGTGGGAGTTGTCAGCGACAGTGTTAAACTATTGCTTGGTGGTTTTGTATCAATTTCAGAATTTGTTTCACCATTTGTTGAATTCATTGGCACTAGGGCTAAGCTTTGTTTGTCGTCTTCCATTATTTCTGTTTTAGCACTTAAATTCGCATTTATGCTTTCTACTACAACTGTTGTTAGATCACGATGAATATTTTCATTTTCTATTTTTACTATACCCTGTTTGTTATCGATGCCCATGCAGTCAGTACTTTGTAAAGGAGGCATCATCATGCTACCAGCTGCACTTGTTGTGGGCAGGGCAACGTCTTGCATATCGGAATTTGTTAGGGGAGTAGCAAGCCCCGTTGTAGGACATACGAGTCTTCTATTTTGTCGTATATAATTATGAACATCAACCATATGAGCATTACGATCTTTAAGCTTGGAATACTTAGCGTTACAATCACCACACTCATAAACTTTTGTGCGTTGTTTTTGTTGTGTTTGCATTTGCTGTGTAGAAGGGGGAGCTTGGCCTTGTTGCTGTTGCATCATAAAACCTGATGCCAAAGAACTACTACTACTAGCATTTAATGGGCCTGCCAAAAATGCTGCTGATGTACTGGGTTGTTGCAATTGTTGTTGATGCTGATGTTGCAGCTGTTGATGTTGGAAATTAAACTCGACACCTGGCATTTCATTTTGATGCTGCAACATCATTTGTTGTGAAGTTACTGTCGCTGTGGGTTGCAGGCGCTTTCCAGCGTGTTGTGACGTTTTACCATCTTCGGAAATACGTTTACGTCTTTTACGTATTTTAGCTGATGTAGAAGGCATAACGTCAATATTACAATTATCATTAGAATTTTGTGAAAATATTGGCATTTCATTGCTATTGTTGCTGCTGCAGCTGTTAGCGGTCTCAAAACTATAAAAAAAAATAAGAAATTAAAACAAGCATTTTTTCCAAGTTTTGAAATTAACCTCTTTAATCGATTGCTGGCGCTGTTACTAGTATGTGCCGTTGTTGAGGCGCTCAAATCTTGTACAGTAAAATATTCCTCTTGATTCCAGCCATTATCTTGGGGAAAAATACCAGGAAATGTTGTCTTAAAGAAGCGTGCAGAAATATCGCCATACATCTAAAGGACAATTAAAAATGTACAGTTTGTCATATATTTCTTTGCATAGTAAATAAATATTAAAAACAAGTCGCAACAAATTTAATTAGATTGCAACAACAACAACAATACAAAAAGAAATATACCCAATATAAAAGGTGTCAAATAAATGTTTGCAAAATAAGTACAAATAACACCATATAATAACACCAAATGCATATGTTTCCCATGAAATAATACTAGATATACTAGTAAAACGGAAGTATTCTTCTATAGTGGCTAGTAAAAAGCTTTCAACACAAAATATTAAAAATCTCTTTGTCAGTACGCCTGGCTGGCTGGGCCCCCAAAAGCTTGTAATCAAAGTACAAGTTGCAGTTCTAAAGATAATTTGATAAAATTTGGTACAGACAGTTTTTGGCAAAGAAATTATTGCTATTGAAATTGATCTAAACATAACATATATTTCGTCACCTAAAATGCCAAAAGACGTAAACCACATTATTATATTTTTACAGGGGAAGCAAAAAATCTTATAAAATGAAAACAATTTAATTTAAAAAAAAGCAACAAAAATCAAAGTCCTTCATGATGAATAGCATTTGACCTCAATTGTATAATATGGTCGGGCTTAATCGACTACAGCACTTTTTTTACTTTTGTCTTCTGCTTGTGTTCCTGAAACAACAGCTGGCTTCTATTTTTAAACTTAAGAAATATAAATACATGTTTTTAATTTTTTAAAAAATTATAAAGAACTTACTGGTTGACTCCAGGAATTATCAATATCGCAGTTACTTTCCTGCCCGGAAATTTCACCTTTAGCTGGCATTTTTTCATCGGTTCGAATATTTAAAGTGACTGTTGTCGAGCAAATACCAGCCATACTATTATCAGTTGTACCATTAAATGAACATGAAGTCGATGAAGAAGGAGGTGGTGGAGGTGGTACAGTAACACGTTCGCTAACAATAATTTCAATGTTTTGCTCCCGCTTACATGAATCCAAATCTAAGTATTTACTTACTTCACCGCCCGGCTCTAAAGGTGCGTTATTGCTATCAAGTGATAACGCACTGTTTATATTAGAGACAGAATGATTTGAAGTGACTGGAGGAGTAACATTAGGTTGAGATGTTTGATAATTATTACTATTGTTAAACCATTGGTGATGTGACGTTCCAGCAGATTGATGCTGTACAGCATGATTTTGGTAGTCACTATAGTGTTTACTGGATGAAGAATCCTCCAACAACATTGTATTATTATTGTTGTTATTGCTTGAATTTTGGTAAAATGTTGTAAATTGTTGAGAATTTTTCACATCGGCAATTTGTTCAGCTGAAGCCGAGGCGACTGGCGTAACATTACTACCACCATTATTATAAAGATAATTGAAATGAAAATCGTTATACACTTGATTAGAAGGTGTCTGCTCGGTTTGACCTGCTGTTGCGGGCAACGAAACATTTATTTCTGTGCATTTATTTTGCTCTAAAGGTGTCATCGTAGCATCCATTGCAGACTGTGACGAATATGTTGAAGGCGAGGAAGATAATGTGTCATTTTCATGATTCATATTCTTGGCGAGTTGTTGCTGCAAATTCTCTCCCACTGATGTTATACCAACGGATGTTTGTTTACATGAAAACACTGAAGTGGAAGACGGAAAAGTTGATGTTTCATTTTTAGACTTTTTAGAATTTGCAAAGTTATAAAGTACACGCGCATCATCGTTAACATTATTTTCCACTTTCATTTCTTTAATAATCGATGTTGACGGTAAATTGGCTTCTGTTATGCATGGTTTTTCCTCTTTAAACTCGAGAATTGGTTCCTTAGAGCTGAGATGTTGCTCTAAAATGCTAAAGGTCGACGTCACTTGATATTGTGAACGCTGTTGTGATTGTGGTTGGCTTTCATATGTAATAGAAGATAAAGGTTCGTTTTTAATTTTTATATCTATTGTATTTAATGCACACTCTTCGAGTGAATTTTGTTTTGTATATTCCTGCAGTCTAGCTTTAGCAGAAGTTGTAGGCATTTCATGATCCCCATCTACTTGAGTTTTATTTATTTTGTTTGTAACTTCAGTTTTGGAAGATTTTGGTTTAATAACAAGTTTTTTAGGACCTTTTCGCGACACTGGAGTATTTACTAATGATTTGGAATTCGCCAAAAATTGAGATTTACATTGAGGTTGAGAAAGGTCTTCCGCCTCATTAGCGTTTCTATTGCTTTCCAGAGAGTTTAAATGATGCAGCGGCTGTTGTTGTTGCTGTTGTGGTATGTGCTGGTGTTGACTAGTAGAGGCCATACGTATAACACTGGTAACATGGTGACTTGAATTGATGGTCAATTGGCTTGAAGAGCCATTTTCAATTGCACTCTCAAAGACCTGAGGTTTTTTCTCATCTTCTGGTTCACCAAGTTCTGGTTCATTTGTTAATTTTACATTATGACTAATTGTTGTTTGCTTATTATTACTACAGCTAGGGGTTATATCAGTTATTTCTTCAGTCTCATGTTTATTGGCCTTTAGAGGTTCTGTTGGTGGTGATTCAAAATTTGGTGTTATTGCTGTGTCGTCTGGCGTTATATATTCATCCAAAGGTTCCTCTTTTTCAATTTTTACCAAAGGAATAGGAGCTATTGAAGCGAATGTTCTGCGTTGGGCAGCCACTTTACTCGAAGCGATTATATTCCCGACCAAATCCAAATATTCATTTAAATTCAATTGAACGTCACTCAATACTGTAATTGTATTTTTTGAGGATTTCTTACGAATGCTAGTGTTGTTGTTTGTAGTGACTGACGAATTTTGTTGTTGTGTTTGGCTTAAACTCGCAGTAACTGTAGACGAAGAAGGTAATAAAGTGGATGGCGAAGATGTTGTATTTTTATCAATTGATGTTAATGTATTAGTTAATGGAGGCGATCCTGTTAATGATGACATCGATGGTGATGATGTTGGCATTGAGTGTGTATAACTGGAGGATAATTTATTGTTTTTCTTTTCGGTGGTAATTTTATGGTCAGTTCGTTCTTGAGATATAAATTCTTCTTCGTCGCCGCTGTCACTCGAAATGCTTACAAAGTCAACAATGTCGTTTCCAACTGCAGTATTCTCGGTAGTATTTAATTTATTGGATGTATTAGATTTATTACACTTGGTCGTCAGTTCCGCATTCATTTTGTGGTCGTCTTCAAAATTATTTTTTGCTTTCCGTATCTTATTGCTCGTTTCATCTTTTATTTTATCACTATCACTGTCACTTTTATTTTCATAATCATCTTTCTGCTTAGATTTATTGCCGTCATCTTCACACTTTTCAACTCCTGTCTGGTCTTTATCGTTATCCTCATCATCATCATTATCGTCATGGATATGCAAAACACTGGGTGGTGATTGATATATACGTTCAATGACTGAAAATTCTCCGTTGTCTGTTTCAACACATTCAACTATATGTTTTGGAGTTTCCTGAACAATAAAATCTCCATTTTCGCGTTCTAAGTAATGGGCAACTGGCGATTCAGCATACCTTAAAACTGAAGACGCATTGGAGGGAGATGGAGCACCAGCAGCCGCTGCTAACAATGCAGCAAATGGGGAATTTGTATGTCTTCCTAGTGTAGATGCTGCCACGGCAGCCATTGAAGCCGAAGCAGCCGAGGGACTGATTGAAACTTGTGGATACGAAGGTGCATTCACTGTTGGCACAGATGCTGTTTTAATAGGTTTATTTGCAATGTCGTTTGAATTAAAAATGTGATTATTAGCATTATGCGTTTTATCCGAATTATTTTGGGCCTGCTCAAGGTCCTGCTGGTGCTGTTGAGACAAATCAGCTTTATGTTGCTGCTGCTGCTGTGGTTGACTGTGTTTAGATGTTGCTAATGCTGTTGATGAGTGTAGATGAATTGGTAAACTATTGTTTTTTGGTGAAAGTGAATGTTTTGTTGGAATTGGTAGAGGTGGCGGTGGCGGTGGTATTTGAATTCTTATATTATGTTGCAAGGTTTGCTGTTGTTGTATATGATGTTGTTGCTGTTGTAAAATTGAATGAGTTTGCAAGGATTGATGCTGGTGTTGTGTTCCCAGTGATCCTGTCACTGGATGCTTATTTTGATTATGTTGAGATCTTATTTGACTTATAGCAGCGCCATATGCCGGTGGGGGTTTCTGATGATGTTGCAAATGTGTTTGTGGCTGGTAGGTGAATAGCTGGAAAAAATAATGTTTATTCCGATATACAATATTAAAAAATAATCTATCGTTACTATAATCTATCCCTATAATTCAATAAACGAATTATAAAATTATAAGTCTCATAATATAAATTATAATTTGAATTATAAGCTTGTCATAATTATTATATTTTTCGGTAATGATGTAGGGGATATGTACATTAAAGTTATAACTTTTTGCAATTTTTGCGGATATCAAATTCTTCATCTTGCATTTGGTGCGGAAAAATGGTGTAAAAAAAATATTTTTACTATCAGTACTAAATTGCTCATCGCGTTTACTATCAGTACTAAATTGCTCATTGCTCATAGGCGTCAATCACTCTTAAACGGCTTAATCAATTTTGATTTAAATATAGTTTTATTCTAAGAGTATCATACAATGTTTTGTTAAAAAATTTGGTTCGGGAAACTTAAGTTTAATAACAGTAAAGTATGAAACAGAATTGGAACAAACGACCAATTTTTCGGAATGAATATTCGTTGTTAGAAACAGAACATATGGGTTTATATGACTATGCTCACAATTGATGCGTACGACGAAATTCGTTATACCCATAGGCCTTATAGTTTATGTCACACATTAGAACCCAATCCAGGAGGGAGTCTAAATAAAGGGTCTATATTTCGTATATAATATGATATAAACTTTTTAAGTAAATTGAGATTTTGATGTGGTAGAGAAAGTTACGCAAGTATGTAGTTTTTCTTTAATTTGAGTCTTAAAGTGTGTAACAAAAACTGCTAAATCCGCGCATAGAAAATTTTGTAAAAAAAACTGTTTTTTTTGGTTTTAAAATATATTATCTTTATAATACAATAAAAAAAATATCCCTCCACGAAATTTGACTCCGGTATGTTATTTTTAAATAATCAAAAGTAGTTTCTCGAATTTGATCTCAAAAAAGTTAATTGTAAGATTATATGGATACATACCTGCAACGGAGGTGGTGGTGGTAAATTTGGTGTATATATAACCTTTAAATTTTGTTGATGATGAGAGGATGGTGTTGATGCTTGATTCTGATGTTGTCCAGCAGTAAACACATTGTTCTGACGATGGTTACCCGAGTTATTGCCATGATGCGGTGGGGGTGGTGGAGGTGGCAATTGCAGTGGCTGTATTGAATGAAATGTTCCACTAGATCCCGCTGGTATTATTCCACAACTTACATCTGGATGTTGACTTTGCGTTGATATTGGAGGTGGTGGTGGCATATGCGGAGGAGTAGGTAATTGATTTTGATTATTAACACTATTACGATGTTGCTGATCAAAACGAGAATTACCACCAAACGCATTAAAATTATTATTAATATTAGTTGCATTTGCCAACTCTAATGGATTCGAATGATATAGATGGTCAGTAGCATTTGTTTGGGGAGTTGGTGATGAATTTGACTGATTGTAATTTTGCTTTGAAAAGCTTTCTTTCATACTTTCATTTGGAGCTACTATGATTTCCTTTGACATTGAAACCTTATTCGTTTCTTTCTTTACAACAGTTTTAACCAGAATAGCATTTGTAGAGTTTTGTGTTTTACTTCGTTCGGTTTCATTATGCTGTTCAATTTTAACAGATGAAAAATTCAATATATTGTTAGAATTTTGGTTACTACTAACACTTTGGTTTGATAATGAACAGTTACTGGCCGAATTGCTTATGCTTGAACTACAACTATTTCCAGCACCATTCGCAGTAAGCTCGTTGTCATTAGGTAAGGGTTTTTCGTCAAACTCTGCGGTTGACTTTTTGTTGCCATTGGTCAAACTACTACTTTCTCCGGCTAAAACAGATGCCAACGCATTGTTGCTACCTACTCCTGTTCCAGATATCGTCATTTGTACTAAAGCTTTTATGACTTGTTCTTTCGGATGAGTCTCCAAGTGATCTGAAAGGTTCATACCTGCATGCAGGTATAAAGTACATACTGGACACTGAACGGTTTCAGTCATTTTGTAAAGTTACTTTAGCTTTGTATGCTAACGTTTATATGTTGATTACTAATTCAATATTTCTACACAATTAATTATAAATTATTTTGAATTTGTTATTTGATCAAGATCAAAAGTTTCATCTTAATCATAAAATTAATTCAGCTTTAACTATTATTTTCCCCATGATGAGTTTATTTAAATATCTGAAAATATGAAAATGAAACAATATTATCATAAATAAATAAATTAGTTAATAAACGAAATGCATCTGAAGAGTACGAATTTATTATTTTAACATATACAAGATATAGAGACGATGTAAAAAAACTATTCTTAACACTGAGCTAGTTTTGTTTGGGAAACCCTAATCATATTTATGAAATTTGGAAATAATTCAATAAAATACTTTTTTTGGTAGAGAAATTTAATGTGTGTTCCTTTACTTTAACCCTTTTACAGTTAGAGGGAATAATTTTCCCACCAACTTTTTCTTCATTGGTAAGGTAGCTCATCAATCGCAGTTAATTTTTCGATTTGGAAACAATTATTGAAAGGAATAAATTATCTTTTCTTGTAATTGTACTGCCAAATTATACATGATTTTTTCGAAACGAGCATTGTGTAAATTAAAAACTGGCGTTTTTATAACCTCGAACGAAATCGGTATATATTTTTAACTATCGTGGTGATATATGGTATACCCTTAAACGTTTTAAAGATTTATATTTAATATCTTAGGAGTGAGACATATTTTAAACTTATCTTGCACATTGTTCTTCCTTCGACGATTTTTTTGGTGGGAAGAATTTTCCCTCTAACCCTTAGTATGACTGTTTCTTTATTACAGATTGTCCGAAAATGAGCAAGAAAGTTCTAAAAGAATATGAAAAATAAAGTTAGTGTTGGATGAGTTATTACATTACCATCAGATTCTGACCAATCCGAAGACGATGAGGATAATATTTTACATTTATTAGACCTCAGGCATATATAATTGCTTTTCGCGACGGAGGCAGAGGGAATATTTTTACCACCAATCAAAAGCAAAAAAATCAAATTTTTGTTTTATTTTATGTTTTTAGTCATCAATAGTAACCCCAAATGAAAACTGGATTTTATTTATCCTATTGTGATCGTTATGTCCGTTAAGGGGTTAACGAATCAAACTTACTCAAAAGTATTCCCGTACAAAATTTTCAATACAAATTGTTGTTTGTTGAGTATTTTCAGACAAATAAAATATTACAAAATATTACTTTTTAACACTTTTACTTTTCTGAAAAAATTACAACTAGGCTCTTGGTTTAAAAACATTCAAAAGTTATATTTAAAACGAAATTAAAATATGTATATATATATATATATATATATATATATGTATATATATATATATATATATCTATATATATATATATATATATATATATATATATATATATAATATATATATATATATATATATATATATATATATATAATATATATATATATATATATATATAATATATATAATTCCCCGACAACATTCCAATTGGAACAAGAGGTACTTCTCTCAGACAATGAGCTGCATCCGATTCTATTTTTAGACTCATTGAAAGGGACCTACATTTTAACTCCGGCTCTGAACGGCAAATGCATTAATAAGAGAAGTTTTACATAGCCTTATACTCAATAACCAGTGGATAGCTGAGTTATGAGGTTGAAAATTTATTTTTTTCATGTGGGTCTGACCGGGAATCGAACTTGCGACCTCTGGTATGCTAGGCGGATGACGAACCTGCTATACCACGGCGGTTCACTTAAATTTTTAAACAAAAAATTAATAAAGAAGACAGTCAAACCCTGCATAAATAACACCATCAAGAAATGGAAAGCCAATAAAAATTCCAACGTTTTAACAAATTCTTTAGAACAAAGGTAAGACTAAAATTTAACAAGTAAGAAAGTGCTATACTCGGTCAAGCCCGACCATACGATACCCTTCACCACTAAGGTCAAATGTGTTATTTTTCCTGTATAAAGACAAATATTTGCTAAATTTTGCCATCATACAAACATTTTCTCAAAACTTATATATTTAAGCTCATTTGGACTTATATGAGAGCTAGGGTCAAATGTGGACCGATTATCTCGGCAAATTGATTACAGTTGTTACAAAAATTATGTGTGCAAAAAATTAACTTAAAATTCTCATTATGTTTAGATTTACGAGCGTTTTAGTGATTTTTGTCTCATTTAGTGAGTTTTTAAAGAAGAATTTGTATGGGAGCTATGGTCAAATGTGAACCGATTTCAATGAAATTTGGTACAGTGATTTTAATTTACATAAGCAGTAATTGCTTTAAATTTCATTAATAAATATTTATATTTGTGGTCAATATATCAATTCCGGGAAGTGGGACCTATGGGAGGTACCATAAATAATGGAGCGATGACGAATTTCAATAGCCATGACCCCATTATCAAACAAATTATCTGTGCCAAATTTTATCAAACTATCTTTAGAATTGCGACCTGTAGTTTTATTACAAGGTTTACATGGGGGTCCAGCCAGACGGACGGACATCGCTAAATCGACTCAGAAAGTGAAACTTGTAATAGCCTTTCCACCTATGGTGGTGAAGGGTATAAAAATGCGTTTTCACACTTTCGTCACTGCTCTTTAGCTATAATAGTCTTTTACTCTTGTACTAGGGTAAGAACTCTACATCATGAATACCTTTAATATCTATTTTTCCTAAATATTTTCGATTGACAATTTAATTTTCGAAAAGAAAGAAAAGATTTTTATTGGAGAAAGTATTGAATCAGTGAGTTATGTTTCATTATTAATCGCTATTACAATAACATAGAGCAACATCAGTATACTAAATAAAAGATGCCTACGGACAATCTATTGTTTAGTTCACCGGCATTCTTGTTTCCAGTGTAAATTATGTAGACATGCGGATGGATGTAGTTTCTTTTAGGTTGATTTAGAATGTGAACAAGTTAATTCTAAATAGCATACCTAGGAATAGTTAATAGTTTATGCTTTAAGCTTAACAAAGACAAAGTATCATATCTATGCTAGTTAAAGGATAACAATAGATTGAGATACGTTGTCAGGTCTACATTTCTTTAGTTTTACCTGTGACTAACACTCAGGAGATGGCTCTTCTTATATTGTTGAAACTATTGTGTTAAAACTAGGTAAATATGTTATGAAAAGTAGGATAGAGGGAGTATTCTTTCAACTTTCCCACATCTGCGGGAGATTTATTCCACATACGCAGTTCGGCTAAAAAACGAATTTTCTCTGCAATTTGTTATGCAAACTTGAAAGATCATCGGACTTTCGTATGTTAAAATTAAGGTCTTCTAGACATTCAGAGATTGTATTAAATTCCTTTTTAACGTTTCATTAATGTGAAAAAGATCGGTCTATGATTAAATGAGTTCAAAGAAAAAGTATATTGTAAGTTTCCAGATAATTTATCAAAAAGGTGATTCCGCTGCATGGTACAATGTGCTGGAAAAGTCAGCTAATGGACGAGCTAATTGCAGAGCTATTCGAAATTAGCTCGTCCATTAGCTGACAAGGACAGTGATAGAATGGCATCCGCAGTAAAGAGACTTATTTATGTTAAGACCAGTTAAAGTGCAATGTTGCACATTGAGGAACATTTTTAAATTTAATCGAATTTAATAGTGTGTATATCCGATTCGGTGCTGCCGAATATATGTACTATAAATCAATAAAATAACATTTAAATAAAACAATCGCAATGATGACACTGTAGGAGATGTTTGACAGATATACATAAATCGGCGGCTTCTGATCGTCGGTTATAAATCTTCTCGACTTCGCTCTCTACTTACTAACATATGTACACATATTAATTACAATGTCTGATAGTATTATGTATGAGTTGGTTATCCATATGTATAAAAAATTATAATATAGGTATAAAATTATATAGCTAAAATCAACTCCTTAAGTATATAGCAATACATTCAAGATTTTTTAGTTGTTTTTTAGATACTTGCTTGTTTTGTATCAAACTTAATTACACTAAAATAAAATTTAGATTGTTTAATTGGAATTGTATTAGGCAAAAAGGATTTGGACCTTGCCAGGGTAGGTAAAACAGTGTACTTGTTCCTTCGTTCAATGACACAGAAAAATAATTTTTCTTTTTTTTATGTGTTTTCACATCATATTCTTTTTTTATTCATTCCATTTTTTGTTTTAATCTTCTTCGTTTTTATGTTTTAAAGTAGATTGTACATACACCTACCTACCTCCATGTACATGTACTCTGACTGCCTCCATTCAACTTCTACATACAAAATACAACAACAATAATAACAACAACAACAAAATATATCCACCTTTGTGATACACTACAAGACGAGGCCACACAAAAGATTTTTTTCACTTGTTATTTAAACACTCTATTTTCAAAAAATCAATAATAATTTCATACGCAATGCAATTTTTATGTCTTCAATTTGATTTGTTTGCAATTATTTGAAAATTTCTACAACATTTTATTAGCAAATTATTGATTTGAAAAATTTTCACTTAACAAAGTGGAAAAAATTACGACAATGATTCCGTCGTCTGCTTATTTTTTGTGTAATAGAATAAACATGTTTAAAATTGTAATAGATTTTATTACTTATGTGTAAATTTTAAAAGTTAGGCAACACTTAAGGGAGCTAATACACTGTAAAAAAAAACTTTCTTAGGTTGGGAGTAGCAACATTTTTTCATAAATATATCATTTCCCATATAAATAGATTTTTAAAAAATATAAAAATAGTAAATGTTTGAAAAATTTTCTATAAAAAAAGTAAATTTTTGAAAAACTTTCTATAAAAATCGCAAATAAAATAAGAAAATTTTGAAAAAATTTTTATAAAAATAAGAAATTTTTTGAAAATTCCTTTAAAAGATAATAAATTTTTGAAAACTTTTTTATACAAATAAAAAAACTTTTTATAAAAATAAAATGTTTTTAAAAAACTTCTTATAAAAAGAAGTTTTTGAATTTTTTTTTTTATAAAAATATGAAATTTTTGAAAAATATAAAAAAATGAATTTTATTTCAAAATTTCATAAAAAAAAATATAAAAAATGTTTTATGAAAATAAGAAATTATTGAAACATTTTGTACTAAAGTTTTTTTAAAAAAAAAATTCTTTTTTAAATATGAAATTTTTAAAAAATGTCTCTAAAAATAAGAAAATTTTGAAAACTTTCCTCTTAAAATAAGAAACTTTTGAAAAATTTCCTATAAAAATAGGATTTTCTTTTTAATTTCCTATAACTATAGGAAATTTTTTTAAAATTTCCTATAAAAATAGGATTTTTTTTTAAATTTCCTATAAATGCAAAAAATTTTTGAAAAATTTCCTATCAACATAGAAAATTTAAAGTTTTTGAAAAATTTCATATAAAAACATGAAATTTTTAAAAAATTTCCCATAAAGATAGGAAATTTTTGAAAAATTTCTTATAAAAATAGCAAAAGGCTGGCAATTTACACTATGACTTTTTAGAACACATTTTTTATGATTTACCAGCATGATTTTTTAGTTTGTTGGTCTACTTTTACATTAGTCAGGATTGGCTTATCAAGTCTTGAAATTGTATGAGTAAAAACTGACAGAATTAAAATCGAGCAAACCTGATCGTACTATCCAGTTTACGAAAATTTTGAAAAATTGTATAAAATTTAAGGAAAATAAAATTAAACTGACGAAGAAAATGTTTGTGTGTAAACGTTAGTGCAGGCTCAATAGAGTGTTAAAGAAAAACTGATCAAGTAAACCTGATTCGTGTAGAAAGGGACTTGGCAAACGGGCTTAGAAACAAAAGGGGGTTTGTTTTAAAGTTTTATTTGACGTTACTTTTAATTTTGTTCTTTGGGTGTGATTATTGTAAATAAAGCTTTTAATTTTAATTTTCATGTTATAGCCCATTTACATTAACAGTTTTGAGGACTTTTCAATAATAAAAAACACTTTGAAAACTATTGTGTTCACATTTTGATTTTCTGGCATTTATTGAATTTTCAAGCAAACATTTTTTTCAGTTATGCCAAAATACTCAATATTAATACCTTTCAGTAAAACGTATTTTAATATTTTTCAAGTTTAGATGCGTTATACATAAAAGTTTCAAACTGTGTTTTGCAAAAATTTGAATACACGGACTGACATTTACTTACATTTGACCAGAGGAATTTTAAAATACAAATTTAAATTGTCTTAAAATTAATAAAAAAAAAAGTAATTAATTTGTTTATTATTTGAATACATACATATTTATGCTTCTTTGAAAGTCATATATGAATAAAAATTGCTCTGATTGCAATTTGTTTTGTTGCCTCCGATATAATATCTGTTTTTTATGTCAAAAAAGCTTTAGTAGTTGTTTACTTTTCCATCCCTGGTGAGATTTGATGACAAATAAATGCGGTGATAGAATATGGTCAGCTGATTATTGTTCAAATATCAAATTCTTGTCGTAAAAGTAAACATTAGTACTCATTGCTTGTCAAACTTTATGCATAAAAAATGTGACAGTAAGAAATTCCATTTGAGGTGCTGACACCGTAAACACCTAAAATCCGCCTTGGTACAATTGTTTGACTTTTTTATTTATTTAGTTTTTCCGCAAAGCATTGTGGGTTAAAGTTTTTAAATAGCAATTTTATTGAATTGAAAAAAAAAAAAAAATCTGATCAAAATGGTTGATAAAAATTCCGACCAAAGTATAATGGATAAATCCATGAGATCAGTTTTTGGCAAGTTCACCCTGAAAGAATTCTCTATAGTCTACTTAGAAACTAATGTCAAATTTTCTTTACAGTGGGCAACATTCCATATGAAGCCACCGAGGAGAAACTTAAAGAAATTTTTAGTGAAGTCGGTCCTGTTGTATCGTTAAAGTAAGAAGAAAATATTGTTTTAAACAAACAATTTGTTTGTATTTATATATATCCCTTTATCTCTGTTAGGCTCGTCTTCGACCGCGAGAGTGGTAAACCCAAAGGTTTTGGATTTTGCGAATACAAGGATCAAGAGACGGCCTTAAGTGCTATGCGTAATTTAAATGGTTATGAAATTGGGGGACGTACCCTGCGTGTTGACAATGCTTGTACAGAGAAATCACGCATGGAAATGCAGCAGCTTTTGCAAGGACCACAGGTCGAAAATCCATATGGTGAACACTGTGATCCCGATCATGCACCTGAAATTATAACCAAAACGGTAGCATCTCTTCCACCGGAACAAATGTTCGAGCTGATGAAGCAAATGAAGTTATGCATACAGAATAATCCTTCGGAGGCCCGCCAAATGTTGATGTTGAATCCTCAACTGGCTTATGCTTTGCTTCAATCGATGGTAGTAATGCGCATTGTAGATCCACCTACAGCTTTGGTAATTTAAATTATTTACTTTTTCTTTTGATAGATAACTCAATCAACATTTTTATTTTGTAGGGCATGCTATTTAAGGCCAATCAAATGCCTCCAGTGTTAGGAGCTAAACCTCTTTCGGGTGGTCCAGTTGTAGCACAGAGCATGAGTTCAATGCAGCAATCCCAAATTTTGCCAACAACTCCTAGCATGAGTGGACCACCAATGCCGGTACCAGTGCCCAATTTCAATTCTATAGCCGGAAATGATATAGATTTGCGTGCCATGTCTGGTGTAAACATTCCTTCACAACAACCTCTGGATCCTCGTCAAATGGATCCACGCATGGCACGTAATATGGATCAAGACATGAGAGCAATTCCAAATCCAGTGCCACCACCACTCATGGATCCACGGACTCAGCGCCAAATGCCACAAGCCCAAATTAATAATACACCACCCTCATTTCCCAGTGATCCACGTCAACGACCAATGGATCCTCGCTTAAGAGGTGCGGGTCCAGGACCAAGCGGCCCGGCTCCTACTCCAACTGCCCAGCAGACGGCTCAACAACAATTGCAAAATCGTTTGGCCACTAACTGTGGCCTGCCTAATGACGCCTCTGATCAAGAAAAGGCAGCACTTATTATGCAAGTTTTACAATTAACCGACGAACAAATCTCTCAGCTACCACTGGAACAAAGGACTAGTATTTTAGTGCTTAAGGAGCAAATCGCTAAGAGTACTCAACGTTAAGTTTAAAAATTATATTGTTTCAACTGAAGATCTTGAAATAAAGTCGTACTACTAAAATCGAGGGGATTTCTTATTTTTTTTTTCTCATTTTATAGAACTAGTAAGATCAAGTATACGGGGTGGGCAAATTTTATTGGTTGTCAAATAACGAAATGTCCAAAATTGAGCTCACATCCCTCGAAATTTAATTAATTGAAAGTTGGAAAATTTTAACCTTGGAACAGAGACCGAATATTGATACTTGTACAACTCATGATTTTTATTTGTTCGATTGTTTGTTTGTTTTTTAATCCGATGAAAATAAGATATCGTTTAGGATATTTTTCAGTTATGTTTAAAATAATTTTCATATTTTTTCATCCGATGAAAAAAAAATGTTGATAGAAAAAATTCGAAAAACCATTACATAAAATAAAAGTGATGGTGCGGTTTTTTATTTTCATTATTTGGCGTCACCGTGAAATCTCTGCACTACCAAACCATGATAATAGATTTTTTAGTATTAATAATTTCCATATTTCTACTTTAAATTGTTATCAATAATACTGACATTGTTATACCCCAATTTACTTCCTAACCTCATATTTGCCCACCGTTTATATTATTATTTTTTTTACTCGAAATTGCATTTTGTTTCTTAAAAGGCCTACTTTTGTTAAGGATCATTATTAGTTGTAATCTTTATTGATTTAACCCTTTGACGCAATTGTTTCCAATTGGAAAGCAATTACGCATTCCTGGATACACCAATCGGTCAGATGTAAACAGCTGTTTATTTCATGCAAAAGTTTTTAACACTTAAATGGAATATTTAACATTTAAACGTAATTTTTGTGTAAAATAATAAATAATTTAAATTTTTTTTAAAACTGTTTTTCGATACGATTTTGCAATTTTTCATACCTGTTGAAATTTTTTGAAGAAAATTGAAAAAATGTTGTAATTTAGGTCCAACATCCAAAAAATAAATTACGCACAGAAGGAAATTTTATGTTTAAACATACGGACCTTGCAAAAAGGAAAAGCAAAAGCTAACCAACTTTGGGAGCAGCTTACCCTTAAGTTAAATGCCTTTGGCCCACCGATAAAAGATGCGAAGATGTGGCGCAAGGTCAAATATAATTCTTAAGTAGATATGCGCCGAACAAAAACAAAATGTCAAGAGAAAGTTTTCTTTCAATAAGTCTTCGAAAAGAAGAACGGGTGGTGGTCCATATGAAGAGAAAGTCCTTTCTCAAGTGGAGGAGCAGATATTGGCTGCAGCAGGTATAGAAGTCGCTGTCGAGGGTCTAAAAACTGTTGAGAGTTTTGGATCATTTCCACCAAAATCTGCAAATGAAAATGATTTCCAAGGTACATCCGAAGAATCTCCTTGTGTATTTTCTGGAAATGAAGACATTGAGATTTCTTCCTTCTTGGATATTGAAGATAATGATGAAAAGGAAAATGATGTGCCAGTGCGAAAGAATCTTCTAAAAACATGCCATAAGGAAAAGGAATCCAAAAACAGTTTGCTTAAGAAAAATTTTTTCTTATTCCGAACTGTACCAAAAGGAAATGTTGAAAAGATTGGATGCTTTGATAGAATTAAAAAAAGGACATCGAACTTAATTAGTTGAAATAAAAAAGAAAACCCTTGCAATGAATTGATTTCAATGCAATGATTTCGATATATTGCATATATGTTTAAATGATAAGTATTGTTTGAATTTTTAGTGTTTTTTATAAAAAGTGATTTTGAAGCATCTAAACAAATAATTTTTTGCAAATGGACAACATGTCCCCACATTGGGGCATATGTCCCAGGCCATTTTTTCAAACCTAATAAAATGTTTAATTTTGTATCTATATATATATATATATATATATATATATATATATATACATATATATATATATATATATATGTATGTATATGTATTTACTAAACAACACATCAGATTTTAAAAAAGCTTTGCGTTGCAGTTTTGTGAGTGAAAGGGTTAAAGATCATTACTAATTATCGATTTTAATCTTTGTTACTAAAATTTGAAAGATGTCGAAATTGAAGTTTTCTGAATGGTGGATGAACAAATTAATTTTCTTTTCCATATTATCAAGATAAATTATAATTGTTAAGATTAAAATTTTATTTTTATTACTTATCGCTACAAAAAATATTAAAAACAAGCAATGATTTTTTTTATTTATTTTATAAGGTAACTAATGCCTGATATAATTTTTGAACAGTAGTATTAACGATTTGGCGTAAATTTTCATCATCCTTTGTTGTAACAGCCTACAAGTATAAAGTTTAAATTTTAAAAAGAATTCTGAAAATTAAAGAATGGATACTTACCAGTGTCTCCAGATTAACTTCGACACATTTACCAGCTACAGTTACTGGTAAAATCTCGCCTTTAAACATTTTAGGTACCGTACTCTCACCAAAAGTGTCCTGTAATGTCTCCAAAAGACACTCTTTAAAGTGGGTACGATCTGATTTTGATTGAGCTGTGGTACCCTTTATATTCGTACCACCCATTTCGGTTTGCATTACACAAGCTAGGACAGAATCGGCAAACATGTCATTGACGGGTGTCGCTTGCCACTCCATAATTATGATCTTGCCTTCAACTGTAAGATCAATACAATTAAATGCTCGTATGTTTTTATCTTCTTCTAAAACCTCGACAGTTCCAGCTCCTCCGATACGATCCAAGAGTAATTGTAAAGTATTTAGAGAACTATTCCATGGAATGGATTGGCGCTGAGTCACTACCGACATACTCATATCGGTATATTCTGTTAAATATCATAGAAGTTAAAATTATTATATTTTCGAAATCTTTAATGGTAAGTAAAAATTACTGGACAAGTCAGAGGCGGCTAAAAGATGATAATTAAAGTCTCGTTTGACCAGAACACCAGACAACTTATTACCAACTTCCGGTTTTGTAGCCGCCAAGTTACCCATTACTTTTGCAGTTTTTTCACCGCGAAAATATAATTCAACCGAATGTGTGTTTCGCGGATTGTAAAATTTAATATCCGTGTTTGGATCAGCTTCGTATTCACGTTGCAAAGCCATTTTAAGGCGAGACATTTCATTTTGTTCACCATGTACTAAAACCTTAAAAATTAGAAACAATTTAGAATTTTAAAAAACATTTAGTAGAAAAATTTGGAACAAATACTTTTTATATAAAAACACACCTTAAATTTAATATCAACAAGTAAGAGTGTTATATTCGGCTACACCGAATATTAATATAAATTTATAAAAATATCTCCAAAGAATCAGATGGTTTCTGAGGGTTTATTTATATACTAGCTATATATATATTTAAATTTAGTAAATATGATGATTTTAAAAAGGCGTTTTTCATACAATTTTTCCGCACTAAGTTAATCTGTTAAAGATTTGCCTAATTTCAATACCAAATTTTTCCAAGAAATCGGGAATAATTTTGCCCAATTTTATTTCTCTCGCTCGTTTCGTTTAGGTGCTAACGTGACTTGAACTGACGGATAGACATACATAAACCCCTAATCTTTTTTGGTATTTGGTTTATATGGGAGCTAAGATTTTGCCCAATTTTTAACTTTTTCTAGAAATTAAGAATATCCTTTGTTGCACTAGTTAATTTCTTCCAGACTCTTTCGTGCTTTCAACAGACAGACGATTATCGCTAAATCAACTTAGGATTTTTTAAGGGGTCTAGATATATATTTTTTCAGGTTTTAATCGAATATTAGCAATTATAAAAACAGATTATCCACTGTTTATGATGGCAATAAAAACGTACTTACCACATGTTGCGGCTTTAAAAGTCTTATAAATTCACTGGTTTGTTGATAATCAGTGTGTGCAGAGAATGAGATATAGTCGACTGACATATTGAGAGGCAATTTTTGTCCCGACAATGTTGTAATCTCTTCCGGTTCTGAAAGTATAGTCTTCGCTAATGTTCCCTCAACACAATAACCTGCTATGATAACACCATTCTTGGGATCAGTACACCAATTCTCAAACAACTCTCTTGACAAGCCACTTTGCATCATACCCGGAGAGGCCATAACAACGCACGGACCAATATCATCAAAATGATCAATACCCTTGAGATTTGAAATGTGACGAAAAACAAATGGATTGTTTACAGCTATTTGTCGACGTATTTTATCATTCATAGCATTGATATATGTTTGATAGACAGCCATGCACTTTTTGGCCAAGGATGAGGCGTAATATATGGGTATATCATGAAGATCGGGATTTTGTGACCAATACTCGTCTAGAATTAATAGCAACTCTTGAGCGCGTCCCAAAGCAAAAACTGGTATAAGACAACGTCCACCTTGAGTCACAATCTTTTGTACTAACGAGGTAAAACGATTTTCTCTATCTTCACGTTTTTCATGTATATGGGTACCGTAAGTGGATTCGGTTATTAGCACGTCTGGCTTCATAGTGGGTATTTCGGCGGCCATTAAATGACGATCTTCTTGTCGCGAAAAGTCACCAGTATATAGTATTTTTACACCAGCAATCTCAATCATAAACATGGCAGCACCCAACACATGACCTGCATTGTAGGCACAAAAACGTACACCCATTACATCACGTTCCTCGTGGAAATTTAAAGTTTCAATTTTCTCCATTGAAGCTTCAAGATCTGCTTCCGTGTACAGCATTTGCTCAGTTGAAATATTACTAATTTTTATGTAATCCGACAACATCCATCTATATATGGCTTTGGTGGCATGAGTCATAAAGCAACGACCACGGAAACTTGTTTTCATTAAAAACCAAGGCAGCGCACCACAATGGTCTAAATGAAAACTAAAATAAAAGGAAGACAATATTAATTAAAAATTTAGATATCAATTAACTGCAATACTTACTGTGATATAAACAAAAGATCCACTTCATCGGCTTCAATTAAGTCTACATAAGGCAATGCATCCATACCAGACAAGCCCGGATGTATACCGCAATCCAACTGTAAATAATGTAATGTATTTATGTTAATATCTATCAAAAAAGGTGATGTTATTTGTTTGGAGGTATTGTAAAGAAATCGATTTTTATTTAGATCTTTTACCATATAACAACAAATTAACAATATCATTGGCATCTCCTCATTAAATAAATTTTAGCAAAACATTTGCTTTTTGTAGCTGTAATCAATATTGCATATATTTTTGAAATCGAACAATATTTGACCATACCTTTCATAGAAACCTTTGCACCACTTGCATAAATACAAAAACGTTTTTGAAACTTAAGTTTATTAAAGTTTTTACAAAATTTGCACAGCTCTTGTGTAAAACGACAAACTAATTTTAGCAATAATCGGTCTACAAAGAAGAGTTCCAAACAAATTGTTAGTAGTTTTAATTTAGATAAAACTTTTTAAACTTTCCTATATAAGTATTCGTAAAAAAGAAAAATTAAAAAAATAAGTTAGAAAATGCTATAGTCGATCAAGCCTGACTATATGATACCCTTAACTTCCAAAGTCAAATATGGACCAACAACTTTACATGTTATTCTTAAGTCTCAGAGACATTTATGTGTTAATGCAAATTTTTTATAAAAATTATTCAATTGGTTTAAAAGATATAAGTGTTTAAATTTGAAATATTAAACTGGTGCTATTATTTTTACCGCAGCTGTGTATGTCAGAATCAGTCGAAAACATCATTTACCATTGTCCTATGCTCCAGAATTAGAGGATTAGATAAGACTATATATAACAAATATATATAGTCTTATCTAATCCTTTATTCCTTTCTTATTGGCACCTAATTTCTTTGAACTTATACTTTGTCCTCTCTATCATTTCATTCAATCTTAGAAATTAAAATGTACCCAAAGGTCTCTAAGTAAAGGTCTTACTAACTAACCTGCACTATAGATACGTTTTGTCTTAAGTAGAAAATGCATAATATGCATTTATTAGAAAAACTCCTTATGTCATCAGGAATTAAACAAAAAACTAACTTGAAACTTTGTTGGCAATTTTTCTATATAAGACTTTAGTGGTCAGAACTTTTTCAATATTAGACTTACCATTATTTTCTTGCCTTTAAATTCCAGCATTATACATGATCTTCCGACTTCCTGCCCGGCACCTCTTAAAAAGTAAACAAAATGCAAACACATGAGGCATCTTATTATGAACATATTTTTTCTAATAAAATTTGTTTCTACTTACAGTGGCTTAATAAGCAATAAATCACTTTCCTCCGCTGGAACATTACCATCGCTACGTTGGGCCATGATGAAATCCTTAATAATTATTTATTGAATTATGATTTAAAAGCTATTTTTGTCCAACAAAAATATACAATTTGGCGAAATCTTGTTTATAGTTCTTGTATTGTTTCTAGTGTTGTAAAATGAAAAGAAATATGACACCGGGTGACTGAAATAAAATTGTAAGTCCGAAAAGCCGTCAATGATGCCAGATGCTTTTGGTTAATTAAAAATGGATTTGTATATTAACGGGAATCATAGAAAATAAAATAAATCTATCGGAACATAAAATGAGGACCCGGTTTAGTCGACTTTGAAAAACCTGGAGGTCGTTCTGTAAGGTCAAAAGCCGTTATTGCATTTCTAACTTCATATTTAGTCGGTTGACATACAACGCCGTGATAATTTATTCGTTTAGGGGGTGTTTTTTATTGAGGTATAGAACTTTAAGGCATCACTTTTTTAACTGCCGGCCATTTTGTCAGCTGTCAAGTGATTAATATTTAGTTTGGTTTGCCATTTCATCATGAACAGGTTGACAAAAGAACAACGCTTGCAAATCGTGCAATTTTATTTCGAAAATAATGGTTCAGTTCGCGAAGTTTACCGCAAGCTCCGTCCATTTTATGGTCTACATAATCGTCCATCAGAGCAATTAATTCGGTTAACCATGGATCGTTTTCGTACTACGTTTACTCTATGTGATAATACGCATCCGCAGCGACGTCGAACAGTGCGCACCGAAGAAACAATTGCCGCTGTAGAGCAAAGTGTTGAAGAGGACCCGAATGAATCGATTCGCCACCGTGCACAGCAATTGGAGCTTTGTCCATCAACTTTATGGAAGATTTTGCGCAAAGATCTTGGCTTGCGAACTTACAAGATCCAGCTTGTGCAAGAATTAAAGCCGCGAGACCATGCAATGCGTCGTGATTTTGGTGTATGGGCCGAAAATGAGATTGATCTCGAAGCTGATTTTCATCGCAAAATTTTGTTCAGTGATGAGGCTCATTTTTGGTTGAATGGCTACGTCAACAAGCAAAATTGCCGCATTTGGAGTGAAGAGAATCCACATGAGACCCTTGAGACGCCATTACATCCACAAAAACTGACTGTTTGGTGTGCTCTATGGGCTGGTGGAGTCATTGGGCCATACTTCTTCCGAAATAATGCTGGAGAGTCAGTTACCATAAATGAAGACCGGCATAGAGCCATGATAACCGACTATTTTGTTCCCCAATTGGATGGCATGAATGTGGACGGCGCTACATGCCACACAGCGCACGTCACAATTGATTTATTGAAGGAAACATTCGATGAGCGCATAATTTCGCGGAATGGACCTGTCAATTGGCCACCAAGATCGTGCGATTTGACACCACTGGATTATTTTCTTTGGGGATATGTGATGTCGACTTGGAAGCCAACATTCGTGGCGTTATTGCCAACATAAGGCCCCATATGCTCGAAAAAGTAGTTGAAAATTGGACCTGTAGAATTGGCTTTATTCGAGCCAGCCGCGGCGGCCACATGCCCGAAATAATATTTAAACATTAATGGCATAAAATTATCCTTCCAATAAAGCCAAATTGATGGACATTAAAACGATTTTCTTGTGTTTTATTTCAATTCGAAGTTCTATACCTCTAAAAAAACACCCATTATTTGCTGCTTTTGCTGAAAGCAGCTAGTTTTTCATTTTCAAGTTGTTTTTATTTAATTTGCTGTTTACTTGAATATTACTGATATTGCTTACAGCACCCTTTCTTAGTATTATAAATATAGACACGCAATTACATATATTCCTCCTTGTCTCTTTCTCATCATATTCATAAATACGAGACACATAGATATCTTAATACAAAACTGCAAGCGCTGCGTCGCCTTTAGCTGACTGATTTGAACTTTGTGTGTTTAACTTTTGTGCTTAGCTGAGAAAACTTCATAGGAAAAAGTCAAGCAAAAGGCGAAAGAGAAAAAAAACTTGAAGTTGGCAGCATCAGCTAAATTTACAAGTATTTCTCTTGGGCTGTGTGCGTCAGCTAAAATAAACGAACCAGTCAGCTTTACTGTTTTCTTTTTTTGCTTTTCATTTAGCTTTTGCTGGTTTTGTTACTGCAGTTTCAGTTAAGCATAAAACTTATACTGTGAAAAACTGAATTAATTTTCAACCCTGATAAAAACCCCCCAACAAATAATTAATTATTTGAAAACTAATACCCGTTTATTTTTTATTCTTCGGATTAAAATATTTTATTGAATTTTCCCCATCACATACTTTTAATAGGTTTTCTTAGCTGGAGAATATACAACTCCCAAAAACATCCGTTGAATTTGTATGTTTTTCTTTGATTTTTTTTAATTAATTAGTGTTTTTTGTTAAAACAAAGATAGATTTACTGATTTCAATTGAAAAAAGCGTATTTTGTACTGATTTTGGACATTTAAAATTTTTCGGAATCTATAGAACCTAAAACCATTTCGATCGAAATGGTTTCAATTCCGAACGGAATTTGTGACATGCCGGTATATTTCGATTATAGGGATCAAAAGGGGAAAAAACTGAAAAGTTTGAGTAACAGAATTGAAAAAAAAATTCTCATAGAAGCGTAAGACAGTTTAATCTTCATATTACATGTGTTCTGTGTAAATTTAATGTTACGATTAAACCCAAATTTAGTTATAACATTTTTATTTTATAGTAAATATTTAAACCATGATGAAAAATATTTTTATTCAGTATTGAAAAATTATTAAAACTTAAATACAAATAACAAGTATTTTTTTTTTGTTTTTTTTTATTTATTGAATCTTAATTTACCATGAACTAACAATAAGTAATAAAATCTTAAAATCTAAATATCTTAATTATGGAAGTCCATTTGCAACTTCATAATTCTTTGCAACATTAACCTTAAGTTTTTTTAACATTAGCTGAAATTATATAATATGAATATTAAAATAATTATATCCAAATTACTCTTTCTGTACTAAATGTTGTTTACAAAATTCCCACATAAATAAGGCTCCAGTCACATGAACATTTAGAGAACGTACTTGACCAAATTGTGGTATTTCAACGGCATAATCTAATAGACCAAGTAGAGGTGCAGGTATGCCATCCTTTTCATGTCTGAAAAATATTAATCAAATAAGTAAGATTTTATGCTATTTAAGATGCACATTTCTTCAAGATCTTTAACATATTTATACAATTTTATTTTATTTCCTATACCATCTTCTTTTTTCACAAAATTGATAAAAAGTTATAGTGCAATTCGAAGAATATATCTTCTAACCATAATAATAATAATAAAAAAGGTTTCCATGGTAGTCGGTTCTTTGTACCGAAACGACTTGGAATTCATGATTCCGACCAAAGACTACCACTTCTGCGATATTACCAGTATTATCGCAGTTACAACAACAACATAAAAATAGGTGGCGAAACTTTTCTCTAGGTTTCTTCCAGAGTTGTTTTTTTTTTTCGGGAAAAGGGAAATATTCTTAATTTTTCGGGATACCGGAAGTTATTGTTTAATAAAATATATTTTATAATTGGCTTAGCTTTTACCATTTTTATATATTTGGGGATAGATCACCCTTAATGAAAAGCTATGGCCAATTTAAAAGTATAGGCTTTTCAGAATATTTCAAAAGTAAGGTACATTTATGTTATTTAAATGTTTAAAGTTATAATTCAAAGATTGACGGAGATGTTAAATTTTTAAAATAGTAGGTGGTATAAATACATTTTCTGAAAGTCAAGCTGCCATTAAGATTCTAGATTCTTTCTTTCCATACTATATGGGTGTCGGTCGACTGATATTTATTAGGGAACAGTACAACAGACGAGCTGGCAGGAAATGGAACTACCTTCCCAATTCTATATTAACTTGAATGTGAATTTATATACGAATGTTCTAACCGATTACTGTCACTATTCAGAACCGATGGATAATTTGTTTTATCGGTCAAACCGATTTAAACCCACCGCCCAATGATTGCCAGCCAGAGACTCTTCCACTCCAAGAAACCTTTTTCAATAAAAAACAGCTTGGTCTTGGTGGGATTTGAACCCGGCCATTCAGTTAAAATTACAATTGTAAATACAAATAATTACTTATTGTAATAACTTATGAGTAATTCGATGTTTTTAATAAAATATTTTTATATCGTCACCTGAAATGCAAAAGGGCGTAACTACACTTAGTTTTTTTACAGGAGGAGCAAAAACAAAACTTTTAAACCGATACAAATTTTAGAATAGGGTCAACAAAGCATCAGCAGAGAAAATTCTAAAAACTAAAATGATAAAATTCGTTTTGTTTTGAGCAATTGCGAAAAGACAAAAGGGCTTAACTACCATACAAACCTTTTACAATTTTTTTTGTTAATTACGCCCTTTTGCCTTTCTGGTGACCATATAATTTTTTCTTTTTTTAAAAACTAAATGTTAAATAAAAGTTGTTATTTTTATAGAAAAATTTTTCCCTAATAAAAGCTACTTACGCCCTTTTGTCTATAGGTCTGTTACACATAACATTTTGTTAATATGTATATGTATTGTATTTTGACTTATTGCAATAAAAAATATATTTTGAAATTGTGAATATTTAAAATAAAGGTCAAATATGAATATCAAAATAAGAAATTTGATGCTTTGTGTTTCCATTCTTTAAGTTAGTTTGTCTGTTTGGCAGATTAAAACAAAAATGACTCTTCATTTGTCCGAACACAGAAATTAAAGTAAATGTTGCAGCAAATAGGCGATATTATTTGTTGCAATTAATCGATTTTTTTTATTCAACTACTTACCCCAATAGCAAAACACACTTCTGAGGAAATTTAAAAGTACTGAAATTTTGGCTATTGCTGGTCTGTTCAGCTCCGACAATAAAACAACCTTCCAATTTTTTATTCATTAAAAATCCTTTCAAATCTTTTGGTTTTACTTCAAGAATGTTTAAGGTTTTTTCGGCCGTCATGCTAAAGAAAAAAAATATATAATTAAAAATTTTTACTTGTACATGTCACACAATTGCCTTAGTTACCTTAAATTTTTAAAATCACATTTTTCTGTATGCATTTTGGAGTCCATAACAAAATTTTGTATACCCAATACTTCACACGATCGTGCAATGCCACCTAAATTAGGTATTTTGTCGATTAGACTTGCAACGACGAACATCTTAAAAAATTATATATTATTATATTATGGTTTAACATGCAAAGGCAATAAGTCCATATTTTGAAATTTTACAGGAGAGACAAAAAACAATTTGGCTTTGTGTCTTATGTGCGCAAAAGAAAAATAAGTTTCATGGAAGTATACGATTTTTTTTGGACATTAGAGCTTTTTCTAATGCTTAGTTTGTATTTTTTATGGACTTATGTCTTTTTTATAGAACATCATGTGAATCTCTTTTACTCGTATATTTCTTAAATCTTTCGCCTTTTTATAATTGCAAGCATCACTGCCCTTTGTTCTTTAAAAATAAATCGTTTAGCTTTTTTCTACAAGTTCTATTTTTGGCTAAAAACAATGAAAAACTTTTATAAATCATCAGAGTTACTAAAAAAACAATATGGAATCCCTTTGATTGATTCGTCTGGCTTAATTCCATTATCGCTTTCGACAGATTGAGTTCCAAAGTTGCAGTTCAAAGTTAAGGAAAAAAATACAACTTTAAATAAGTTTTGCTTACAATTAGAAGACAATGCAAAAATTTTAATAACTTAATAAAATTCACGTTATTATGTTATACGATCGTTATACACGTTATACGATCGTTGTTGATATTAAAAAAAAGGTTTGCCCACAATAATAATTATGAAACAGCTATTTCACCTTTTTAATATGTTAGTTATAAAACTGTACTTTTCATATGGGCTAAGGGCATTTTCTTATGAAAAAACGGACTTAGTGCTTCATTGTAAACAATGTGTTTTAACTTATCTTACATTTATGCATTCAAACCTTAATTTCAAAAAATGTGGACTTAGCGCTTTTGCATGTTAAGCCGGCGATATATATTTGTGGGTATTATATGAGTACATTACCTCTGCTGATTTTTCTGCCCTTGGATAAATAGTTAAGTTATGTGATACGGTGAGATCATTAACGGGATTCATTTTTCGCTGAATTTGGTCATTTACTACATTATTAGGCGTTGTCTTGCAAATTGTCGACTCTTTCTTTTTTCCCAGAAAATGTTCACGACATTTTTTTATCAGGGTTAAATCACAAGTGTGAAAATTTTCTAATAACTTCGAATAATATTTTATGTTCATTATATCAAAAGGTGCATTGGTGACATACAAAATAATTATGTGATTCATTTTCCATTTAAATAAGTAAAGACGAATGTCATTCAAATATTCGTCTAATTTGGTTCCAGCTGCAATATTGATTGATTGAATAATTATTTCATTGGAAGTTGTCCTAAAAAAAATAAATGTGTGATACTTTAGAATTGTTTACTAAAATAAATTAAAATTGTTACTCGAATTTATAAGCCTTTTTAACAGAGGCCGTAAGTGTTATGAGTTATAAAATAAAAATCAACTTTTAATAATTATTTCTGATTTTTATAATATTTCTCAGAAAATAACAAATTAAATTAATTTTTATTTTTGAAATCAGAAATAAAAAATATATTTTGGTTTTTAAATTTAAATTATTTTTTGAAAAATTGCTAATGAGTTTTTTGAATCCAAACCAAAAATATAAATCAAATAATGATTTTTATTTTTCTAAACAATAAATAAAAATCAGTTTAGGATTTTTAGTTTTTGTTTTAACTAAATAAAAATCATTTGAGACTCAATTCTAACTTTTTTGGACGTGATTTGGCACTTTCCAAATTCTCAGATTTTTTGTCGAAAGGTATTTTCGTATGATTCAAAATTTTTACATTTTCTTCGGAGGAAAAGTATTAGTTTAAATTATCTTTGTAGAACGCGATAAATTGTCAATAATACAAACCAGTGCTTGAGTTTTTTGATTTTTTAAACGAAAACAATGTTTTTTATGTAAAAATTGTACGGTTTTAAACTTCATATACACTTTCATCTTTAATAATGAATGCATTTTAATGTGAAGCTTTTAAAAACTAGAGAAGAGAAATTAATTTTGAGCTTCAAATCATTAGAATTACATTTTAGTAGATTTTAGCCCATTCCGTATTTTTATACCCCAAGTCATAGAAGATATAGAATGTCGTCAGCTCACATAGTAGGTTCATTCGTTTACTTTCCAGTAAAAGTCCAATAAGCTGAGTATTTACAGAGCAAATGAAAGTATTAACTCTCACAAAATCATTTGCACAATAAAATAAACCAACAGAAAATTTGTAAAAATCCAGTAAATCGAGACAATAAAAAGCAGTACAATAAACAAGAATTGTAATAATAACTACGGCAAAAGTTTTATTTTCTTTTGTTTACGTTTTTTACTGATATGTTTTTCTTACTGAACTTTTACTGGCAAAAATTTTGCCCGTAACATTTTACAAATACTCAGCAATCAAACTGTAACATGTCTCTTTAATTCTCTTTGTTTACATTTCCCCTCTTAATGAGTTTTGGGTAAACGAACGACTTTGTAAAAATCCAGTAAAGTAAATCGAGACAATAAAAAACAATATAATAGACAATAAATAAATAAATTGGCTCAATATTCTTTTACTTTAATTTTCGTTTACGTTAAAATTTGTACAAATTATTACAAAATATTACAAACTATTACGGAAAGTCGTTCGTTTACACAAAACTTAGTAAGAGGGGAAATGTAAACAGAGAGAATTTTTGAGAAAAAGTGGCAGTTTATTTGCTGAGTATTTGTAAAATGTTACGGGCAAAATTTTTGCCAGTAATTTTTATTTAGTGAAGAATTTAAAGTAAAAGAAATAAAATTAACTAAATTAAAGTTAAAAAGTATGTAACTAATTAAAAATTAAAGCTTAGGTGATTTTTATTTATTTATTGCCTGTTTTTTCTCATTGTATCCATTTACTTACTGGATTTTTAAAAATTTTCTGTTCTTTTACTTCTCTTGTACAAATGATTTCGTGAGAGTAAATTTGTTTATTAACTCAGTAAATACTCAGCTTACTGGACTTTTACGGGAAAGTAAACGAATGGACCTAATGTTTGCTGTCTGCTTTTCTTTTGTTTACGTTTTTTATTCATATGTTGTTGTTACTGAACTTTTACTGGCAAGAATTTTGCCCGTAACATTTTACAAATACTCAGCAAACAAACTGTCACTTTCTCTCTCTCTATGTTAACATTTCCCCTCTTACTGAGTTTTGGGTAAAAGAACGATTTTTCGTAAAAAATTGTACAAAACATAGAGTAAACGAATGAACTTATGAAATTATTCATAATGAACTGCGATTTTTTTTATCATGTTGTTTTAAACAAGTTTTAATAAATTAAAAACCACTATACATAAATTTTTGTAAAATTTGAAGTTTAAAAGTGTATAACGTTTGAACGACAAAACAAAACCAAAATTGAAACCATCCAAAGAAAAGCAAAAATATTTTCTTGTAACCCATAAATCTATACAACCGACCGGACCCACCCATAGAACCCATTTTTTATTAATGGGCAGCTCAGACTCATAAATTACTTAAAACGATATATTATTGTTATTCCCAAACCGATTTGAAGGATCATACTATATAACAAATTCAATTCAGGTCAAGATCTACAAAAACTATGAGATATGCATAGTCTATCTCTTATGGTTTTCAAGATATTCGACCTCAAAAATTAAAATTTTTGATTTTTGCAAATCCTTTATATATGATTTCCGAATCGCATAAGAAATGAAGATACACTAAACGCGACAAACCAAATCCCTGCATCTATAGAGGTATGTCAACGGAAACGGAGGTAATTGGCCACACACTTTTAAGGCCAAATACCAAGATTGCTTAACAAGCTCTTCGTTGGAATGCATAGGAAAGCGGCCGTCGTGTTGGTGCAACTGCTAGAACGGGGAGAAGGTCAATTGATGCGGATTTGTTAGCATCAAACTATTCATGGAATGACGTATGCCTAACATCTCGCAAAAGAGTTTGATATAAAAGAATGGTTGAGGCCCTATGCTTCACTGGGAGTCAAGGATAACAGAAGAATGTTCAACTGTGAGACGATTCTGACCAAATTCAATACCAACATTTTCCAAGAAATGATGAATATTTGTGCCAAATTTTAAAAAGTTAGCTCCTATCGTTCAGGTCCTATCGTGCCTTTTACAGACAGGCAGACGGTTATCGCTCAATCATTTCACAAGGATTCAGAATATATATAAATATCAATACTTTGACTGACGTGATATATTTTTCACAATTCTATTATCGTTGTAGATTTTCAGATCCTTTTTTAAACTAAGAACTTTTTGTCTATTATTAATGAGTGTAATATATTTTTTATATAGTTATTTTTCTAATTCAAAGCTTAAATTCGTGTTATATGTTGATTTATCAGCACAGATGTTGTCAAAAAATTAATTTCTGAACTAAAACTTAGATTTTGTTCGTGTCTAATAGACCAACACTGTATTAATAACTATAATATTATAATAATACCTTTCAAATTTTTCGGATTTTAAAAGATTGTATAATCCCATTTGCGCAAGAAGACGAGTTTGAAAATTTGGTCCCATTGTAAGAGCCAGTAATGTGGATATCAATGCATTTTGTTCTTCTGGAGTAGTATCATGGCTTAAAAAGTAATTATACAATACCGATATAACTGAAACTTGCTGACTGGATGTAAGACTATGTACCTGAAATTAAAATATAATTAATGTATACAGTGTGGTTTAATTTAATTTAAACAGTTTTTAATTGCAGTTTAATTAAAACAGGGTTAAAAGCTGGATAAACAAACTATAGCTTATCAAACTGTTGTAAATTGCTTATAAAATTTTATATTTTAATTGTGGCCTTTACCCAACTATAAGCATATAGAGTCGAATCAAAATTTTCGGACATGTATTGAACTACACCATCTCCGAATTGGATAAAATTGAGTATATACATTTTCCTAGCTAATACATTTTTTTAAATTATTCAAAATTTTTAATTTAGCTTTGGTTGAGATTTTATGGCGGTTAAAAGTTCTTTTTTTAAATATTCGAAAAAACAATTTTTTGGAGTACCAGGAAGATTTATTATGTCTTAAAAATCATGTTTTCCATTTTCTTTATCGTTTTTTTTTTTTTCAATTAATTGAAGTATTGACACCAAAATACAAAAACCATGGGGGATCGAAAAATAATAAACTTTTTGTAAAACAACTCATATTATTTCGGTACAAGTTTTGAAATTTAAAAATTCGTTGACATTTTTTTATATTTTTTTGCTTCAGATTTTAGCGAATTATAACATTTTTAACGCTCTTAATTGGTTGAGATGAATAATGAAAAATAATGAAACTTATTATAATAAATAAGGCTATTATACGATTCGAACACTGGATTCAATAAAAACCCAGTATAGGAGAAGAACAACGACAATATTTTTATCTAATTTTAATAATCTAATTAAAATATTTCTTTTATTTAAATTTTGTCATCATATGCACTCATAAAAATTTAAGCAATTAACGTCATTGGCTACTACTATTTATTTAGCATATTAATAAAATTATACTAAAACATATATTTTTTTTGGAAGCAAACTTTTAATTTTATTTATCTTATAAATTTATTATATTGAGATTATTTCTTTAACTTACCTCTTTTAGTTTATTTGCAATTACTTCTTTTCTTGTTTCGTAACGTCCAAGAATAATCTCATAGAAATATGTGACATTCGGTTGATTATTTTCATTTAAAACTATATTCCAAATCTGATTTAATACCGTTTCATTAATATTTGAATTATTTAAAGCATAATATATAACAATTGCATATTTTATTTTAACGCGATGCTCATTTGAATTTTCAAAATATCGTGGTTTTCTCTTTGTCAAATCAGTATGCAATTTCAATATATCCAAAATAAATTTGGTGTCGACCAAAACATAGTATATTAAGGGGAAATCCAAATCACATTCATCACTGAATCGCTTGAAACAAAAAACTTGTTCTATTCTAAAAAAAGAAAGAAAAAAAAATTTATTCCATAAATTTGCATAATTAATCTATCAATATCATCTATATATATAAAAATGGACGTGTTTAAGTATGTAACATATGGACACCAAAACGGCTGGGCCGATTTTTCAGGAAATCTTCAGAATACCCAGGCGGGTGACACTGTGAAGTCTGATTTTTGATTTTCGATCTACAGGCGGAGAGGCGTGTCAAATTCCAATTTTCATATTGCACCGCCATTGACATCTATCTATATCTTATATTTGTTTAGGGCCAGCAACGCGGACCGGATCAGCTAGTTAACAAATATAAGAAAAATCATTGCCTTATTATACGAAAGTGCCGTAACTACCCCCATTACAGTGAAATTTGTTTATGGTACCTCCCATAGGTCTCACTTCCCGAAATAGATATTTTGGCCAAAAATATCAATATTTTTTCATGAAATTTAAAACTGCTTAAATTAAAATCACTGTACCAAATTTCGTTGAAATCGGTCCACATTTGACCATAGCCCCCATAAAAATTCTTCTGTCAAAACGCACTAAAAATCGCTAGTAAAATCTAAAGATAATGAGAATTTAAAAAATTGCAATCAATTTGCGAAATTTCGAAATAATCTTCTTCTTCTGTTATCCTTGACTGGAGCATAGGGCCTCAAATCGGTCCACATATAAGTCCAAATGACGAAAACCACTTAAATATATAAGTTTTGAGAAAATGTTTGTATGATGGCAAAATTTAGCAAATATTTGTCTCTGTATGTTAAAAAGGTGTTTGACGTTACACAGTGGTTTACGAACGCTTTTTTTTGGAAATAATTCTGTAACTTTTAAACGACTGGAGGTATTTAAATGAAATTTGGCTTAATGATAGTCAAGGAGTATTTGAGTTGGTTTTCAAAAGCACTGGTCCATGAGGGGTCGGGAGAGTGATTAATGGACCTTCAAAGTTGGTCACCTCAGGTGTTCGATTTTTTTAAAAATCCACCAAAAATCCATTTATGGATGGATTGAAAAGAAATTTTAAACTTAAGTTGTCCTTGAGAAGATCTACAAAAAATACGCTTACATGTGTAGGTTATCTCCTTTGGGGTTCGAGATACTTGAGTAAAAAGAAATTTTTGGGTTAATTTTTTACCTATTTTTTCAAGCTTTTTTTGATCTGGTGGACGCATCTGAGGATCAACAATTTTTTAAGAATATTCGTTAAATTTGTAATAAAATTATGAATAATTTTTGTGCAAGTCGGTTATAGATACCTTCTTTCGTTATAAAGTTAAAAATATTCAAAGTTAAAACTTAAAAAAATTAGCTTTTTTTGAGTTTTTCCCTAAAAGATAGCTATATTTTTTCACTAATAAAAAAATATTTTCTTAAGAAGCATAAAAAGATTTTTAAAGTTAAAAAAAAAACATAATGAGAATACGTATAAAAAAAATTTCTTGCTAATTGGACTTTTGGCCTCGCACATGCCCTCTCCAAAAAATGCCAATTTGTAAAAAAAAAAATTAGTTTAAACAAAAATTTCTCAAAAGGCAAAGCACCGATTTGAAGAAAATTATAATGTTTATATTTTCTGATATATCTGTTATTGATTAGAAAAGATTTTTCTGAAACGCGCTGCAAAAAAAGTCAGTGTTGCCATATTTGTAAAAAACTCATTTTTTGAAACCCCTTTTTCCCGAGTTGGGAATTGGGGAATTTTTCAGTTAAAATTGGGAATTTTTTTAGTCTATTGCTTTTAGATCTTATTGGTCTACTATAAGACATAAGGTAGTACAATAAACATGTTTTTTCTTAATTTAATTTAAGAAGTTTTGGAAAATGTAAAAATCTTTTAGATCGGACCCAATTGGCGAAAGTTATACGGATCCAAAGGTTTTATAGTATACCCGAGATAGGCAACTTTGGCCCACTGTAGAGGCCACTGTGCTACCGACAAATACGTCCTTAAACATTGATCTAAAAGACTCACACCTCTTCTGTTGACGTTCCAAATTTTGTCAAAATCCGTCTTGTAGTTTAGAAATTGCAGAGTTAATACCACTGTGCACCATTAACATTATTTGCACACATTACTCTTCAATATTATTTTTCTACTTTTTTAAGGAAAATAATTTAAATTTTTGATATTTTGTAGAAATGACATGGATAAAGATATCACAATGAAATTTTGTAGTTATGTACATGACAAAAAAATTGTAAGGTATAACCGTTCTCTCTTACAAAAAAAATGTTTGAAGTAAATGCGAAATATTTGAAATTTGTTTTTTGTAAACAATTATAAAAGTCGTTGCCACATGTGAGAAATGGGAATATTATTATCAGGGAATTTTGAATGTATAATGTGTAATGTGCTGTAATCATTTCGTTAAAACTTATTTTATAAAGTTTAGCGGATCCTGCACAAGGGAAAAAAAGACTTGAGACAATTCAATTTTGTCATAATATATTTAAAGTATTTTTGTGTAACATATTTTTTTATAATTTATGTTACAGTTTCTTCAGCTTCTTTTATTATTTTTATTTAAAAAACGTATCTTCAAATATGTTCTTATAGATAGATTTTGGTGTGATCTTTTATAGTATGAGAATTATGGGCTTTTTAAATTTCAAAAATTATACGGCATAACTTTAGAAGTTTATATCCGATATAAACTGGTATATCAAACAAAAGCTACTGAAAGTATCATTCAAATGATATATTATACATTCTTCCGATTTATAAAGATTAAGAGCTCATATACTCAAAACTTATTTTTACAACCGACTTTGTTTATAAAAATGAGCATATCTTAAAATAATATAGATATAAGTATGGTCTTTTATATAATGAATTTTATACAGGATATACAGGGCTTTTATATAACATAAACTACTTAGCTCTAGCATATGTAGCGTGTTAGTTATGACAGCGTAAAATTTTACTTCTATTGAGTTAGAGTTATATAAATAATATTTATATAACTCTAACTCAATAGAAGTAAAATTTTATTTATTATATATACATTTTTATATTATAGGTATATAAAATGTATATATATTTTTTGTCTATATCTACTACTGTAGTCGTGTGGCTATGTCGACGCTTAAAAAAAAAAGATTTCTATTTGAATGAATGTATTCTAATTTTAACAGGTTGTAGCCCGTAGCCTGCAGTCGTGATTGTGTTTATAGTATAATAGCAAACAGAAACTGGGATTTTCAAAAGTAGTATGGTAGCATAATTTGAGAAAAGAAAATAATGATTCGATCAAACGTCAGAAAGTTAATATGGCTGAAAAAAGAGGGAACGGTTATACCTTACTATTTTCTTTTATCATGGTTATGTAGACCAATAAGATCTAAAAGCAATAGACTAAAAAAATTCCCAATTTTAACTAAAAAATTCCCCAATTCGCAACTCGGGAAAAAAGGGGTTTAAAAAAATGATATTTTACAAATATGGCAACACTGACTCTATTTGCAGCGCGTTTCAGAAAAAACTTTTCTAATCAATAACTGATACATATATCAGAAAATATAAACATTATAATTTTTTTTTGAGAAATTTTTGTTTAAACTAAAATTTTTTTTTTACAAATTGGCATTTTTTGAAGAGGGCATGTGCGAGGACCAAAAGTCCAATTAGCAAGAAATTTGTTTTATACGCATTCTCATTATGTTTTCTTTTAAAAACTTTAAAAATCTTTTTATGCTTCTTAAGAAAGTATTTTTTTATTAGTGAAAAAATATAGCTATCTTTTAGGGAAAAACTCAAAAAAAGCTAAATTTTTGTTAAGTTTTAACTTTGAATATTTTTAACTTTTAAACGAAAGTAGGTATCTATAACCGACTTGCACAAAAATTATTCAGAATTTTATTACAAATTTAACGAATATTCTTAAAAAATTGTTGATCCTCAGATGCGTCCACCAGATCAAAAAAAGCTTGAAAAAATAGGTAAAAAATTAACCCAAAAATTCCTTTTTACTCAAATATCTCGAACCCCAAAGGAGATAAATGGATTTTTGGCGAATTTTAAAAAAAGTCGAACACCCGAGGTGACCAACTTTGAAGGTCCATTAATCACTCTCCCGACCCCTCATGGACCAGTGCTTTTGAAAACCAACTCAAATACTCCTTGACTATCACTTAAATACCTCCAGTCGTTCAAAAGTTACAGAATGATTTCCAAAAAAAAGCGTCCGTAAACCACTGTGCGTTAGTGGTGAAGTTTATCGTATGGTCCGGCTTGATCAACTATACCACTTTCTAACTTGTTTTTCTTTTGTTCAAAAAATTTTACAAATAATAAATTTGCTTTCCAGTATCTTTAAACACGAAATATATACTAAAAAACCAGGTCGATATATTTAACGGTTTCGCCGTACCCGCGATTTGAAATCGTAAAATTTTGCTAAAATGTGAATTTTTTAAAATAATTTGAGTATATGCTTGTTAAATTGTACTTAGTAAATTCGGGTTTATTTAAAAAAAATCAACTATTTATTACTTACACTTATTTCGGGGAAAATTACAATAACTTGACACTGTGAAGTCTGATTATTGATTTTCGTTCTGCGGTCGGATAGGCGTGACAAAATCCAGTAACTAAATGAGCTCTCCAAACAACGGTTGAAAGCTTTCCTAATTATTATTTGTTTCCCAAATTATTTTACGTCCTACAAGACTTGTATATATGTATCTATCTCCGTCACAAGAGTTCTTGGGAGCTAGGATCAAATGTGGACCGATTGTCTCGAAATTTGATAATTTGATTACAGCTTGTACAAAAATTATAAGTTTAACAAATAAACATAAAATCATTATTATCTTCAGATTTACGTGCATTTCAGTGATTTGTATAAGCATTTAGTGACTTTTAACAGATGCCAAGGAAATATAATGAAATTTGAGGCAAAATGCTTGCACGGAAAATGTCGATGTTGTTTCTCTTGAAAAATAGCTTTTAATATCGAGCACACCTATAGTTGTTGCGCAATAGCCGACGAACATTACTGCGTTGGTACGACCAAGTTTCGACAGATGGCGCCACTAAAAATTACTCAAAAGTAATAAAATCGTAAACTGTGCATTTGATCATGCTATGATCTTTAGCAAAGTTGTGGCGCATGACCCGAAGAAAGTTTCTAAGTTATAGCGACC
The DNA here is from genome assembly GCA_933228675.1 of Stomorhina lunata. Classification (NCBI taxonomy): domain Eukaryota; kingdom Metazoa; phylum Arthropoda; class Insecta; order Diptera; family Rhiniidae; genus Stomorhina; species Stomorhina lunata. Next base: position 154,293,597 of record OW121740.1, on the reverse strand, counting down.
AATTTCTGACAAGTGGCGCCACTAAAAATTGCTTAAAATTAATTAAATCGTAAACTGTGCATTTGATCATGCTAAGATTTTTGCAAAAATTGTTGCGCATGACTCGACGGAGGTTTCTAAGTTGGTGCGATTAAGTTCCGATAGATGGCGACACTGAAAATGATTTAAATTGAATATGCATATTGTTTTTGTATTTTTCAAGCTAATTATAAAAAACCTAAAGAAATGCAAAAATTTATCGTTTTATTACATAAAAAAAACTTAAAAAGAAAGTATCGTAAGCGACATATTTTATAGATGTTTATAATTTTATGTAAAAGAAAATAGATCGCAAGCGCCATAACCACTGCTAAATAAGTAATTAATTTTTTTTTTCAATACTAACCACTAGTCAGGACAAAAATAATCTAAACTGCATCAAAACATTTCACATTTTATCCATGTAATTGGCAAAAATTAAAAAAAAAACGTTCTCCTGTAAAGTAAGATATTTGTCGTTTACGATCAATCATATCTAAGGGCTCGATATTTTTTCGAGTTATTTTTATTAAATACAAGCTGATTTTACCCGGCCTTGCCGGATTAGTAGTTAAATTTATTAACTTATTACAATGTTAAAACTTTCTTTAAAAATGAACAATTATGAAATATTTTTATTAATTTTTTAATTGAATCCTTTATTAATGTATTTGCATATGTATTTATTTGACTTATCAAACACCAATCATATTACCAATATTCGTGCATCCGTTTTTCTATTTTAGATATATTAAAAAAAGAGGTCGTAAAAGTGGGCATGGTAAATTACGTCACGGCCACTTAAAATTTAAAAAAATTTTCCTATTTTAAAACCTTAATATACTGTCAAAATTAAAAAAAAAAATCGGTCCGCTCAGTCATCTATATTTGTCATTTTTAATATATGAGTTATATGAGATATAGAAGAAGAAGAAGATGTAATTCAATAGAGTAAAACAACGGTTACAATAGGGCTTTGCCAACTCAGAAACATAGTTACTAGTAGTAATTACTACTAAGTTAACTACTACTAAGTTAACTACTACTAAGTTAAGTTAACTACTAAGTTAACTACTACTACTAGTTACTACTAAGTTAACTTAATACATATTATTTTATGTTTTAGACTCAAACATAAAAGTAACGAAATTTCTGAGTTAGCATTAACTGAGTTAACTTTAGAACAAACCAATACACTTACACTTTACCCATATGGTAGTAAGGGATATATGTAAAAATCCTAACGTCTTGATATACATAATGACTTAAAGACGAATCCAAATGTGTTTATTTCTTTTTGCCATTTACCTATTTTCTCCTTTACTTGCTAGCTCTTTAAACCATTCATCTGTGTATTCCTTAATATATTTCTGTGAATGCCAGATGGTTTTGAATTTTTTTACAAACATAAGTTCATATCTTTCAAGTACATCCTCTTCATGAAATTTCTGCACATACGTCAAAATTAATAAAGCTCTAAAAAGATTTTTTAAAAATAAAACAAAAACATTAAAACTTTTTCATATTTATTTATACTTACACTTCTTTGCATTCATATTTCCAAAGTTCATCAACATACCATAAATCAATTGATTTAGTTGCATTACAAAGCAATAATTTTGTAAAGTTATTTAGTGTAGAGCGACTTCCTATTCCAAATTTTAATATATAACGTAGTAAATCTTCATTTTCCTTTTCAAAATTACTCTTTTGATTGATGTAAAATAAAATGGCTGCATGTTTACATTCTATTAATTCATATTTATCATCTGACGGAGAATTAAGCAAAGAATTTTTAAATATAACCATAATATTTCGCAGATCATAAAATTGTAATGAATTAAAATCAAATTTGTATAATTTAGTTATTATTGCTTTATCATTATCTGAGATCTTATATTTGAATGGTGCAAATTTTAGCCAACCATGTTGTTCAAGTGGTAGATCATCTAAAAATTGCAATAATTCCGAGTTGTTCCAATTAGACTCATCCAAATTTATACTCTCTTCAAAGTTAGTAAAAATTTCATAGAATCGTTGTTTAAAAAGATTTGATTCATTTATGGAAGTTTTTTTTATAAAGAATATTTCATGTTCTTTGTAAATATCACTGGAATTGTAAAGAGTTTCCACATACGTGACATATTCTTTCATAGTCATTTTCTCTATGGAAATGCTAAAAATTTTATTACATAATTTTATTGCATGAGATCGTATTGTGCAATTTTGTAGTTTTCGCACACATGCAGAAATTTGTAATATCATTTCATATGTTAGGGTATTTGTTAATGGTTTATCTTCAAGACTTTCAAGCCATATATATAAGGGTATAGATTTCCAGTTGTCGATTTCTGGCAATAGTGTAAGTAAATTTGTCAAATCAGTTTTTATAAATGAAGAAAAGTAATAGCTGTTAATGTGATATCCTTCGTAGTTATGGAGCAAATTCGAGTTGGTTGCATGCAATAATTGTTTTAAAGTGTCTACACTTAAATCAGAACATAAAAATGTCTGCAGAAAGAACTCAATGGACCAACGTAATACCAAATTATTTTTATGTGTTAATATCCGCATGTAAAGTATATCCATCCAAGACGATTGCAGGCATTTACTTTTAATTAATTCTCCAAGATTTTCCAGAGATGGTAGTATCAAATGAGATTGATCTTCCTCAAGATTTTCCAATATTGTTATATATATTATCCAGGATTTTTCAATTTGTTGAATATGAAAAGGAGTCATCCACATTGCGGACATGAAACTTACATTTTTCATTAGGTATTGCAATACTTTCCTTAATAAATAATAACCGCATTTTCTATAATCTCTCAGATCGGATTTAAGCAGTTGCTGAATGGTACCGACTAATACTGGATCTTCATTAAAGTTGTTGTTAATTAATTTAAATTCATCACATAATTGTATTAGTATATCATTATCAGTGTCACGTATAACGCCAGACTTTAAATTTGCCTCTAGTTGGGACTTTAGATTAGACCATAGTAATTTTAGGATTTCGATACTGTTCGGAAACATTTCGATATATAGTTGAATACATGCGATAAAGCTTGAAATTAATGATCGACTTTTAATTGATGTAACAGTTGTTATTAATTCTCTGAATAACTGAAAGCAATTGAATGTGTAAAAGAGAATTAATAGAAACAATAAATAAGAATTTTTATATTATTCTAAATTCATAAGAATGGTTAGATTAATCAAGTTTGTATCAATTGGCCGGAGAGTCTATAGATCCATTGTGAACCTTCCAAATAGTGAAAGAGGGTAGGATAAAATAAAAGAGAAGGAGAAAGAAGTAGAAATAATTATTAACGATAGTTGAGACTATCTAAACCAGCATACCCCACAATAAAAATAAAAAACAAGTAAGAAAGCGCTATAGTCGGTCAAGCCCGACCATACGATACCCTTCACCACTAAGGTCAAAGGTGTTATTTTTCCTGTATAAAGACAAATATTTGCTAAATTTTGCCATCATACAAACATTTTCTCAAAACGTATATATTTAACCTGTTTCCGTCATTTGGACTTCTATGAGAGCTAGGGTCAAATGTGGACCGATTATCTCGAAATTTGGCAAATTGATTACAGTTGTTACAAAAATTATTTATGCAAAAAATTAACTTAAAATTTTCAAAATTTTTAGATTTACGAGCGTTTTAGTGATTTTTTTGTCTCATTTAGTGCGTTTTTAAAGAAGAGTTTGTATGGGAGCTATGGTCAAATGTGGACCGATTTCAACAAAATTTGGTACAATAATTTTAGTTTACATAAGCGGTATTTATTTTAAATTTCATGAAAAATTATTGATACTTGTTGCCAATATGTCAATTCCGAGAAGTGGGACCTATGGGAGGTACCATAAATAATGGACCGATTTTGACCAATTTCAATAGCCACGGTCCCATTATCAAAAAAATTATCTGTACCAAATTTCGTCAAATTATCTTTAGAATTACGACCTGTTGTTTGATTACAAGGTTTACATGGGGGTCCAGCCAGCCAGACGGACGGACATCGCTAAATCGACTCAGAAGTGAGTTGGTATACTAAAAGGTGGGTCTAAGACAAATATTTCTATGCGTTACATACATCAGCACAAACTTATAATACCCTTTGCACCTATGGTGGTGAAGGGTATAATAAAAATTGCTTACTTTAATTACTAATAAATAATATTTTTTAGAAAACCGAAGTTAGTAAATCTATTTCTTTGAATAGGAAAAAATTCATGATTTGAACAATATTGATGCATACACACTTATTTTTTTAGTTTAAATGTTATATCTTTTTGTTATTTATATGGACAAAAATCAAATAGTTTTAATACTCGAAATTAAAAAAATTAAAAATATTTTTTGACCGCACACTAAATTTATTTTGGGGTTCTATTAAGGGAGCTTTTTGAATGTAAAATCCGTTCGCGTTAATGATTTTACGCGATGCGCGCAGATTTTATGACGGTTAAAACAAAAATTTCGAAAAAAAAAATTAAAAACTATTTTATTTTTATTAGTTTTATGTTGATTTTGACAAAACTTATATATTATCAGGTGTTCTGTCGTTTCATGGTATTATGGTAATTTATATATGCCCAAAGAAATATTTGAAAGAAATATTTTCTAACAATATTTTTTATTTTTTTAACCGCGATTTTCGCGAAATTTGACAAAATATGAGTCTTAATGAAATTCTGCTGCCTTGACTTATGGACAAATTTAATTTAAAAGAATTTTTTATTTAAATATAATTTTTAAGAGAAGCATATCTTTTTAAAATATAAAATTCTTATTTGGTCCATCAAATCGTTAATCCTTATAATATTTTGGTGCGCTTCAGATCTAAGGTAAAGCTTTTTTAAGAATAGTTTTAAGACAATTCCTGGTCAATTTTGAGCTAAATTCGCGATGTGCTTCATTGAAATATTTTTAGATAAAACCTTCGCGTTCTTAGTTAATAAAAAGGTTTTTGATAAACTTTTGATGTAAATCGGTTATAAATGACATCGCTTTCATGCCTTATGTGATTTTGTCTCAGTTTGCAATCTAAAACCATTTAAACCAATATGCACTTTTTTGCACAATTTTCAAAATCTTTATAAAATTTTAGCAAACAATGATTTTTTGGTGCGCTTTTGCTTTTAGGTGCAAAATGGCAAAAAACTCGGTTTACGCGGTAGTTTGGAAATTTTCATTCATATTTGCAAGTATGCCCCACGAAAAACCGAAAAACCTCATTTACGCCTGTTATACCTATATAGAGCACATTAACGAGATATATGTCAAACGATGCGAAATTGAAAAATCTACAAATCTATATCTATTTTTTTTAAATTCTTTGAGGCGGCCAAAAAAATTGCGAAAAAAATTAAAAAGTGGCGAAAACGAGCTTCAAATTTTGGCAGCCATTAAGTGGATTTATCCAATAAGTGTGGTGTCTATTTCGTAGAACAAATACTTGGGTCCAAATGTTAAAACGATTGCAGAAGAAGACGAAATATGAAGAAAAACTTGAATGCTTCAATCGATTTTCTTACGTTTTTTTAAATTTGCATGCGAAATACGCTTAGAAGCGCAAATTTGTGCAACTAAGATATTATGTTCAGTATACAGAAGTTTTTGCGAGTTCAAGATCTGTAATTAGATTTTCCGAACTATTAAGGGCACAAAAATTATTCGAGTTGGAAGTCGGTTTCAAAGGAATAAAAACTGTTTGATTTTTGCCCATATATGTTATAATTCGTTTTTTTGTAATGTTATATTGGCCTTAAAGATGATCATGGTGAATCTATTTTTTTGAACAGCACTGTATATTAGGGCGGAGCGAAAAACAACTTTTATTGAAATTCGATACTACATCCTAAGGTGCTCAGAAAAAAATGTTGTATTCCTAGGTCAATGTCCTGAGGTGGCGCACAGGACATTTATTTCTAGGACCCATTTGTATAGGGAAAATGGGAGTTTTGTCGGTTTTTGGTAAATTTCAATCAATAAGGATATGTTTTTGACAAAACCAATAAATGAAACTAGAAGACAACTAAATCAACTTTCGCCAGAGTCATAAAAACTAAAAAATCTATGCAGTAGTTTTAAAGTTATTGCTATTTTCCCCAGAAAATTCGTGTCCTTTTCAAAACGCCTTAAGATATGCAGCAAAAAAATTAACTTTGTAGTACAGAAATTACAAAGTAAGACATTCCTTATCATCTAAAGGCTTATAAGTACTAAATAGTTAAAATTTATTAAAATATAATAAAATTTACATACATTTTTTTATACTGGAAAATGATACTTTATTTTAGGGACCGTTTCAAAACTCACTTTTTAAGTTTTAGAAAATTTTGTTAAAAAATATTCAAAATTTCTAAATTTTTGATCGGCATGTTAAAATAGACAAATTTGATAATAGATATGATAATAGAATCAGTTTGATATCTCATATGGTTTCGCCTTACCTGCAACTTGAAAGCGTAAAATTTCGCGAAAAAGTAAATTTTTGGACATAATTGAAGTAGATGCACAGTAAATTTTATTTAAGTTTTCTTTTGATAAAGCTAATACTGAATTTTATTGCCCCGTCATTGAGGAATCTCCACTAGAATTTTCTTTGATATTGGGTGTAACCCTTTTTTCATCGGGGTCAAGGTCAAAATTTGGATTTTTAGTAGCAAAAATACGAAATGTTATGAATTTTGTGGCGAATTTCGATTAAAATTAATAAAAATTGTTATTTTTAAGAATAGTTATATTGTTTTATTAAATTTTACGATTTCATGGCGCAGGACGGCGAATCCATATGAGATATCAAACTGAACTTTTTTGGATTTTATTACCACATCTGTCTTTTTTAACATGCCGATCAAAAATTTTCAAACTTTTTTTTAGGTGTTATTTTTCCTGTATAAAGACAAATATTTGCTAAATTTTTTCATCATACAAACATTTTCTCAAAACTTATATATTTAAGCTGTTTCCATCATTTGGACTTATATAAGAGCTAGGGTAAAATGTGAACCGATTACCTCGAAATTTGGCAAATTGATTACATAAAATTATGTGTGCAAAAACCAAACTTGAAATTCTAATTATCTTTAGATTTACGAGCGTTTTAGTGATTTTTGTTTCATTTAGTGCGTTTTAAAGAAGAGTTTGTATGGTAGCAATGGTCAAAGGTGGACCGATTTTATATAGAAAATTTTTTATCAAAAATTTTTCTAAAAATTTTTTTTTATCAAAAATTTTTATATAGAAAATTTTTTTTATCAAAAAATTTTCTATAGAAAATTTGTTTTGTTAATTTACGTTTGTTAATTTACATACTTCTTTTGGGGGAAAAAGATTTCGCTTTTAAAGTACTGTGACGCTACAAAAAATGGAAGTGACTTTTTTTCAACACGTGTTTCTGTAAACTTTATCAAATCGGTCATAGTAATATAAAAATTGTAAATACATTAAAGATAGAGGGAAATCAGAGGATTCCAAAACAGCTTTTATAAATTATTTTTAAGTTGCGGACGCTACGTGACGGACGATACAGTTTTTACTTGAATGTTTTTTATTAGGAAAAAATTCATATTTCATATTTTTTTAAGGATTCGTTAATCAGTAAAAATAATGGTTTCATTTGTTTCCGAATTTCATCTCCTTTCTTTTCATGTTCGCGGTTAAAATGCGATTTTTGGGCACAATTTAATATTTCACAAAATTATTATCTAATACTTTTTAGAGAGAGAGTTAGAGCGTCCCAAAACTAAAAAAAAAATTTAATCATCAAATTTGTCCCACTGCATATTTTTAACACCTAATAATTTAATCTGTGGATATAGACAGTGTTATTGCATTATGAATAAGACAGACATGTGTTCATAAATTTTTTATTAAATAAATATTATTTTGTAAAAAAATATATACTGTGACGGACGCCCTATGCTCCACTGGGAGTCAAGATAATAGAATTGACAGACGCTACACACTTTTCTTTACATATTATTATTTTGTAAAATGCTGATTTGAGAAACGCTGATTTGAGAATAATAGCGTTCTCAACAAAAAGGGGACTTTATTCTCAAATTGAGAAATGCCTTTATTCTCAAATCATTATCAAACCTCATTCTTAAAGGTTTTTCAAGTGTGGATATAATCTACATATGGAACATAAATAAAATGGAGTTGTATTTTTGAGTTTGTTTATTTTGTTTTTTGAAAACGGTGCATCATATTCAAATTCTTTTGCTTAAAATATATTGAGAAAGCTTTGAGAATTGAGAAAGCTTTGTTACTAATTTAAGTCGTATTGTTTTAAATGTTTATTGTTTTCCGTTTTTCTGTTACTTTTAAATGTTTTAATGTAAATTAATCGTTTTTATACGATCCCCTGAAGAAGACGACAAAAAATCGACGAAACGTCGGGAAAATTATATTGAAATTGTCTTTCAATAACACCCATAATAGGCCCAATTAGCTTAATTAAACTCAAACTCAAATAATTTTTTATTGTTAGGTAAAAAAAAACTAAGAAACAAAGAAAATTTACTTATACATATGAATATTATTGAATTTTTAATCTTGACATTTTTTAAGCAAGGTTTTATGGTCAAATATGGATCAATTTTAAAAATCCGAAAGAAATAACAAATTTCTTTGAAACTCAATGCCATTCTATTAAAATGTCTTAAACATTTTTTTAACATAAATTACTTTTTTAATGTTTGAAAAAAAAAAATTGAAACAAGGTTTGATATCAATATTATATAACACCATTTTTCAAATTATTATCAAATAATCTTAGGGATTGATAATGATTTGAGAATAACCTTTATTCTCAATTTGAGAAACTTAATTTTTCAAACGTTTATTATCAAATGAGCCCTCATTTGAAAATGAATGTGAATCTCAAACATCTGTTCAGTTTTGAAAAAAGTTTGAAAAAAAAACGTTTGATATCAAATGTAAAAGTCATCATATTTCAAACGTTTGACACTGTTCTTACTGGGATCCTTCACCACTAAGGTCAAATGTCTTTTTTCGTACATAAAGATAACTGTTTCGAGTCTTATCTCAATTTTCGTCCGGTACGGTTGGCTTCTTATGTAAGTCGAACAACATACCGGCATATATCTTTTTCGTACAGTTGGCTTCTTATGTAAAGGCATAAGTCGCACAACATGGCGAAATAACTGTTTTATTTTTCATTGTCCGTTTTTATTTTTTTTCGGACATTAATATTTTATCAAATCTGTGGGACAATCTTGCAAATTGTGTGTTTTAACAACACCGCCAACCTAACTTTAAAACCAAAAAAAAAGATAACTGTTTTCTAAAATCTGTCATCATACAAATATTTTCTCAAAACTTATATATTTAAGCTAGGGTTAAATGTGGACCGATTGTATAAAAATTCAGTTATTTCATTCATTTTTTTTACACAAATTATATACACAAATTATATAAATAAATACAAAATTGTCATTATCTTCGGATTTACGAACATTTAAGTGATCTTCGTCTTATTAAGTGAGTTTTGACTAAAAAGTTTGTATGAGAGCTATGGTCTAATATGGATCGATTTTACCGACTTTTAATAGCCATGGTCCCAATACCAAAAGAATTGTCTGTGCCAAATTTAGATAAATAAATACAAAATTGTCATTATCTTCGGATTTACGAACATTTAAGTGATCTTCGTCTTATTAAGAGCCACTTTTTGAGTTCGAGATCGGAGATTAAATTAATGTTAACCTCCAAATTTTGTTTTTGAGTGGTCGATTATCTTATTTTGTTCTCTAGTTTAAGCGGCCAATGTTGGTGGTTTAATCTTCAATGAGAACTCTCAAAACACACATGCATAATAAACAGCTGTTAAAAATACGTAAACAAACAGAAATTTATAGGTATTTTTTGGAAGTGCAGATGAAGATTTTATCGACTCCGAAATTTATGAAAATTTAAATAAAACAATTATAAGAAAGTTAAGAACTATTAGAACACGGCCAAATCATTTTTATTTGTATAATAACTATGAAATTTGCGCAATGTCTTCTTCTTCTACAAAAAAAAGTTGTCATTTTGATAACACATTTGACATTTGCAAAAAAAGTTTGCCATTTCTTGTTGATCGATATGGCAACACCATGAAGTTTAAACCACCACCCAAAAAAATCGAATGCAAATAATATGCACTTTTAGATTAGTTAATTAGAGAATAAATTTAATTTTGATCTCAAACTCAAAAAGTGGCCCTAAGTGAATTTTGACTAAAAAGTTTGTATGAGAGCTATGGTCTAATATGGATCGATTTTACCGACTTTTAATAGCCATGGTCCCAATACCAAAAGAATTGTCTGTGCCAAATTTAAATAAATTATCTTTAGAATTGTTACCTGTACATAGTTTCGCGAGTCGAGTATTTCTCACATCGAAAATATGAGAAAAGCAAAGTTAGTCGTTTCACTGTTTGATGTGAGAAATTACTCGATGCGAAAAATATTTTCTGTACTCTAATTACAAGGTTTTCATGGAGGTCCAGCCAGCCAGGATAATAATGGATTATTATCCTATCCCTATATATATCCCTCTATCATAACGTATATTTGTGCTACAGTCCTTTATATTTAATTGTACAGTCCTTTTATGACTCTTTTCCGACGCAAATACCTTACCAGCATACCTAGTTGGATGTATTCCTGCTAATAACAGACTATAAAAGTTTATGTTATGCTTATTAAACAATTTTATGTAAAATGCTTGCAAACGAAGTAATATCAGAGCAGGATACATTTAAATTAGATATGTATTAATATATAAAAACAAGAAAGAAAGTGCTACAGTCGGTCAAGACCGACAAATATTGAGACAAATATTTGCTAAATGTTGCCATCATACAAACATTTTCTCAAAAATTATATATTTAAGCCGTTTCCGTCATTTGGACTTATGTGAGAGCTGTGGTGAAATGTGGACCGATTACCTCGAAATTTGATAAATTGATTACAGTTGTAACAAATATTATATGTGCAAAAAATTAACTAGAAATTCTTATTATCTTTAGATTTACGAACGTTTTAGTGATTTTTGTCCCATTTAGTGCGTTTTTAAAAAAGAGTTTGTATTGGAGCTGTGGTCAAATGTTGGCCGATTTCAACGAAATGTGGTACAGTGATTTTAGTTAGCAGTATTTGTTTTAAATTTCATGAACAAATATTTATATTTGTGGCCAATATATTCAATTCAGGGAAGCGGCACCTATTGGAGGTACCATAAATAATTGACCGATTTTGACGAATTTCAAATTTTCATCATGTTTACGTGGTGGTCCAGCCAGCCAGACGGACGGACGGACATCGCTAAATCGACTCAGAAAGTGATTCTAAGCCTATTGGTATACTAAAAGGTGGGTCTAAGACAAATATTTATATGCGTTACATACATCAGCACAAACTTACAATACCCTTTCCACCTATGGTGGTGAAGCGTATAATTAATCGGTTAAAGGTTAATTGATTAATACCCTAATTGGTATACTTAAAAAAATATTTCTATGTGTTACATACAATTTCGAAATTTTATGTAATCATTATACGATCGCATACTATAATTTAAAAGATTAATTTCTTCTCGACATTCAAAAAAATAAATAAATAAAGTATGACGCGGTAGTACCACGGTGCTATTCAGGTCCAAAATGTACCAAAAAAGTACAATTGTACCGTGTTTGCCATCCCTGGGGTGCATTAGCTTTTAATAATATTCGAACATACATACATACCTACATACAAGATATATACATATATATGAATTCTGTTATAAAATCAAAGGAAGGGGATTTCCCTACATCAATTCTATCTATATATGTATATACATACATATATTACTACATACCTTTTCTGAAATTGGAACATTCTCGCTACCAAAATGTCTTATGGAGTTAAGAATCTGGTAAACTATTTGAATCGCAACATGTAAATCATTTTCATCTTCCAAATGATCCCTCATAAAATGCATTAAAGCGATACCAATATCATTTTGCAAATAGTCTCTGCTATTTATCCAGGTTTTAAGACAACGATGGATGTAGGACAATACAACTGTAAGATGATCTTTCTGATGAAACTCATTGAAATGTTTTTCAAAAAAAGTAAACAAATCGTCAAGTTTGAGAATGGTAGTTCCAACACTTGCTCCAATGTTGTTGAATTCCTGCATTTCCTTTTGCAATTTTATAAAATTTTGAAACATATTTTGGTTATTACATTGTTTTTCTTCCATTATTTTGGTGAAATTCTTATTTTTTTTTTACAAATAAATAAAAAGTTTTAATAAACAGAACACGTTTAACACGACTTTTAACAAAAAAGAACTATATTAACGAAAACAATAAGATTAAAACGGTGTTGCCAAAAAGTGGAAAAAAATCACCAAAACAAGCTGGGTGTTTGTTGGTACAGTGATGCTAACTTGTCCAACATAGTACATTTTGAAAATCTTTTCACTTAAAAAAATTTAGTCCCGTTTCACACGAATGAGGTTTACTTGATCAGTTTTTCTTTAAATTTCTTTTAAACCTGTATTCACGGTCACACACAAACATTTTCATTATTAGTTTTCATTTCATTTTCTTTAAATTTCATATAAATTTTCAAAGTTTTCGTAAACTTGATAGTACGGTACGGTTTGCTCAATTTTAATTCTGTCAGTTTTTTCTCATACAAATTCAAGGCTTAATATGCCAAACCTGACTAATGTTAGGTTAAAAAGGTAATGCCAGGAGAGTGACCTTCGGGTCTATTGTGATCCTTTCTGAAAGTAAATAAACGATAGCGGAAAGAGAGAAAAGAGTGAAGGAAGAAGTTCTAGAAAGTGTTAAAGATAGAGAAAGAAAATCGTAGAGAAGAGAAGTGTTGACCAAAAACGCTACCCTAGGGGGAAGAGACCCGTCTAACTAAGCCATCTGAGTCCCAAAATAAAACTAATAACATCAGTCAGTTTGCACTGCTGTATGTCTCCCAGTTCCTCACGGAATCTATTGCCTAGAAATTTAAGTCTCTGGTTTTGGAGCATAGGACATAGACAGAGGATATGCTCGACCGTTTCGGACGAGCATATCATTACCCCATTGGTAATGATGTGCGTTGGCGTCGCAACACAGGACTAGAGGTGTTTTGTCCATGGACTCCACCAGATGGCGGACATCACTACCCGCCGGATCATCTGCCTCGTACGGTAGGTATACAGAAGCTATTGCGAAGATTGCCTTCCCTTTGACTTCCTTTACGACAACTGTTAGATCGCCATTGCTGTAGGAATTAGAAAATCGTAAATTAAGTTCACTTCACTAGCTAAAATGCATGTTCTTACCTTGTCGCCCGTACTTGGTGTATATATGTTGTAGTCTGTGACCTTTAGTTTGCATACCTTGTTTCCGCGGGTCCAAGGCTCCTGGACTAAGGCCACATCTACATTAGAATCGACAAGAAGCCTTGTCATTTCGGCTGAAGCTGCTTCAGAGTGGTGTAGATTCAACTGCACCAGCAGCAGCTTCCTTGGTTCCCCCTGTTTATCTAAACTTGACGGCACCAATACCGAATTTGACAATAATCCTTGCCGATTCTATTTTCTTGAAGGATCCACGGAAAATTTGAAATCCTTCCCCTTACCCTCCTTACAACTAGAGGAAGTTATGGCCTTCCACTCCGTTGTAAGGAAATCGTTCTGTTTCTGCAAGGCAGACCTTCCGAGTCAGACTCAATCGTTGTATCCGCCAGTGACTGAGTGGCCCCGGTGGAGAGGGAGAAATCCAGTAGAACCTCTGTCGCTCCCACTATCTCCTCTTGGTCCGTCAGTATTTGTCTCTCCTGACGGAGAATGTCCGAGTTTATGTCACTTAAAGTCAGTGCATCAATATCTTCCATCCATACAATAATATATCGACTACGTCGATATATATTTTCCTTAGAAAAAAATTCGAAAACAAATCAGCGATAAAAATTAAATAGTTTGATATTAATTTTTTTGCTGTTGCTCATAACGTAAAACACACTGAATTTTTAAAATCTGACCTCAGTTTTGTAGTATCTCCTTTAGTTTCAAAGATATTTTCACTTAAAGTCAACCTAATTTAGTCAAAATATAAAGAAAATATTGTTTTTTTTTCATTTGGCGATTAGTTTTAGTTTTGAAAAACTTGTTTTAGAAATGGACTTTTGGAACCTTTGCCTCTATGAGGGTAAAAACGGATAAAAAAGGGGAAAAAATTGAATTCGGGGACCAAAATGGGTAAAAAGGGGATAAAATGATAACACCTCATGAAGTAATATGAATAGGAACAATATTTTAACTGCGTTAAAGTTGTGGCGCATGAGACGACGAAGATTTTTTAATTGGTATGAACAATTTCCGACAGGTGGCGCCACTCAAAATGAATTAAATCGTAAACTGTTCATATGATCATGCAATGATCTTTAGCAAAGTTGTTACATATGAGCCGACTGTGCATATGATCATGCAATTTTCTTTAGAAAAGTTGTTGCACATGAACCGACGAAGGTTTCTTAGTTAGTGTGAAAAATTTTCGAAAGGTGGTGCTATTGGAAATTACTAAAAATGAATTAAATCGTAAGCTGTGCATTTGATCATGCTTTAGTAAAGTTGTTACGCATGAACCGGCGAAGGTTTTTTTAGTTCGAATGTAAAATTTCCTACAGGTGCCGCCACTGAAAATTACTCAAAATAAAATAAATCGCAAACTGTGCAGAGGTTTCTAAGTCGGTGTGACCAATTTCCAAAATTATTCATATTAAACTATGCGTTAGATCATGTTAACATATGACATAGGACTTTCTCTAAATTTATTTTAGTTGGTTAGTGCTTTTTAAAATAAAATATATGAAAACTTTGAAATTTGCCTCGAAATGCTCATCATAAAGCTCCGAGCAAGGCTCGGTCGCCCAGGTTCTATATTTTTAAATACTTACTAAAAATGTAGAAAAGGTAATTTTATGACGTTTTCTAAATGATTCATGAAAATTCATTCATGAAAATCAGGTTAATAATGTAGTGAAAATTCACCGGTTCGTACCGGTTTTTATATTTTCGTTTTTAAGAAAAATTATCAATATGAAACAATTATGAAAGTTAGAAAAGTTTAATTTTTCATATATTTTCAAGTTCAAATATGGTATGGGATTATCCGATTTCTGATTTTTTTTTTTGTATATTAGCTTTATGAGCCAGACAACAGAATTACATTAAAAAGGAAAAATAAACGTAAAATTTTATAAAAAAATTAACAAAAATATATAATTTTTTAAATCTTTAACTTTTAGTTTTTATTACATAAATATTTAGTAACATAATAATTCGTTTTTACGAGTTTCTGAATACACAATTTTGTTAAAAATAACATACAAAAAACCGCATTTTAAAATATTAATCCATTAAAGAGTTATAGATTTTTGAACAAAAAATCCCAAAAAACACACTGTGCAACGGTGGTCTGTAGCACAAATCCTGTGGTGGAATATTGAAAAAACTTCAACTTAGTAAACAAAACTATGGCAGTACTCTTAATTAATCTTAATTAGAACAGCTGTTTTTTATTTGTGTTCTTGTTACTGTCAAACTATATAGATACAGAGGTATCGCCACCCAGTTGCTGTCGTCTTTAAATGTACGTTCATTTTTTGACAGTGTCAAGAAAATTAACAAAAATCATTTTCCCGGAGTCTAAAAATAATAAAAGTTTTTAAAACAGGATTTATTGGTTGCATATTTCTCTGAAATATTACACAAAATTAAAGAAACAAATTTTGAAGTATCCAAAAAGCTTAATAAAGTGAATAATAAACAGTAGAAAAAAAAACGAAAGAAACTGCATTGAAAATAAAATTGAAAAGGAACGTCGCCAAAGAAGAAGTGTAACAAAAAAAGAATAAAGGTAAGACAATAATCAAGTGTAAATCCGACAAACAGACACCCTATGGAGCCTTATGACTAGTACAACTCAGTAGATATTAAAAATTTGTGTACAAATCTCATAAGGAACTTTAGTTTCAGATCTCATGTATAACAAGTAAGAGTATTATATTCGGCTGTGCCGAATTTTATATACCCACTATCAAGTTGTGTTAAATTTAGAGATATCTCTCATATATCTACGAGGGTGCAGCTAATTCAAAATGTGAACCAAATTCGAAAAAATTTGTTACGCTAGTTGGTATTGTTAGCAAAATATTTGGACTAAATTCGGTTGCAGGAGGTTTATAGTTCAACATTTAAAAGTATGTAAGTGGTTGTTTCCCTAGTATTTACTTTGCACAAAATTTAATCTCATAACCTGGTATAGTTTAGCATTAATAGTCTATAAATACTTTTCGTTTAGCTTAATATTTAGTTAGGATAAACATGTTGATAGTAATACGACTATCGTAATACCGTATATAAAGTCTGGACTTTGGTGCAATTTTAATATGCTGCTTGAACCTCCGAATCTTTTTGATTGTAGATATAAAAAGGGGATATTATATACATATAGGTATATAAGAATTATAGCCAAATGTTGACCGACTGTATCAAAATTTTACACACTGGCCGGTATTTATATAAACCTTATTTTTGCAAATTTAGTGGCCATAGCTGTCATAATTTCAAATTGAATAGCTTTTAACTGGCCTTTGATAAATTTTTTTGGCTTTCGGGAGTGTTTTTTATATGAAAGCAATAGTCAATTATGGACCAATTCCTATAAAATTTGATATACTGACCAATAGTTGCATAAAACTTCTCTATTCTAAATTTAGTTGTCATAGCTATTACAATTGTATTCAATTTATCAGCATTCATGTGTTTCCCGGGGCGGGGTTATATGGGAGCTCCAACTAAATGTGAACCGATTTTGCCTATTTTCAGTACACATCTTCTGTTACATATCAAAAATACTTTTGTACAATTTTGTCTCTTTAGCTCTTGTATTTAGGGAGCTATCGCGCTTTTATCTGAAGGACAGGCGGACATAACCCGTATTTTCTTTTCGTATTTTCTTACTTGTTTACGTATGTTAATGTTCGAGATCTCTGAAAGATCGTGCAAAAACGGGAATCCCAGATGGAGAGTCCTTATATCAGCAGTGACATAGGAGATGAGCGACGGTTTCTTCCTCCTCAACGTTGTGACAACTTCTGTAGTAGTTGTTGCTTTAAAGATTAAATATTATACAGTGTCCTGTAAGTACTGAAATGAGGGTGCGAAGTCTATGGCGCGGAAAGATGACCAAGATTGCAACACGCTTACTGTCGTAAGACGGCCATGTAAGTCTAGAGACTGAACAGGTCGTTTCTGTGGACCAGTTGGTCTGTGCGGACCTAAAAGCAGTCCTACATGATATACTTTATTTTTTTATTTGTTAAATGTTGAGGCCCTTTGCTCCACTGGGAGTCAAGGATAACAGAAGAATAAGGAATAGTTAGGATATATCTAAAGCTTCTAGTCTAATATTTAATATTTGCTTCATCAGGAGCAAATATTAAAAATAATCTGATAAAAATGTGAATAACTTTTGATGTTCTACTTCTCTGGTGAGAAAATTTCTTACATAAAATGTACTGATGTTTGTATCACATTAAGATATATTCTCAATTTCAAATGAACATTTCTCAATGCAATGTTTAAATTTCTCATTTACAATTGAAAATGGTGTAGTATTAAAATTATAAAATGTTTAAAATTATCCTTAAAATTAGCCCAAAATCTCTTTTTTCACATAGTATTAAAAAGTACTAGCATGTGCAAAGTTATCAGACATTAGCTAAAAAAAAATAATACTAGTTTTAATCATTTTTTCTTATACATAATCCAATTATAGAAATATTAAAGGCTTTTGTAGGAATTTTGTACGGACAATTTTGAATTAAGGGCATTTACTCTTTTTTACACACTATTCGGGCCATTTCCAAGTGCCTTTTTGTTTTTATTATATATTTAACCTTTTTAGTCCATAACTTTCAAAAGTACAGAAATAGGTGTTTGAAACATTTCTTATGCTAATCGATTGCCTTTCAATTTTGTTTTAAAGTTTGTTGGTTCAGTTAAAAAAGTACAAAAATTATTCCTCCCCCCATGCGACGCATTTTAAAAAGTACCTAACTTCAATTTATGTTTATATCCGCTTTTGTTTGGGACATATGTTCTCTATTTTTACTTTCATAAAGAATCCATACATCTAAAAAAAGCTTCCTACTATCCAAAATTTAGCTCTAACTTTAGGCGTACATACGATAATGAATCAGTCATTAACATAAGAATTTTATAACTTTTATAACTTTTAAGACTTGACATTTGTACTAAAATAGGAATCTGATCCAAAATCTTGTAGCCCTAGAATATCGAGCCCTTAGATTTAAATAATCGTAAGCGACATTACGTTAAATATCTCTTAAACTATTAGAGATACAGCAAGTATATTTTTCTTTCTTTCTCAAGTAGTTTTCGAATGTATGAAAATCTTTTCGATAGGTTTATATTTACGAAAGTTATACGGACAAATAGGTTTTACATATAATGGTGCTCAACTTTGGCTCAGTGTAGAGGCCAGTGTGCTAAAAATAGAAATGCTTTTCAAAATTGGTCTAAAACTCCAACTACCCATTGGCAGATTTCTGCATATAGCGCCACAATCCGCCCAGTAGCTCAAAAGTTATTGAAGTGAAACTAAAATACTTCACATACAATACCTTGCCTCATAACTTCTAAACCACAAAACTTTTATTAGTTCGTAATAAACTAACAAAGAACAAAAATGTTATGCACCAAAACATACCCCGTTTTTTGTTTAATTAAGATTTTTTGTCGCTTATGATTAATATTTTTCCTGTCGCTTGCGATCATTTTAATATAAGGGCTCGATATATTTGCTAAAGTTTATAAAAATATTAGGATATGAAACTTGGGACTTTTCTTAAAATAGGAATTCGATCATAAATTTATACCCTTAGGACATATTTGCTAATTTTTGTTCATTATACCAACAGTTTTACTTACTTACGATTCAATTAATTTTTAACAATTTTCGGTGGCGACATCTGTCGCGTAAACTTATAAACTTATGCGAAACAACTTTTGCTTACGATTTAATTAATTTTGAGTAATTTTCAGTGGCGGAAATTGTTCATACCAATTTAGAAACCTTTGCCGGCTCACGCGCAATGACTTTGCTAAAGATCATAACATGATCAAATTCATAGTTTACGATTTTATTAATTTAAAGCAATTTTTAGTGGCGCCACCTGTCGGAACTTGGTAATACAAACTTAGTAATAGTTTACTTTTCTAAAAAGAACATACAGACAGACAAACATTCATTTTTATATACATACATATGTAGGGTCAAATGTGGGCTGATTTATAGAATGTTATTAGCAAATACCTTTTTTAACATATATAACATTTAAATGACTTTTAAGAGTCTTTATGAAAGCTACGGTCAAATATGGTCAAATATGCACAAATTCGAAACAAATTTGGCACTCTAATATCTGTTTGTACAATCAATCGAATATTATTTATTTATTATTTTTATGTCTATTAGACTCCAAAATCTCTAGAGTTAGTCCATGGGTCCAGATTCAAGAAGTTATTCTGAGACAATCGGAATATTTAAAAGTTGGATTTGGGATCAATAGCCCAAACATTTCACAGCCATAATGGTGTAGATTGCAAATAGCACAATTTGTTTGATTGTTGCAAGACATGTAAATAAATAGACTAGCGTGGTGTAGGGTAATATACCCCAAGTTGTTTTTACATTTTATATTTTCTACTGAAGAAAGTGGTTAGTTTTCGTCTTTTAAATAAAAATTAATGCAAAACAAACAAATAAATATATTTCGAAGCCAAAAACTACATATTTATTAAGTGATAAAATGTTTTAAATTATATTTTCATATGCCTATTTAATAGGAGGAAAGACAGACAGACAGGCATAATATACATCAATGGAAGAAACTAGTGATTCTCCAACAACTTCGAGTAGAATAACAACGAAAGCAAAAATTGAGACCAATATGGGATCAATTAGTCGTAGTCGCAGTATAGATGTTGGAACAGATGAAAACTATTCATCAAAAGATAAGACGACCACACCCGACACAACACATCATTCAAATTCTGATGAGCTGAAAAGAAATGCTAACGTCAAAGATCTACAACGTTCAATCTCAAACGAATCCTGTAGTTCAGCCATACAGCTTTATCAAGAAATTGAGCAATTTGTTGCTGCTCTTCCCTCCACTTCACAGAAGACAACGACATCTTCGGATATTGGAAGCGAAGACGGCGATCAAACTCAGTCTCAAAGTCAACAGTGTCAGCTTCTACAACAGCAGCAGCTGCAGCAAGATGGTGGCGGTGCTGATAGTGAACGCAGTTGTTGGATATGTTTTGCTTCCGATGAGGATAATCGCTTAGCGGCTTGGGTTCAACCGTGTAAATGTCGCGGTTCCACAAAATGGGTCCACCAAAGCTGTCTATATCGTTGGGTCGACGAAAAACAAAAAGGCAATGCTCTACGCACAGTTAGTTGCCAACAGTGCCAAACTGAATACATAATAGTCTTTCCCCAAATGGGTAAAGTGGCCAATATTTTGGAGGCTTTTGATAATTTAATCAAACGTGTTAGTCCATTTTTGGCTGCTGGCATTTTTGTGGGCTCCTTGTATTGGACAGCTGTTACATATGGCGCTGTTACTTTTCTGCAGGTAATGTTAATATTTTTTTTAGTTTTGGACAACATTCTGATACTGTACTTATTTGCCAGATTGTGGGTCACAAGAAGGGTTTGGCTCTTATGGAGAATGGTGATCCACTTATACTTCTTATTGGTCTTCCAGCCATACCGGTTTTCTTGGTTCTGGGTCGCATGATTCGTTGGGAAGATGCTGTTATACGTTTGATTCGCAATCGTCGTAATGTAGCTCGCAAATTGCCTCTTATGAGTTTCATTATACCATATCCGTAAGTATTTTTTATTTCTTTAATATTTTCAAAAAAAAAAAAAAAATCAATAAATTTGCAAAGGTTTTCCAAACGTTTTTAAAACGATTAGATACTAGAATCCTTGTACAGGGTACCTCTGCAATTGTGCTACAATAACAAATTCAAATAACTTTTTCAATCAATGCTTTTTATTTGTTTATTGGATTTTATAGAATTTTTTTTATATAACTAATGTTTTTAAAGAGGATGGATCTTAAATTAACTTTATATTCATTTACGCTTATAGGCATCCTAGTCAAACAATTAATCATTGATGCTTAAAAATTATTGTTTTAATGAACTACTACAATTCAGTCAAATTCTTAGGTTGCATTTTAAACACATCTTGCTTGATATAAAACCATTTTTAACTTTTTTGGTGTTAGGTCATTTAACCCTAGGGACCAGGGAATAGTGTAGGTACATCATGTCTGAAACTTCTTTAAACTGCGGTCCCTATTAAAAGTCGCTGTAACATTGTCTTGTTCAATAAAGTTTGCAGAACTAATGAATTTAACATAAGCGTGTCATTGGAGGGATGTTGTTCATTTTTGACAACTTTTCATGGTAAAAAAATGTGGAAAAATATTTAGATAAAGTACCAGATCTAGTATCTTGAAGTACTTCAAATTCGGGTGCAGAACTAATAAATTCAACATTAGCGTGTCATTGGAGGGATGTTGTTGTTTGTTTTTGACAACTTTTATTATGAAAAAATGTAGTAAAAGTGGTCTTTAAGATGCGGAAAAAAAAATAACTTCGTCAAAATCCAAATATTTTTTTTTAGGTAAATATAGGCCGGATTCGAGCAGGAAAATTTATATCACTTATTTTCTCCTCCCATACAATAAAAATACTTAATAGGCAAGTTTGGACCAAATAAGCTTGCTTTATGGAAAATAGTCTAATGGTGTTAAATTGTAACCACTTGGCGGTCAGTTGACATCCAAAATTTGCCGATCGGTTTAATGCCTGATCGGCAAGTTGCATTATCCACCAAACATCGTTAAAATCAATACCATAAAAAGCGGACACAAAAAAAGGTTATCATGGTGCGATAGGTGTTTCCATTGAACGTAATGGTTGTGCCTTTTCCGACCAATTTTGTCTTTGTTATTATTTGTAAACCAAATCGTTTCGTTTGGAATTGAAACCTTTTCGTAGTTGAATTCCGATCGAAATGGTTTTTGGTTCTATGGATTTCAAAAATTATTAAATGCTTCAAAATATTACGAAACACTTTCTTTTTAATTTAAATCAATCACTCTATGTTTGTTTCAACAAATAACACTAATTAATTCAGGAAATTGTTCCGAACGGAATTGAGTTCTGTGACATGACTAAATTTTGTGACAGAATAGAACGACAAAAGTATTGCCAACAACCCGAATCCACAATTTCTTGTCTTTGTACAACATTTAATTGCAGTTCTACGTCTGAAAGTCTAAGATTAAGTAGATTGTGCACATATTCTATGTATATTTTCTAAACAATTATTCGGTTAGGTTTAATAGTTCAATATGCAATAATATACAATTCCGAATTTTATGCCTTTTACAACCTTCCATAAGGTGCTATAAGTTATTTTACAAGAAGGACACTCTTTGTTCTTTAAAGCTTTTCTTCGACACAGCTTAAAGATAATATGGAGGTTAGGTTTGTCGGGATAACTGAGACTAAAGATATTAAAGAAATATGTTTAACATATCTTGAAAAAAATTAAGATAATGAGGGTTTGGTGCTGTTCTATTGTAAAAAACTCGAATTTTTGCAGAAATTGCTCGAATTTGGCTTCAAATTACATTTGTCTCCACCATATTTCCTAAATCTGAATTTATATACTATTGAAATGGTATTGAAAAATGATATGAGCGCTGAAATCGTCGTTGTTGAAAGGTAAAATTCGACGCTACATAGACGAAAAACAATTTGAAAAAAGAGCGGACGTAAGCTGACGTGCTAGGAGTGGACATTTGGTCGAAGTCGTATTTCATTATTAATTCCCATATTTATACTTTACATTGCACGGTAGGAAATTATGGCCAAAACTCAATAGCTTGGTCATTTCTTGACTTTTTTTTTAATTTTCTGTATAGAAATTAATATACCTTTGATTAAACTGAAATATTTTTTTAAGATCATATAAAATACTTAAAAATGAACCCAAAATACATCTGTATACTATAGATACTATTAAAAGCAGCAATTTTACCAACTAAAATCAAAAAAATGTTACCGATGTCATCAACATTTTCAAGTTTCAATCGAGACAGTCTTTATTAGTTTTTATGTTATTAATAAAATTTAAAATATTTTTCGTTTCCATTCTTAACATACATGTAAATTTATTAAGAACTAAAACATTGTTAAACTTTAAGGAGTTATTACAGCCCTAGAAGACTATGGTAAAAATTTGGGATGATATATTTTAAAATGTAAACTAGAAGACAATATAATGCAAATATATTGCATTCCATACATTTTTTTTTCTGTCAAATATGAAATTAAAGTGGATAAAGAACAATGAAAAACGCATAAACGCGCAAACAAACATACATTTCGTGAGCTGTGTGCCTTAGCTTGCTGTCATTGGATAATCGTCTCCATTAGTTGTATACGAATTAGAGTAAAAGCGGTATACTCTTTTTTATGGAGTTTTCAGAACGACCATATGGCAAATGACTGTATGTAAGTGCAACATCTTTATATCTGTTGCAATATGGAAGAGTAGCTCAAGTCGACATAAGAGAAAATTGAGGTAAGGCGTTTATTGCATTACAGAAGCAAAGGCACTTAAATGTGCTTAGTCCGTTTTAAAAAATTCAGGTTTTTGTTAATGTTATGTAAGTTTACTTTTTAGCTTAAGTTTTTTGAATCAATAATGCATTGATCTAAACAACTTATGTACACATGTTTTGGCGTACATATTCATATTTTTCTTTCATCATATAACGATTTCGCTTAATCTCACCTAAGCTGTATAAATGTTGACCTTAAAAAAATAAAGTCATTATTATACCCTTCACCACCATAGGTGGAAAGGGTAAGTTTGTGCTGATGTATGTAACACATATAAATATTTTTCATAGACCCACCTTTTAGTATACCAATAGGCTTAGAATCACTTTCTGAGTCGATTTAGCGATGTAAGTCCGTCCGTCTGGACGGCTGGCTGGCTGACCCCCCTTGTAAACAAAGTAATGAAAGTACAGGTCGCAATTATAAAGATAATTTGATGAAATTTAGCACAGATCATGGCTATTGATTTCATCAAAACCGGTCTATTATTTATGGTACCTCCCATAGGTCCTACTTCCCGGAATTAATATTTTGGCCACAAATATTAATGTTTTTTCATGAAATTTAAAACAAATACTGCTTATGTACTTAAATCACTGTACCAAATTTCGAGATAATCGGTCCACATTTGACCCTAGCTCTCATATAAGTCCAAATGACGGAAACAGCTTGAATATTTAAGTTTTGAGAAAATGTTTGTATGATGGCAAAATTTAGCAAATATTTGTCTTTTTACAGGAAAAAGAACACTTTTGACCTTAGTGGTGAAGGATACTATGGCACTTTCTTACTTGTTTTGTGGGTGCTGTGGCTTAGTTGGCTAGCACATCGACTACTAAGCTTAATATCACCCAGCCTGGGTTCGATCCCTGGTCTCGACAACATCAATTTCTGTAATTATTAATTTCTATTAAAATTCTTAATTACCACAGCATCTTCCGTCGGCGGTAAGCCTACAGCAATAACACGCCGTCGACGATAAATAAATAAAATTGGCTGTAGAACAAAAAGCTTAAACAAACGCGTCTAAATAACAACAAATGGCGCAACTACACTGTTCTAAAAATATATATGATGTGCAATTCCAGTGTTGAATAATATAAAGCCTTATCTCTACCTTTCACCACCTTTCGCTTCTATACTATTACCTTTCCAAAGAAGGTAACCCAATTCGTATATACTCTATATACAATTGTATATGCAGCATTTGCCTGAGTGTTACTTCTCTTTATAAAAAAAAGAACCGCTTAAAGCTACTTAAGGTCCAGTTTAACGCAAATTTCAGTTTCGAAAAAGAGCTTAAGTAGAAAAAAACGTAAAATCTTCTGAATTTAACAATATTTTTTTTAAATATACATCCCTCTTCTCTAATAAACATATAACCAATATATAAATTCATAAATTATTCGCAGAAATCAAGCACAAGAAAAATCACACAAAATTGATGATATCTCAAAACTTAAATTTTCGACCTAAGCTATTCTTCTATATTGCCACAGATATTATAGAGTCTTTGGTTAACTCTTATCTGATATTAAAATTTATTAAAAAAATGTGATAGTTTTGGCCGCAATTTTCTACTGTGAATTTGTAGCAATAAAACCGAATTTGTCAAAAAAAGCTAGTTTTTAAGCCAATTTACTTCATAACCTAAAATTTTTTCTACTCAAATAGCGGCCGATTGTGTCGACTGTAGGATTCTCTAGTATTTTCCTTAATATTTTAACATTTTAAAGAAAATTATTTTTTACTTATTCTCATTATACAGCGAAGAAGATGAAGAACAAACTGCACAAAATCCCGCAACTCCAACACTTTCCGATCCCGTATCAGCTACAAGAGTCTTCTGTGGGGCTTTGCTCCTACCAACAATATCATCAATTGTAGGACGTTTGTTATTCGAATCGATTGAGAATACCCTACATCGCACTTTACTGGGCGGTTTGACGTTTATAACAGTGAAAGGAATTTTAAAAATTTATTTAAAACAACAACAATACACACGTAAGAAGAAACGTCATATTGTCGATTATACTGAAGAAAATGTCCGAGCTTATGTAAATCGTAATACTTCATCCAGAAATCAAGGTGGTGCTGCTGCGGCTGCTGCAGCAGCGGCCGCGGCTGCAGCTGCCGCTGCCCAACAGCAACAACAACAACATGTACAGCAACAGCAGCAACAAGCTTATGTGCCAAGACCAAATACCAGAGATAGTATGGTGTAAAAAATAAAATAAAACTAAAAACATATTTAACTAAATTACGATAATTAAAGGAAAAATGGGTAAGAAAAAATCAACAATTAGGAAAAAAAAAACAACAACCAATTATAAAATTAAACAAGTTCCGTCGTATACTAGTAAAATCGTTTTTTATATACAACATACATCCGTAAGAAACACTTTTAGAGACTTGGTAAAAAAATAATTAAAACATATATCTAAATTTATATACTTATTTTATTCCAATTCTAACACACACTATTTTTTTTTTACAATTAATAATTTAAATACATAACATATAACTTTATGAACATAAATTGCACAACATAATTAATTGTTAATCAAAAATTTAAGCAAAAGAAATTTTGCCGATTTTGGATCTGTCTTAAAAAAACTACATAATTGCTGTTGGAATTAAATATAAAACAGACATATCGTCGGCCTATATCTAAAATGGTTTATCTGCAAAATACTGATTTTTCGGGAGAAACAAAAAACTCTTTAATTCTCTTATTAGTGAGTTTTGAACAAAGTGTTCTTTTACATTATGATTGGTAGACTCCTTCCCATTTTCCAAAATAAAAATTACACTGCTTAACAAAATTTGAAGAAAGTCGTG
Source organism: Stomorhina lunata (assembly GCA_933228675.1). Lineage (NCBI taxonomy): Eukaryota > Metazoa > Arthropoda > Insecta > Diptera > Rhiniidae > Stomorhina > Stomorhina lunata. The sequence continues at coordinate 154,266,898 of OW121740.1, read as the reverse complement.
ACCAAATGAATCTGACTCCTAATATAATAATAATTTCCACGACAACATTCCAATTGGAACAATTGGTACTTCTCTCACACAATGGGGGCTGCATCCGATTCTAATTAAAGGTATCTACCCGTCCAATAACCTCGTTATTCTTATTGATGTGTGTCAACGGATTTGCACCATAGCCTCCGGGCATAATCTTTGTCTTGGATATATTAATTTCCAGACCAGCTGCCCGAGATTCAAAAGTGATAGCGTTAGTATTCTCTTGAAGGTGGCCTGTGCTTTGGCTTAGAAGACATACGTCATCGGTATATTCCAAGTCCTCAAGTTGTTTATAGGGTACTAGCAAATTTTACCCGTCGTTGCCCGCGTTGTTAGTTAAAGATTTTAACTTATTACTGTGTTAGCACTTTCTTTAACAATTATGAAATATTTTTATTAAATTTTTAATAGAATTCTTTATTAATGTATATGCATATATGTATATTTAATTGTCTTTTGTGAATGGCAGTACTCCTCATTAATGTGTGCTTTAAACGTTTTCGAAAGCAAATGGGTCCATAAATATCAAATAACATACAGACAAACAGACGCGAACATTTCAGTCTTCATACAACCATCAATCAATCATTAAAAAAATTATCAAACTACTGTCATAAAATCGCCAGTTAATCGTGAAACAATCATTAAAAATCTTTAAAAAGTCATCAGTCAATCAATCATCAAACAACTGTCAAACAATCGTCAAAAAACCATCAAATAATCATGAAAAATCTTTAAACAATCGTCAGTCACGCCCATTTAAGATTTGCAAAAAAAAAACGTAGCTTGCTTTAACCACCTATAACACCTTACATACTGTAAAAATTAAAGAAAACTCGGTCAAAATTTCAGAAAATTCGGGCTTCTCGGTCATCCACATTTGTCATTTTCAATATTTGACTTATATGGGAGGAGTCACGCCCACTCGAGATTTCAGAAAAAAACCTAAGCTATGTTAACCACCGGCCACACCTTACCACACTGTCCAAATTTCAGAAAAATCGGTCGGTTTGATCATCCATATTTGTAGTTTTTAAAATCTGACTTATATGGGAGGGGTCATGCCCACTTGAGATTTCAAAAAAAAAAATATGGCCTATTTTATCCACCGGTCACACCTTAACATACTGTCAAAATTTCAGAAAAATCGGGCCTCTCGGTCGCCTATATTTGTCATTTTTAATATATGAGTTATATGGGAGCGGTCACGCCCACTTGAGATTTCGAAAACAAATTTAACCTATAGTCACCACCGGCCACACCATACTACACTGTCAAAATTTCAGAAAAATCGGTCCGTTAGTTTCGGAGATCCTTCCCAACAAACAACATACAAACAGACAAACAGACGCGGACATTTTTTTATAGATATAGATCAATGTTGGGCAAAGTCTCTCTGATTTTATATTTTGCTAACCCTAGGGGTAGTAAAATACAAAATAAGAGTGAATCAGAGAAACTTTGTCCAACATTGATATAGATAGATAAATAGATAGATTGTCCATTTGGATACTGTGTCTACCATTTAGAGCCGTGCGCATTATGTAGTTGATGACGAGGATAAAAAATATGGGTGACAAGATACATCCTTGCCTTACTCCAGTATTAACATTGAACGGATCTGATAATTTACCCTTGTATAGGACTCGACATTTAAAATCAACGTACATTGCCAGGATTAAGTTGAGAATTTTCTTTGGCATGTTACGATTTTCTCTATAGATAGCTTCTATTGACACTGTCGAAGGCCTTTATAAAGTCTATAAACGCTAGGTAAATGGGAGTGCGGAATTCATTACATTGCTCTAGTACTATTCTTGCTGTGTTGATAAGATCAATACAATCAATCTGATTTTGCGTCGGATATTTTGTTCAAAATGACACGACTTAGTATTTTGTTTGGTATTGGGAGAGGTGTTATACAACGTATAACACAGCGTACTTAGGTCCCTTTCAATGAGTCTAAAAAAATAGAGTTGGATGCAGCTCATTGTCTGAGAGAAGTACCCCTTGTTCCAATAGGAATTTCGTGGGAATTATGTATGTATGATTTCAACGAAATTATTCCATTCGATTTTTTCTGCTGTCTTAAGTTTCTTACATATGTATCTTATATATCCTATCTTTATAAGCATAAGCCTAATTTTCGACGTAAAATATTGATAATGACGAGTCACCCAAATCTTTAGGAAAATTTCGGATTTTTTTTAGAGTTTTTAGAGTTATCATTTCTTTTAATTCTATTTTACATTGGTATAAATTTGTCAAAAAAGGTGTGCTGTTAAGCCTAAACTTAAATTTGATCACCCTTAATATGTAATTTAAAAAAGGGTGTGCATCATATGTGATGCACAAAAGTTTTTTTTTTATAATTTTTAAGCAGACGTTCTGTGAATTACATACGATTTGCAGTTTTAGTTATTTGTTTCAAAGCTAAATAATGGAGCTATTTATGGCCAAAAAAAGATGAGAAAAGATGATTCTGATAGTGACGAAGAAGATCCCTTTCGTAATAGCGGGATAAAGGGGGCAAAGCAATGGTTTTTGATGTTTCAATCGAGGATTGCGGGTTCTTGGAGACCAGTAACGGCAGTTTTAAGTAAATTAAAGTCACTTTCTTTCAGTTTTTGAACTTCAAATCCCTTTTTTGATGAATAATCGATCTTTAAAGCCCCAGTGAGGCTGCTCTTTTCCGTATTGAAAGTCTAGAATTTTTACGTTAACTTTTCGAGAGTCCTTGAAGATCGACTAGGCCCCGTCCTTGTTAAATTCACATTGAGCGGCATCTCTGCACCGATGAACTAATTAAGTTTATACTCGGTCCATCTCTTGTTAGCCTCATACCGAACTTTAAAGAAAATTGTCGACGAGCAATTACGTAAAAAACATTACTCTTAAAAAATGTCTCCAGAGGGAACGCGCGATGTCCACACGACTAGAGTGCGAAGTCGATCGTCTCGAAGCCGGCGCGCAACCGCCGCCTAATGATTTTTTTTTGATATTCAGCCGCCGCCGAAAGAACCGGCTCATGGCGGCTCAAATTTCCAGCCGAAGTATTTTCATTTTTTTATGAATATATATTTTACTTCTTTATTGTTTAGTAATAGTTGTTTTTTTTTCTTTTTATAGTCGGCTTGATGTAAGGGATGTTGGGTACCAAGCGACGGTAATCCTTGTCAATTCTATTGCGAGATGTTAGGCATATGTCATTCCATGAATAGTTTGCTGCTTGTAACTAAGCATTAATTGGCTTTCTCCACGTTCTAGCAGGTGCACCAATACGACGCCGCTTCCTTGTGGATACCAACGAAGCGCTTGTCGAGCAAAAAAAAAAATAGAGTTGGCCTTCGAAGTGTGTGGTCTACCGACCACCATTTCCACCATAGAAGCAGGGATTTGATTTGTAGCGTTTAGTAGATCTTCATTTCTTATGCAATTCGGCCGCCATATATATTTGCGCCATAGCCTCCGGGCATAATCTTTGTCTTGGATATATTAATTTCCAGACCAGCTATACGAGATTCAACAGTGATAGCGTTTGTATTCTCCGGAAGGTGGCCTGAGCTTTGGCTTAAAAGACATACATCATCGGCATATTCCAAGTCCTCAGGTTGTTTAAAGGGTGTTGTCCATTGGATACCGTGTCTACCATTTAGAGGTGATAAGATACATCCTTGCCTTACTTCAGTGAAAAATTACCAGACACTCAGTACAATAAATTAATGCTGAGGCACGAAGTTGTATAAGGCCGTCTTTTAGAAGGATGTCTTCTTTTATTTTTTAAGTTTATTTTTCAATCAAATTTTTTAAAACTCGCACACAAATTTTGGTGCTTAGGTGTATATGGATCGAGTTTGAAATTTCTGTAGGTCCATCTTCCAGAAGCTCCACAAACTTGATTTTAACAGACAGACGCACGAATACCCTGTCAATGCTGAGACGATCGAAGTTTAAATGTATCGTAAAATGTGCTAGAAATTGTTGTCCAAAGTTTCATTTATTAGGTGACGTAAACTTATGGCCGGCAGTGTATTAAAAAAAATTTATAACATTTATTTCTTTAGTTAAGTTTTTATAAATATAAACAAAAAATAAAAATATATAAAATTATGTATAAATAATAGCTTTAATTAAATTCTTTGAAGGAAATAAAAAATGATTTATCTATATATGTAATTTTTTTTTTATAAAATTCATAATAAATTCGATATTGCCATTTTATTCGTAAAAGTCATGTAATTTAAATTATTTTCGATTTTCATACCTTTACAATTTGTTACAATAAAAAAAATCAAATAAAGTATAATAAAGGTATTCATAATCCGGAGTTCTTTGGCTAGTAAAAGAGTAAAGAAGTAATATAGCACTCTACAAAAACAAACTACATTAAAAAGCTTTTTAACACTTTTATTTTTCTGGAAAAAAAAATACAACTTTGTTTTTGGTTTAAAAATATTCAATAGTCTTATAAATTATTTGAATTAATATTTTTAAACAAAAAGCAAGTATAAAAGTGATATAGTCGGTCAAGCCCGACCATATGATACCCTTCACCACAAAGGTCAAAGGCGTTCTTTTTCCTGTATAAAGTCAAATATTTGATAAATTTTGCCATCATACATTTTCTCAAAACTTATATATTTAAGCTGTTTCCGTCAATTGGACTTTTATGAGAGCTAGGGTCAAATATGGACCGATTATCTGGAAATTTGGCAAATTGATTACAGTTGTTACAAAAATGATGTATGCAAAATTCGCTTATCTTCAGACTTACGAGCGTTTTAGTGATTTTTGTCTCATTTAGTGCGTTTTGAGAGAAGAGTTTGTATGGGAGCTATGGTCAAATGTGGACCGGTTTCGAAAATGTGTTTTGACAATATCGTCACTGATCTTTAGCTACAATCTTTTACTCTTGTACTGGGGTAAGAACTCTACATTTTGAATACCTTTAATAATTTTTACCTAATGTTAATTTGTTGAAATTTAATGTTTGCAGTGTGAATTTTTTTTAAGTTATTTATTATTAAAAATTAAATAAAGAAAATAAATTAAAAAAATAAAGCCAAAATAATTTTTTATTGTATGGAGTGGAAAATAAGATTATTTTTTATAAAGATGTTGCACTTTCATATATTGATTTGCTGTATGGAGTTTTCGATAAGTCCCATAAAAAAAGGAGTATACCACTTTGAAGACGATTGTCCAATACGAGAAAGATAAGGTACACACACGAGCTCAGGAAAAGGTATGTTTGTTTGTTGTTAAAAACTACTGGAGAAGGGTCTACTTCATCTATAGGTCAGGCAGCTCCACCATTTTGGATAAACTTATATGCTTTCCTGATAACATTGATTACTGCTTTCTCACATCACTCTTCGATCACTCCTTCTCTGTGGATATTTCTGGGACTCAAATCGACTCAAGAGATAGGACCCTGGAGATCTATACGAATGGATCTAAATCAAAAATTGGTGTGGGTGGGAGCTTCTTCATCCCACTATTGGGGAAAAAAATCTATTTTAAGCTGCCAAAACTCTGCTGTATTCTTCAGCCTTATGTACAAGAGCAGGCAGCCCATACCACTGGAAGCCGAAGACTTTTTGTAATTTTCGTAAATATAACTATCACATAACGCATAAAAATTATCGAAACATACTACAAAAATAGTGATTTTGCAACAGCCACATATCGTGCTTTAAGAGGAGATTATGGTTTACATAATCGTCCAACTGCGCAAGAAATTGGCAAAATTGTGAAGAAATTTGAAGAGATTGGAGCGGTTGCAAATATTGTAAGGCCTGTGCATCATCGTTTCGCTCGTTCCGCTGAAAATATCGCTGATGTAAGTGAAAGTGTTACCGAAGACCCGAATGTGTCGATTGCTCTTCGTTCTCAGGAATTAGGACTGTCTTAGGGCACATTATTGAAGAATACGACTTGAAGAATATGTGGTTTCAACAAGACGATGCCACATGCCACACAACTCGATCGAATATGTCTTTATTGCAAAAGACATTTCCTGGCCGGGTAAATTCTCGTCGTGGCGTCATCAACTGGCCACCAAGATCATGCGATTTGACACCATTAGACTTTTTTTGTGGGCTACGCGAAAGACCGTGTTTATGCAGATAAACCTTTAACTCTTGAGACCTTAAAAACTAACATTCGCCATGTTATGGCTGAAATACCGCCTAATATGTGTCAAAAAGTGGCCGAAAATTAGAAAAATTTTTGACAAAAAAAATATTCTACAGAAAAATTTTTTGTTTTTTTTTAAATTTTTGATAAAAAAATTTTCTATCGAAAATTTTTGATAAAAAAATTTTCTATAAAAAAATTTTTGATAAAAAAATTTTCTATAGAAAAATTTTTGATACAAAAATTTTCCATAGAAAAACTTTTGATAAAAAAAAATTGTCTATAGACAAGTTTTTGATAAATTTGTTTTTTTTAGAAAAATTTTTGATAAAAAAATTTCCTATGGAAAAATTTTTGATAAAAAAAATTTCTATAGAAAAATTTTTGATAATAAAATTTTTTATAGAAAAATTTTTGATAAAAAAATTTTTTTAGAAAATTTTTTGATAAAAATATTTTCTTTGGAAAAATTTTTAATAAAAAAATTTTGTATAGAAAAATTTTGTATAGAAAAATTTTTGTTAAAAAAATTTTCTACAGAAAGATTTTTCAAAAAAAAATTTTCTATAGAAAAATTTTTGATAAAAAAATTTTTTTATAGAAAAATGTTTGAAAAAAAAATTCTAATTTTTGATAAAAAAAATTTTTTTGAAGAAAAAATTTAATTTTTGATAAAAAAAATGTTCGATAGACAAATTTTTGATAAAAAAATTTTTTATAGAAAAATTTTTGATAAAAAAATTTTCTTTAGATAAATTTTGATAAAAAAATTTCTATAGAAAAATTTTTGATAAAAAAATTTTCTATAGAAAAATTTTTGATACAAAAAATTTTCTATAAACAAATTTTTGATAAAAAAATTTCTATAGAAAAATTTTTAATAAAAAAATTTTCTATAGAAAAATTTTTGATAAACAAATTTTCTATAGAAAAATTAAAAAAATTTTTAATTTTTGATAAAAAAAATTTTCTTTAAAAAAATTTTTGATAAAAAAATTTTCTATAGAAAAATGTTTGATAAAAAAAATTTTCTATAGAAAAATTTTTGATAAAAAAATTGTCTATGGAAAAATTATTGATAAAAAAATTTTCTATAGAAAAATTTTTGATTTTTCATAAATAATTTTTCAAAAATAAATTTTTTCAGTTTTTCTCCACATTATTACTTTCAAATTTGAAAATTAAAAAAGAACTCAGCCTGATAAATCCAAATTTTTCAATTAATTCAATTTAAAGTTCGAATAATTAATTCCTAAAGAAAAAAATTTTCTACAGAAAAATTTTTGGTAAAAAATTTTCTATAGAAAAATTTTTGAAAAAATATTTTCTATAAAAATTTTTTTTCTTTAGGAATTAATTATTCGAACTAATAATAATTTTTTTTTTAGAAACATTTTTAATCAAATTTTCTATAGAAAAATTTTTGATAAAAAAATTTTCTATAGAAAAATTTTTGAAAAAAAAAATTTTTCTATAGAAAAATATTTGATAAAACAATTTTCTATAGAAAAATTTTTGATAAAAAAATGTTCTTTAAAAAAATTTTTGATAAAAAAATTTTCGTCTAACTGAATTTTCGTCTAACTATCGTCAGTTCGTCTAACTGAATCGATCATATGGTCATAGGTGAAATAGAAATGAGTGTTAACATAATTCTCGTTTTCAATTTCGCTTAAGAATTCAGTTAAATAGATGATCTTAACTACTGGCATCTAACAGTTGGTGACACAGTGTGCTGATGAAGTCCGTAGCGGGACAGAAAATGCAGCATTCCACACTGCTAAGTGTCACATAGTTTTTTCAGTATTCCTAAAATTAATTCATCTAATTTAAAAATCATAAATTAAAAAAATAATTTATGACATGAACCTGAGCCCGACTCGAACCCACGACCATCAAAAAAATTTTCTTTAGAAGAATTTTTGATAAAAAAGTTTGTTATAGAAAAATTTTTGATATAAAAAAATTTTCTATAGAAAAATTTTTGATAAAAAAATGTTCTATTTTTATTGATAGTAAACATATAATAGAAAAAAATAAATTTTGTTAAATTTATTTTTTTCTAACACACGTTTTAGCAAAATGAAAGAGTGAAAATGACTGATCTAAAAGAACATCTGTGTATAATAGGATTTGCTTATGGTGAATGTTTGGTATTCCTAAACTGTGCTACAGGTTTAATTAAAATGTTACAATTTATGAAGATGCTACGAAATTTGATAGATTGCTCTGCTCTAGTATTGGATATTAAAAAAATTATTTTTAATTTTTAATATTTTTTATACGCTTCACCACCATAGGTGGAAAGGGTATTATAAGTTTGTGCTGATGTATGTAACGCATAGAAATATTTGTCTTTGACCCACCTTTTAGTATACCAATAGGCTTAGAATCACTTTCTGAGTCGATTTAGTGATGTCCGTCCGTCTGGGAGGCTGGCTGGCTGGACCCCCATGTAAACCTTGTAATCAAAGTACATGTCGCAATTCTAAAGATAATTTGATGAAATTTGGCGCAGATCATTTTCTTGATAATGGCTATTGAAATTCGTTAAAATCGATCCATTATTTATGGTACCTCCCATAGGTCCCACTTCCCGGAATTGATATATTATTGGACAAAAAAATCAATATTTTTTCATGAAATTTAAGCCAAATGCTGCTTATGTAAACTTAACAGTGAGTTAAGTTAAGATTCCGTTAAAATCGGTCCACATTTGACCATAGCTCCCATACAAACTTTTCTTTAAACACGCACTAAATGAGACAAAAATCACTTAAACGCTCGTAAATCTTAAGATAATGAGAATTTTAAGTTTTTTTTTGCATACATAATTTTTGTACAACTGTAATCAATTTGCCAAATTTCGAGAAATCGGTCCACATTTAACTCCAGCTCTCATATAAGTCCAAATGACGGCAATAGCTTAAATATATAAGTTTGAGAAAATGTTTGTATGATGGCAAAATATTTGCCTTTATACAGGAAAAAGAACACCTTTGAATTTAGTGGTGAAGGGTATAGTATGGTCGGGCTTGACCGATTTTTCTTTACATATAGAAAATCAATTACACTGGTCAACAGCCAAAATTATATTTTAGCCAACTAAATATTTGTATACCCACCATCAAAATGAATGGGGTTTATGTTAAGATTTCCATTCCTTTTGTAATTCCCATAATATTGGCTCTTAAACCAAAAATATTGATAAAATGTAACGAAAAAAATATAACTTTGTAGGCTAGTGTTAGAAGTACATAGTTTTGACGTTGTTCAGATTATTTAAGTGACTTCCAAGAAGATCTTGTAGGAGTAAATATAGGCCGTTTCCAATAAAATTTGGTGTAGTGAAGGTTCAATAACTCAATACAAACCTATAAGAGGTACTTGAAATAATGGCCTGATCTGCCTAATTTCATTCCTATTAAAGTATAGAATAAATATAGAGAATACCATTTTCAAGGGAAGTATTTTTTGCCCCCGTTTGTAGCAAAGTGTTATGGATTCTTTGAACTTATGAAGAAATTATTTTGAATTTATTTCGAAGCTTATAACTAACCGGTTTCAATATTAAACTGTGAAACGTGCATTAAGAAGTCCCCGTTCGCTTTGGCACTTGAAAATTTAAATAAAAAAAATGTGTGACAATTTAATTAGAACTGTTGGGAATCCGAAGTGTTAATAGACATGTTGTTGTAGGCATTAACTTCATGTTAAGATAATCTGGATCTAATTTAGTTGTGATAAATGAGCGAGGGTACGAGGTGCGTTAAAAAATGGGTCTAATAAGTTTCTGCTGATGTTACCGTTACCGTTTCTTTATACTTTTAACTAAAATATATATTTTTTCAATGTGTAGTTCTAACGTTTTAAAAAGAAAAAGTTTTCTACTCCATGTTTTTAAAATATTTTTATCAACAATTTTTCTATAGAAAATTTTTTTATCAAAAATTTGTATATAGAAAATTTTCTTACAAAAATTTTTATATAGAAAATTTTCTTACAAAAATTTTTCTAAAGAAAATTTTTTTATTAAAAATGTTTCTATAGAAAATTTTTTTTTTTTGGCTTTTATCAATAAATTGGTAACAGACTTGGGATCAAATGCGAATACTCTTCTTTTTGAAAATTTTTTTATCAAAAATTTTTCTATAGAAATTTTTTTATCAAAAATTTTTCTGTAGAAATTTTTTTTATCAAAAATTTTTCTATAGAAAATTTTTTAATCAAAAATTTTTTTATAGAAATTTTTCTATAGAAAATTTTTTTATCAAATATTTTTCTATAGAAAATTTTTTTATCAAAAATTTTTCTATAGAAAATTTTTTTAATCAAAAATTTTTCTATAGAAAATTTTTTTATCAAAAATTTTTCTATAGAAAATTTTTTTATCAAAATTTTTCTATAGAAAATTTTGTTATCAAAAATTTTTCTATAGAAAATTTTTTTAACAAAAATTTTTCTATAGAAAATTTTTTTTATCAAAAATTTTTCTATAGAAAATTTTTTTATCAAAAATTTTTCTATAGAAAATTTTTTTATCAAAAATTTTTCTATAGAAAATTTTTTTATCAAAAATTTTTCTATAGAAAATTTCAAAAAAAAGAAAAGAAAAAAGTATTCGCATTTGATCCCATATCTGTTACATTCGTTTATTAAACGAACCATCGAAACGCGTCGAGGAATTTTGGTTTCCCCGCAAACATTTTTTTGCTTTTTATCATTAAATTTTTTTATCAAAAATTTTTCTATAGAAAAATTTTTCAATGGAAATTTTTTTTATCAAAAATTTTTCTATAGAAAATTTTTTATCAAAATTTTTCTATAGAAAATTTTTTATCAAAAATTTTTGTATAGAAAATTTTTTATCAAAAATTTTTCTTTAGAAAATTTTTTTATCAAAAATTTTTCTATAGAAAATTTTTTTTTCAAAAATTTTTTTATCAAAAATTTTTTTTATCAAAAATTTTTCTATAGAAAATTTTTTATCAAAATTTTTCTATAGAAAATTTTTTATCAAAAATTTTTCTATAGAACATTTTTTATAAAAAATTTTTCTATAGAAAATTTTTTATAAAAAATTTTTTTGTAGAAAATTTTTTATCGAAAATTTTTCTATAAAAAATTTTTTATCAAAAAATTTCTCAGCGTTAGACACATCAGCACAAACTTATAATATCCTTTCCAGCTATGGTGGTGAAGGGTATAAAAATATTGTTAAATTCAGAAGATTTTACGTTTTTCCAATTAAGTTTTGATCAATGTATTATTAATTCAAAAAACTTAACCCTTAAGCGAACACCAGGGCCTGGCCAGGCATTTTTGAAGATTTTTATAGTTTTTTACTCAGATATCTTAGACGGAGCGCCATAGCCTTTTATCAGTTCCTCGATGCAGGTGTTTTGTACAAAAAAAATTAAAAAACCTACAACTTTTTATCTGTGGGCTTGGTAATTACTCTCTGAAATTTGTTGTTCATGCCCAGCCAGGCCCTATACTTTTATATAGAGAATGCAGAGAATGCAAATAAAATCAAAATGTTAATGATAAGGAGAAACAGCAGATTTGGAATCCATAAATTTGCGGCGGTGAACCCACAACAACACACATGCCATCTCCGAGCTATGGTATAAAATCGATAAATAAACCATTATTTCGAGCAACAATGTCATTGATTTAACACACTACTTCGCCTAATACGATTATATGATAGCCGTACTAGGTCATTCCAATCTTAGTCTGACATGACAGCATCTATACGCATTATTTGAAACTTTTTAAACAGATACCCAAAAAAAATTACAAACCGCACTAAACATATTACAGTGAATGTGTTTTTGTTCACCCAGTATATTCTATCGAAACCTGCTATATATGAAATAAAAATATGGCGGACATGTGATGGAAGGTAATATATACACAACATTATGAAGAAATTCGAGCAGAAAAGCAGGGTGAAAACGTGCTCATGCGTCTTGCAGTGCGATACAAGGGATCTGAAAGAACAATCATCTTTGATATCTTTTTTACAACTTTAGATTTATGTTATAGATAATTGGCTATTTGTCTTAGTTTTATTTGTACGCTCAAAAGCAACAAGCGTAAATTATTATCAAGTGAATTCGGATTCTATGATATCATTGTCAACAGTTCACATAATGCTTGAAAAATATATCCTTAAACAAATGAACCTTGGCACTTTTTTACAATATGATTGACGTAATGGCAAAGCTTCTTATATAATCAGCCTTATTACTGTTGTCGAATAAACGACAATTTTAATGATCTAGTATCAACTGTAGTAGTCAAAATTATAGATTTGACAACCGTAATAAAGCTGAATATATGACAAAAGTATGATGAAAACTATTTAAATCGACTTTGAGAGCTGCAAAAAGAGTTACATCAAATTTTGTTAGTAGATTGGGACTAGAAGCTTTTTCAAATAAAATCATTTAGGTAAAGCAAATTGAAGGAAATTAATTAAAATATATAATAGTTTTTAAGGAACCTAAACCCATTTTAAGTTAAGAAATCGGTTCTGAGGTCTTAAAAAACAAATCCAAGTATGTTATTTGTAAGGACAAAGATAATGTAAAACGCAACACAAAATTCTTTTGGAAATTTTGTAAAAATCCTTTTAAATCCATACAAAATATAGGAAGTCCCAGCCAGGCCCTGGGGTTCGCTTATGTAGATACGTTTTGGTGTTCGCTTAAGGGTTAAGCTAAAAAGTAAACGTACATAACATTGACAAAAACCCGAACTTTTTAAAACGGACTAAACACATTTAAGCGCATTTGCTTTTGTAATGCAATAAATGCCTTAACTCAATTCTCTCTTATGTCGACTTAAGCTACTCTTTCATATTGCCACAGATATGGTTTTATGGAAATTACAAACGGAATGACAATCTTAGTATACCCCCAATCTTTTTGATAGTGAGTAAAAAAATTATCCCTACGATTTTTTTAGCGGATCTAGAGGTAAGTGCTTCTGCTGCTGCATATATTCATCAGTATTAAAGTTTTAGTAAAAGTCTTTTTCCCAAAAAATATCAATTACCTATTAAACATTAAAAAGTTGTTTAACTTTTTTGTTTGTTGTTGTCCAACAAACAGATCTTGTGTGTATTCGTGCATACACGTAAACACTCACTCAACGTAAACACTCACAGACACACACACACACACATAAAAGTACACCAAACAAACAAGATGTTTACTAAAGAGTAAAAAAAATGTTAAGTTAAGGTACCGTTAGAAAAAAGGGTAACATTTCCGGTTTTCTGGATTTTGTATTTTGCATTTTCGTGCAATTTCTCCTTTTTTGAAAGCCAAGAAAACGAAACAAAATATCACAGTCAACACAACTCAGATCGATCGATCGATCTTTGCTCCAAAGTTTATGTTAAGTTCCTCTTTTGTTTTTTCTTAAAGGTACATCGAATTTATATATAACGAGAGTGCAAAACCTTCGTAAGTTCGATTGATGTGACTTTAAAATTTAGTATTCGTGTTTTTAAGTTTTTTTTTTTTGTTTAATTTTTTTTCGTTAATTTGCTTTTACTGTTGTTTGTTGCTTGTTAATGTTGTTGTTATTGTTGTTTAATTGTTGTACATATTTTTTAATTTTTCTCTCGTGATTTGTGTGCTTTCTTGTTAGTATACCCTACACTAACATAGAAGGAAAGGTTATATTGGGTAGGTTCTATTGTTTGAAATGTACGGAAAATATTTGTTCTTATAGCCATTCTTAATTACAGCGATCGTCTCAGAATCACTTCTGACTTGATTTAACGAAATACATTATATTATATTATGCTTTAAACACAATCACGATAGCAGGCTACACGAACACCGACTACAAAAGTCGTTGGCTGCATTTGTCGCCTCGTAGTTAGCTACTTAATTATTTTTGAGACGACAGCTACATTTGAGACTTAGAAACAGCTGTTTATGAATGGTGTTTATGAATGGTGAATGTCGTGTTTATAAGATGGATTTATAAGATTTTAGTGTGATCTCTTACTCTTATGAGAGTTATGGTATTTTTAAATTTAAAAAATTAAGCTCTAAACACTTAGACGACAGCAGACTTCATAACTTCACGGCTTCAAATGCTGTTCTGAAGTCAGCTTCATAAATATTTTGAAGGCATCAACAACATTATAAACATGATAATGAACAGCTGAGTATTTTAGCAATACAAATTTTAAAGATGCCACATGTATATTTTATAATGAATCAAATTAAAGTTATTAATCAAAAACCATAGTGTAATTATGAAAGTGATATCAAGAGCCCAGCTGATGAATTCGCCTGGAAATTTAACATACAAAAATTTGACAAAATGTAAGCAAACCTACAAAAACAACATGGGGTTTCATTTTGTCATGTTGTATTTGTTGTATTCTTACCACCACCTGTAATGAATTCGCCTTGTCAAAAACGTAATAATATCAAGAAAAACTAAAAGACGAATAAATTCATTTCCTTTACTTCAATTTTGGAATGTTCGTTTATGCTAAATATTAAAAAAAAATTTTTGTTCTTATTGTTTTTAATTTATATACATAGTGGCAATACTTTATCTGTTTGTTGTTGCCTGTCAAAATAGAAATTAGCCTAAGTTGGCAGCAGCAGCAAATGCTGTTGTGCAGTCGTGCTGATGCGCTGTCGTCAAAAAAAATTGTTTTCATTTAAGCACATGGATTTTATTTTTGTCATATTGCTGTTTGCTGTCTGCTGTTGTCTATGTGTTTAGAGCATTATACGACATAACTTAAGAAGTTTATATCTGATATTAACTTTTTCGGCATCAAACAAAAGGTACTGACAATACCTTTCCTCCGATTTATAATGAATTAAGAGCTCATATGACCCCAAAGACTTTAATAACCACAATGGCATAACACTTCTCCCAATACCGAGCAAAATACTAAGTCGTGTAATTTTGAACAGAATATCCGACGCAGTTTTCTCTACACTCCGCGAAAATCAGTTTGGGTTTAGAGAAAACCGTTCTTGTGTTGATCTAATCAACACAGTAAGAATAGTATTAGAGCCCATTTACCAAGCGTTTATCGACTTTATGAAGGCTTTCGACAGTGTCAATAGAAGCTATGTATAGAGAATTTTAGAAAATCGCTATGTATTTTGATTTTAAATGTCGAGCCCTACACAAGGGTAAACTATCAGATCCGTTCGATGTTACTACTGGAGTAAGGCAAGGGTATAATATACACCCTTGCCTTACTCCAGTAGTAACATCGAACGGATCTGATAGTTTACCCTATACTATATCTATACTTTTTATCCTCGTCATCGACAACATAATGCGCACAGCTCTGAATGGTAGACACGGTATCCAATGGACACCCTTTAAACAACTTGAGGACTTGGAATATGCCGATGACGTATGTCTTCTAAGCCAAAATTTTGGCCACCTTCGAGAGAATACTAACGCTATCACTATTGAATCTCGTATAGCTGGTCTGGAAATTAATATTTCTTAGACAAAGATTATGCCCGGAGGCTATTGCCCGAGGTTATTGGACTTGTAGATACCTTTAATTACCAGGGAAGTTTATATATATATATATATATATAATTCCCCGACAACATTCTGATTGGAACAAGGGGTACTTCTCTCAGACAATGAGCTGCATCCGATTCTATTTTTAGACTCATTGAAAGGGACCTACGTTTTAACGCCGGCTCCGAACGGCAAATGCATTAGTTAGTGAAGTTTTACATAGCCTAATACTCAATAACCAGTGGCTAGCTGAGTTATGAGGTGAACCGCCGTTTTTTTTTGAAAATTTATTTTTCAAGTGGCTCTGGTATGCTAGGCTATACCACGGCGGTTCACGGGAAGGGAAGTTTAGTAACTACAAAAGGTGGCGCAGACGAGGATTTAAATCGCGTATTAATAAGGCAAAATCTGCATTCGGCATTCTTCGAGCTATTTGGAAATCTCGGCAAATATCAACAACAACTAAGTTACGAATATACAACTCGAATGTCAAGACCATCCTGTATTACGACTGCCAAACATGGAAACGCACAAATGCCATCGATAAACGACTGCAAATCTTTAGAAACAAATGCTTAAACAAATTTTTAATATATGGTGGCCGAATCATGTCAACGGTAATGTCGGTGGATAGGCCACACACTTCGAAGGCCAAATACCAACATTGCTCGACAAGCGCTTTGCTGGAATCCACGAGGAAGCGGCCGTCGTGTTGGTGCACCTGCTTGAACGTAGAGAAGGTCATTTGACGCGGAGTTACAAGCAGCAAACTTTTCATGGAATGATGTATGCCTAACATCTCGCAATAGAGTCCGATATAAAAGGATGGTTGAGGCCCTATGCTCCACTGGGAGTCAAGGATAACAGAAGAAGAGAAAGAAGAGCTCATATACTAAAAACTTATTTTTACAACTTTTTTTTTTTTAAATGCGCATATCCCTATCAATATTGATATGATTATGCTCTTTTATATCGGGTTATCCATTTCGTAGTTTTAAAAGTATATGACTGAAATTCGACTTCTATCAAACTAAGCTGTTAAATCATTTTTGTTCTTTTCAGTTAAAAGTCTGACATTGACGAAAATGGATCGCTTAAGTATCACACAACGCATAAACATGATCAAGACATACTAAAAAATTGTGATTCTGCAACAGCCACATATCGTGCTTTAAGAGTAGATTATGGTTTACATAATCGTCCAATTACGTAAGCAATTGACAAAATTGTGAAGAAATTTGAAGAGACTGGAGCGGTTACAAATATTGTAAGGCCTGTGTATCATCGTTTCGCTCGCGCCGCTGAAAATATCGCTGGTGTAAGTGAAGTATTGCCGAAGACCCGAATTGTCGATTGCTCTTCGTTCTTAGGAATTAGGACTGTCTTATGGCAGATTATTGAAGAATACGACTTGGAGAATATGTGGTTTCAACAAGACGATGCCACATGACTCTAGCTCCCATACAAAGGGTGTCTCAACTAGAACGCAATTTTTAAATTTTAAATAAAAGACAGATATTAAAAAAAAATCGTGAAACTTTATTATATCGTAAAGTAGATATAATGAGGTATTTATGGAACAAGATATCGTGTTCGTTAATTGGGTATTGGAGAGACAACATGAAAATGCTGATTTTGCCGATAAAATCATCTTCAGTGAAGAGGCTCATTTCCATCTTGATGGCTTCGTCAATAGGCGGAATTGTCGCATTTGGGGTGAGGAAAACCCTCGAGGGATTCACGAGAAGCAAATTCATCCTCAGCGTATCACTGTGTGGTGTGGTTTTTGGGCTGGAGTAATCATTGGACCTTTGAAAATGAGGACCTTGAAAATGAGGCAGGCCAATCGCAAACAGTCAATGGTGGAAATGATAACCAGTATTTTCTTGCCTATAATTGAAGAAATGAATGTGTAGGGCACAGAGTTGGCTTCATTTGGAAGTGGAGTTCGCGGATAGGTTAATTCATTGATTGAAGTCATAATAAGTACAGGGAAGAAAGCAAACCAGAAAGCCAACGAAAAAATGTAATAGTTTTTAGTTTCTGTTTTTTTTTTTTACTTTCAAAAATCAAAAAAATTAAAACTAGTTTTATATTTTTCAAATATGAAAATTATTCTGCACAATGAAACTTATGACATACGATTAATTTTACTTTTTTTAATCACGACTAAATTATTATTAATAACACCAATTTAATCATGAATAATATAATCATGATTAATTTAGTTAGGATTAAGTTAATCAAGAATAATATAATCACGACTAATTTAGTTAGGATTAATTTAATCAAAATTGACAAATCGATTAAAAAATTAATCGATTAATGCCAACTCTGGTAGGGCATATGGTATTAACAATTCAATTGCTACATCAGTCATTTAAAAATTGCGTTTTAGTTTTGACACCCTTTATAAGAACCACTATCGGAAATAGATTCATTTACAAATTTGATACATGTGTCAGTTTATTTTTAACGGTTCAGATTTTACCTTTTTAAGGTGTACTTAGGTCGTTTTTTACTCACTTTTACACTTTCTTACTTGCGATCATTGTACTAAATTTGGCTAAAAGAAGTGCACGTGTGTGTATGCTTTAATTAAGGTGACCATGTTTCTTAAAAATATTAGGATACTAACATTTGCATATAAGATTCTATCGACCATACTGTGTGAAAGGCTAAAGCCCAGAGTTAACGTAATAATTGGGACGTACCAATGTGGCTTTATACCGGGTAAATCAACCACTGGCCAGATCTTTTGTATACGTCAAAACTCCGGCATGAAAAGTGTTTGATAATGACCTTGAGCGAACTCGTAGAAAAGAGCGTCCAAAACTTCGATGAAAAGACCAAGTAGAAGAAAATCTTTTGAAGCTTGGCCTACGAAATTGGAGAATATGCGCAAAAGATAGAGGCGCATGGAATTCTAAAATATGCTCGGCCTTTGACCTTAAGAGGTTGTAACTTAAGGCCATTTAAGTAAATAAGTAAGTGAGGAATTTATTATAAAATTTTAGAAAAATTTATAAGTTTAAAAAAATCTAAATTTCGCATATTTTTGTTGTGGCAAAAAAAGTAAAATTAAATTTCATTTTGGTATTTCCGCCGCACAACAAATTATCAACTGGTCACTCTAAAAAAGTTTTTTGTTGGTTAAAGTTTGCTGATCACACGTCGTATAGACGATATACCGTATACAAAAAAAAAAATAAAACTGTTTTTAACGAATTTGGAGTCGTTGTCGTCGCAGTAGAGTAGTCAACTACAGATGATAATGGTGGAACAGAAAAACCGAAACTCAAAACAAAAAAAGAACATTCAGTACAACAAAGTCAAAGGAAAAGCAAAAGAACACACAGCAATCGAATGAACGCCATACAAATACATTAAACATCTTGCGTGCAAATTGGCCTATATGATTTTTATTATTAGCCCATATGTTTGTATATAAAAATAAACTTTTATAATAACTCGATTAGTAAAAAAACAAATAACTATGATATATTTCGAATGGAAGTTTAAAAGCACATAGGCCAATTTTAAGGCCTGACGACATTCAACGTTTCGGAGTCAAATATAGAAACAAATGTTTGGCTTTTATTTCGTTGTTTGGTTGAATGTCTGGTTGGTAAAATATCGTTATAGGTACTTATGTATGTATGAACATTAGGGTGCCACTTATTTTACGAAAGTGCGACATCAAACCGTAACTCTCCCTCCAGAAATGTTCAACGTAACATAAAATCATGCTTTGCATTTTTTTTTTTTTGAAAATTTCATAAGCATCCACCCAAAAATGATTAACTATTTTTATGGGAAAAATGGGAGTATTTTCGGTTTTGCCTTAACATAAAAGTGGATAGAAGAGCAAGCGAGCCAAGCTGAATCAGCTGTAAGCAAAGGCGATATGAAGACATTGTATAACATATCAAGGGCGTTGTGTGGCTAACCTACTTACACTAACAGTCCCATCTTGAGTAGTAGTAGCACACTCCTTTCAACTCTGGATGAACAACTAATACACTGGATGGAACACTTCAAGTCAACACTTAACACTCAATTGGATTAAAACCACTGGCTGAAATGCATAATGAAACCAACCATGAAAATATATTCAGTGGAATTTCTTACAGTCCGCCAACAATATCAGAAGTGAAGAACGCTATTAAAATCCTTAAAATCAACAAGGCCCCGGGCAATGACAATATTTTAGCGGAGATGCTTTTATGTGATGTTGAAGGATCGTCGAGATTGTGGCATCCATTTGTGCGTAAAATATATGAAGCAGAAGTTCTGCCAACCTCCTGGAATGAAGGTATACTAGTCAAAATACCAAAAAAGGGTAACCCCAAAGACTGCAATAACAACAGGGGTATAACACTTCTCCCAATACACTTAACACTTCTCCCAATAATATGTCGTGTAATTTTGAACAGAATATCCGACGCAGTTTCCTCTACACTCAGCGAAAATCAGTTTTGGTTTAGAGAAAACCGTTCTTGTGTTGATCTAATCAACACAGTAAGAATCTATGGAGAATTTTAGAAAATCGTAACATGCCGACGAAAATTCTGAACTTAATCCGGGCAATATACGTTGATTTTAAATGTCGAGTCCTATACAAGAGTAAATTATCAGATCTGTTCGATGTTAGTACTGGAGTAAGGCAAGGATGTATCTTGTCACCTATACTTTTTATCCTCGTCATCGACAACATAATGCGCACGGCTCAAGTCCTCAAGTTTTAAAAAACTTGAGGACTTGGAATATGCCGATGACGTATGTATGTTTTCTAAACCAAAGCTCTGGTCACCTTCAAGAGAATACTAACGCTATCACTGTTAAATCTCGTATAGCTGGTCTGGAAAGTAATATTTCCAAGACAAAGGTTATGGCCGAAGGCTATGGCACAAAACACGTTTACACACATCAATGTGGATAACGAGGTTGTTGGACGTGTAGATACCTTTAATTACCTGGGAAGTTTTGTAACTACAAAAGGTGGCGCAGACGAGGATATTAAATCGCGTATTAATAAGGCAAAATCTACATTCGGCATTCTTCGAGCTATTTGGAAATCTCGGCAAATATCAACAACAACAAAGTTACGAATATACAACTCAAATGTGAAGTCCATCCTGTATTACGGCTGCGAAACATGGAAACGCACAAATGGCATCGATAAACGACTGCAAACTTTTACAAACAAATGCTTAAGGCAAATCCTTAATATATGGTGGCCGAATCTCATAAGAAATGAAGATCTACTTAATGCGACAAACCAAATCCCTGCTTCCACAGAGGTATGTCAACGGAAATGGCGGTGGATAGGCCACACACTTCGAAGGTCAAATACTAACATTGAAGCGGCCGTCGTATTGGTGTACCTGCTAGAACGTGGAGAAGGTCAATTGATGCGGAGTTACAAACAGCAAACTATTCATGGAATGATGTATGCCTAACATCTCGCAATAGAGTCCGATATAAAAGGATGGTTGAGGCCCTATCCTCCACTGGAAGTCAAGGATAAGTGAAGAAGGCTATGCAAAACTTCTGCATTTGCCGTTCGGGGCTGGAGTTAAAACGTGGGTCCCTTTCAACGAGTCTAAACATAGAATCGGATGCAGCTCACGGTCTGAGAGAAGTACCACTTGTTCCAATTGCAATGTTATCGGGGAATTATATATATATATATATATATATATATATATATATACAGTGGTGGTCACGTATTTAGCACAAATGGTACCTGTTATCTCTTATAGGAAATATTAAGTCCTAATTACATTTTTTTCACTACTTTTGTTTTTTTTTTTATTTAAGACTAACCCATAAAAAATACTGGACATATTTTTAGCACAAATTAAAAACAATATTTATTAAAAATCAAAAACAAGTTGTTCATTTCAATTTCTTAAAAAAACCTGGTTTTGTAGGATATCCTTTATTTTGAATAACTGCCGCACATCTTTTAGGCACACTCTTCACAAGAGGCAGGTATCGCTCATTTAAGATAGCGTGCCGTATTTTTGGGATTTCCGTCCATAACTCATTTAAGTTGTTAGGTTTTACGCTTGTTATATGGTTCTCTATATCATTCCAAAGATTCTCAATAGGATTGAGATTCGGAGATTGAGCTGGCCATTTCAAAATATCTATTTGACTCTCCTCCAAGCAACACTTCACAGTAAGTGAAATATGTTTAGGGTCATTGTCATGCATGTAGCGCCAGCTATTTGGCATCTTTGCCTCTGCATATGGTATAATGATATCGGTTAGGATATTTTTATAAACGTATTGATCCATATGTGTGTCAATTTTGTGTATTGGACCAACTCCATGCCCTGAGAATGCAAGCCACACCATTACATTTTCTCCACCATGTTTTACAGTCTTTGACGAATACTTTGGGTTGTGCTGCATGTTCGGAAGAAACCATACATATCTCTTTCCATCAGATCCAAATCTGCAAAACTTTGATTCGTCGCGCCAAAGTATGTTTTTCCAAAAATCTAATAGCTTTTCTAAATGCTATCGGGCGAAAGAAATTCGTGACTTCAAATTCTTTTTTGACACATGTGGCTTGTGTCGCGCGATACAGCCACACAAGTTTTTTTCATTAAGGCGTCTTTGTATCGTTCTGTCGGAGACATCAATACCGTATCTTGATGACACTTCACTATTTATTTCACTGGGGCTCTTAAAAGGGTCGGCCACTGACATTCTATGTATTAAAGAATCCTCTTTTGTTGTCGTTTTTCTTGGTCTAGGTGCCCGTGACCATTTTAAATTGTTCCGTGTGCTTTTATATGGCTCAAAGCATTATATACCATCTTTCTGGAGCAATTTAAAATACTTGATATTTCACTTACAGGACATCCTGTCGAATTCATTTCACAAATCTGTGCACCATTTATTTTTGGCCATGTCTAATAAATATTTTATTTCTGAAAAACTTTCTACTGTACACAATATGATAAAAAAAACTTACCAAAAATTTATTAAAAATTCAAAAACTAACAGAAATGTAAAATGTTTAATATTTAAATTTGTGTCCAGCTCCATAAGGGGCACCCTAATGCACATATACATACGTACATTCAGATGATATTCATAATATAAAATATAAACAAAAAAATAAGAAAAGTCTCACCGAAATAATAATAACAATAATATCATCATACACTAAACAAAACAAATACAATAAAATAAAAAAATAACAAACATTAAGAAAATACAATATTTAGACTTTAACAATACAATAGAGTTACACTAATCTATAAAAATTAATCGACACTTTAGCAAAGAAACAATATATATCTAGTTTAGACTAAAGAGATTGTATTGGATCTATAGTCAAATACTGACCGATTTTAACGATATTTGGTACAGTTGAAAATTTCATAAAAATATAGTCACTCAAATAACTGTCCCAATGCTTTTAAGTTCTTTACGAATATGAGTGTAACAACAAAGCTATTCACTAAATCTCTCTGATATTTGGTAATATTGTATACTGGACTTGTGTTGACATTTACAATTGAAAAATATCATTGTGATACTTACCGTTAATAAAAAAAAACACGTAACCAATTTTTTATTGGGACGGTTTTTTGACTTAAGATTTATTTACATAGTTTTTTAATTTAATATTTTGTATATCCTTTATTCCCAGTAATAACGGCTTCTATACGACGCGGCATACTCCCTTCTAAATGTTTACAATCGCTTGAAGCAATGTCGTTATCTTCTTCTTCTTCTTCTTCTGTTATCCTCGACTCCCAGTGAATCATAGGGCCTCAACCATCCTCTTATGTCGGACTATATTGCGAGATGTTAGGCATACATCATTTCATGAATAGTTTGCTGTTTGTAACTCCGCATCAATTGACCTTC
Source organism: Stomorhina lunata (assembly GCA_933228675.1). NCBI lineage: Eukaryota > Metazoa > Arthropoda > Insecta > Diptera > Rhiniidae > Stomorhina > Stomorhina lunata. The sequence continues at coordinate 154,243,294 of OW121740.1, read as the reverse complement.
TTCACGTTCTAGCAGGTACACCAATACGACGGCCGCTTCCTTGTGGATTCCAGCAAACCGCTTGTCGAGCAATGTTGGTATTTGGCCTTCGAAGTGTGTGGCCTATCCACCGCTATTTTCGTTGACATACCTCTGTGGAAGCAGGGATTTGGTTTGTCGCATTAAGTAGATCATTATTTCTTATGCGATTCGGCCACCATATATTAAGAATTTGCCTTAAGCATTTGTTTGTAAAGGTTTGCTGTCGTTTATCGATGGCATTTGTGCGTTTCCATGTTTCGCAGCCGTAATACAGAATGGACTTCACATTTGAGTTATATATTCGTAACTTAGTTGTTGTTGATATTTGCCGAGATTTCCAAATAGCTCGAAGAATGCCGAATGTAGATTTTGCCTTATTAATACGCGATTTAATATCCTCGTCTGCGCCACCTTTTGTAGTTACTAAATTTCCCAGGTGATTAAAGGTATCTACACGTCCAATGACCTCGTTATCCACATTGATGTGTGTCAACGGGTTTGCGCCATAGCCTCCGGGCATAATCTTTGCCTTGAAAATATTAATTTCCAGACCAGCTATACGAGATTCAGCAGTGATAGCATTAGTATTCTCTTGGAGGTGGCCAGAGCTTTGGTTAAGAAGACATACGTCATCGGCATATTCCGAATCCTCAAGTTGTTTAAAGGGTGTCCATGTTTAAAGGGTTGGATTGGTATACACCATTTAGAGCCGTGCGCATTATGTTGTCGATGACGAGGATAAAAAGTATAGTTGATAATGTACATCATTGCCTTACTCCAGTAGTTACATCAAAAGGATCTGATAGTTTACCCTTTTATAGGACTTGACATTTAAAATCAACGTACATTGCCCGGATTAAGTTGTGAATTTTTTTGTCGGCTTGCTACGATTTTCTAAAATTCTCCATAGATAGCTCCTATTGACACTGACGAAGGCCTTCATAAAGTCGATAAACGCTAGGTAAATGGGTAGGTAGGCTGATTTTCGTTTAGTGTAGAGGAAACTGCGTCGTATTTTCTATTCAAAATTTCACGACTGAGTATTTTGCTCGGTATTGGGAGAAGTGTTATACCCCTGTAGTTATTGCAGTCTTTGGGGTCACCCTTTTTCGGTATTTTTACTTGTATACTTTCATTCCAGGAGGTTGGCAGAGCTCGTTTTAAGCTTCCACTACATCTACCCTCTGTTCATCTGAATTACCAAGGGTTCCGACAACACCTCTCTTGAGAACGTTAGAGAGGTGAGCGATGAAGTTAAGATAGGGTGACTGGGGCGTCCAGTCAAGGACTGTGTACCCGTTGTCATTGAACTATTTTTGTGTTAGTTTGACGGTGTTTTGAGGTCATTGTCCTGTTGGAAAATGATTTTTTCCTTCATGAATCCAAATTTTACAGAACATTAACGTAGGACTGTGCAGTCATCGTACCAACAATTTTTTGAACTGTTCCAACACCTTCAGCCACCATTATTAAAAAGTTTGAACGTTGACATTATGTGTGAAATACTACATCACTTAAATGATCACCAAGCTAAATTTTCCATTGAGCTTTGATTCTTTTGAGGTAATTTTCGACCACTTTTTGACACATATTGGGCGGTATTTCAGCAATAGCTTAACGAATGTTGGTTTCTAAGTGCTCAAAAGTTAAAGGTTTATCTGCATAAACAAGGTCTTTCGCTTAAGTCTAATGGTGTCAAATCGCATGATTTTGTTGGCCAGATGATATTGCCACTACGAGAAATTACGAGGCCAGAAAATGTCTCTGTCAATAAAGCCATATACGCTCGAGTTGTGTGGCATGTGGCATCGTCTTGTTGAAACCTCATATTCTCCAAGTCGTATTTTTCAATAGCAGGCCTCTCTTCAATTACTTGAGGATTTTCAGAACCCCAAATTTTGTTTATTAACATATCCACCGAGTGAGAGATGTGCTTTAACGCTAAAGAAAATTTTGTTCGAAAAATCGCCATCCACTTCCTGTTGTTCAAGCACCCATTCCACATATCTACGACGTTGTGAATGGTCAGCTGGCTTCAGTTATTGTGTGAGCTGGACTTTATATGGATGTAAGTGTAGATCTTAATGCAAAATACGCCTCAATGTGCTGTAAGGCAGTTCTAATTCCTGAGAACGACGAGCAATCGACACATTCGGGTCTTTTGCAACACTTTGACTTACATCATTGCTTGCGAAGTTGGACGATTATGTAAACCATAATCTCCTTCTAAAGCACGATATGTGGCTATTGCAGAATCACCATTTTTGAAGTATGTTTTGGTCATTTTTATGCGTTGTGTGATACTTAAGCGATCCATTTTCGTTAATATCAGACTTTCAACTGAAAAGAAAAAAATTGGTTTAACAACATAGTTTGACGGAAGTCGAATTCTAGTCCTATACTTTTGAAACCACGAAATGGATGACCCTTTATTTCATATTTTGACGAAAAGGAAAAAAAACTAACGGGGTAAAAGTATCTGAATTAGAAAAAAATTTCCCATTCTACAACATTTTCAATTGTAATTGAGAAATTTTCAAATTGAATTGAGAAATTTTCAATTGAAATTGAGAAATTTTAATTGAAATTGAGAAATATTCAATTGAAATTGAGAAATATTCAATTGAAATTGAGAAATTTTCAATTGAAATTGAGAAATTTGAAATTGAAATTGAGATATTTTCAATTGAAATTGAGACTTTTCAATTGAAATTGAAAAATATTCAATTGAAATTGAGAATTTTTAGTTGAAAATAAGAAATTTTCAATTAAAATTGAGAAATTTTCAATTGAAATTGAAAATTTTTCAATTGAAAATGAGAATTTGTAAATTGAAATTGAGAGAAGCCCAATTAAAAATAAAAAATTTTCAATTGAAATTGGGAATTTTTAAAATTAAATTGTGAATTTTTCAATTGAAATTGAGAAAAGCCTAATTGAAAATTTTTGTAATTGAAATAGAGAAATTTTCAATTTAAAATGAGAAATTTTCAATTGAAAATGAGAAATTTTCAATTTAAAATGAGAAATTTTTAATTGAAACATTTTTTAAATTAGTTCAACTTTTGAAAATTTTCAATACAAAATTTTTCTATAGAAAATTTTATATACAAAAATTTTTCCATACAAAAGTTTTCTATAAAAAATTTTCGATACAAAATTTTTCTATATAAAATTTTGCTATAAAAAACCAATGATACAAAATTTTTTTTATAGAAAATTTTCATACAAAATTTGTCTATAAAAAATTTTTCGATACTAATAATAATTTTTTATAAAAAAATGTTCGATTTAAAATTTTTAGATATACAATTTTTCTATACAAAATTATCGATACAAAATTTTCTATAATAAATTTTCCATATAAAAATTTTCAGAAGAAAATTTTCGATACAAAATTTTTCTATGCAAATTTTCGATACAAAATTTTTATATAGTAAATTTTCGATATAATTTTTTTTTTAAAGAATATTTTTCAATAGAAAATTTAAGAAATAAAATTTTCTATAGATAATTTTCGATAACAAATCTTTTTATATAATATTTTTGATACAAAATTTTTTTTAGAAAATTTTCGATACAAAATTTTTCTATAGAAAATTTTCGATACAAAATTTTTCTATAGAAAATTTTCGATACAAAATTTTTCCATAGAAAATTCTTATAAAAAATTTTTCTATAGAAAATTCTTATAAAAAATGTTTCTATAGAAAATTCTTATAAAAAATTTTAGATACAAAATTTTTCTACAGAAAATTTTTGATAGAAAATTTTTCTGGAGAAATTTTTGGATACAAATTTTTTCTATAGAAAATTTTAGATATAAAATTTTTCTATAGAAAATTTTCGATACAAAATTTTCGGTATAAAATTTTTCGATAGAAAATTTTCGATACAAAATTTTTCCATTTATAAAATTTTCGATACAAAAAAATCGAAAAAAATCTTTCTTGAAAAAATCTTTGATACAAAATTTTTCTATAGAAAATTTGTGTAAGTTAATTTTTGGTGATAACTATATACATATATAAAACAACAATAAGAATAAAAAAATGAAGTTAAAAAAATATATAAAACGAGGTAACAATACAATCACAACAAACACAACGAAATTTAAAAATGAAATAAAATGAAAAGAAACGAAACGAAAAAAACGGTTCGCATTTGGAGTGCAACTCAACTCAACTAAACAGCAGAAATCAGTTATTGTGGTCTTCGTAGTTTGACGGTGTCATTCATAAAAGTGCTTTTGAAACGAACGGATACGGTTACTTACAACTCGAGATATTTCATTCAATCACTCGATCGATAACTTACTCGTCGTATTTTGTTTAATAAATAATTAAAGAAGACAAAAAATTACGATCAAAGAGAAATATTTTGAATATAAAATAATAATATCAAATAATTCAAAAAATATAAATACAAATTATTTTCAAAAATTATTAAAAAAAAAAAAAATCCTAATAAAAAAATATATAAAAATTAACAAAAACAACAAAGATTTAATAAAAAAGTAAAGTTTTGTTTATACCTTTTAGACTTTATTTAAGAGAAAATTAATTATAAATTGTCTAAAGTTGTTCGGTTGGTTGGGTTGCCTGTTTGCCTTTTGTTGGCCTGGCCTAAACTCTATTAACTTGACTTATAACTTTAGATTTAAGTGTTTCTTCTAACTCGTTACCCGATATAGACTTATTTTATATTGTTATTGTTGTGGTTATTTGTATTATTGTTGTTGCTATTGTTCTGTTAGACAAAAAAACAACAAATATATAAAATCATGATCGACATCATGACAGACCCTAAGATCTCCTACACTCCGGTGTTACTATACCATTTTCAATTGTAATGGAGAAATTTTCAAATTGAACTGAGAAATTTTCATTTGGAATTGAGAAATTTTCATTAAAATTGAGAAATTTTCATTAAAATTGAAAAATATTCAATTGGAATTGAGAATTTTCAGTTGAAAATGAGAAATTTTAATTGAAATTGAGAAAATTTAATTAAAATTGAGAAATATTCAATTGGAATTGAGAAATTTTCAAATTGAATTGAGAAATTTTTAATTGAAATTGAGAAATTTTAATTAAATTTGATAAATATTCAATTAGAATATAGAAATTTTCAATTGAAATTGAGAAATTTTCAGTGAAAATTGAGAAACTTTCAATTGAAATTGAGACTTTTCAATTAAAATTGAGAAATATTCAATTGAAATTGAGAATTTTCAGTTTAAAATGAAAAATTTTTAATTGAAATTGAGAAATTTTCAATTGAAAATAAGAATTTTTCAATTGAAAATTAGAATTTGTAAATTGAAATTGAGAAAATCCCAATTGAAATTGAGAAGTTTTCAATTTTAATTGAGAATTTTTCAAGTGAAATTGAGAAATTTTCTTTTGAAATTGAAAATTTTATTTGAAATTGAGAAATTTTTTTTTAAATTAAAATTGAGAAAATCCTGATTGGAAATGAGAAACATACAATTGAAATTGAGAAATTTTCAATTGAAATTGAGGTAAGCCCAATTGAAAATATGAAATGTTCATTTGAAATTGAGAATTTTTAAATTTAAATTGAGAATTTTTCAATTGAAATTGAGAAAAGCCCAATTAAAAATGAGGTTGAATTTTTTAATTGAAATTGAGAAATTTTCAATTGAAAATGAGAAATTTACAATTGAAATTGAGAATTTTAGAATTGAAATAAAGAAAATCCCAATTGAAAATGAGGTTGAAATTTCATTTGGGGGTTTCTTAATTTCAATTCTAAAATTCTCAATTTCAATTGAAAATTTTTCATTTTCAATTGAAAATTTCTCAATTTCAATTGAAAATTTCTCAATTTCAAATAAAAAATCCAACCTCATTTTCAATTGGGCTTTTCTCAATTTCCATTTTAAAATTTCTTAATTTAAGTTTAAATATTCAATTCAAAATTTCTCATTTTAAATTGGGCTTTTCTCAATTTCAATTCAAAAATTCACAATTTCAATTCCAAAATTCTCAAGTTTAAATATTCAATTCAAAATTTCTCATTTTAAATTGGGCTTTTCTCAATTTCAATTCAAAAATTCACAATTTCAATTCCAAAATTCTCAATTTCAATTGAAAATTTCTCAATTTCCATTGAATGTTTCTCATTTCCAATTAGGGTTTTCTCAATTTTAATTGAAAATTAAATCAGGAACCCTAATGCAGAATCTCATTTAGTGCATATTATGGGTTGATACGAAAAGCCCTATGCTCCAGCGGGTGGTCAAGGATGACAGAAGACGAAACGCTTTAGTTAACTACAGACTTGTCATTCTTTAAACCCTTTCGTAAGTCTTACGGAACGTGAACTTCAGAAAAGCTTTCAAGTAAATGTCCATTGTTTCCTATTTGCACTTTTGCAACATAGAATGTTTCTACAATGTCTATGATGTTGAGCCTAAAATTTAGCTTTTGGCCAAATCTCCAATGTATGTACTTTGAACAGTCGTAGGAGATAGGTTGCATTTTTCACCTCCTTTCGAACAGAACTAATTCGTTCTTATTCTTTAATTTCGTAGGCCAAACGTTGAAAGATTTTTTTCTATTTGGCCGGACGTTCTATCGAAGTTTCGGAAGGCCTCTTCTAACATTAGGACGGCCACTTTTATTCTAATTTATGCTTGTTCATAGTTGCTTGTTGTTTTTTCCACTTTTTAGCCCGATGTCCTAACCCATATGGTTCTACTGTTCTTATGAGAGAACTCTCTGCTCACTACATTAACAGGTCCACAGTAATGATAAAAGGAAAAACAAGATAAGTCTGGGCTTAGCAAGTTAAGACCATTTAGAACCGTTGCTTAGTATCCAACATCCCCTACATCATTCAAATGCAAATATATGCAGATAATTTGAAACTCGGTATAAAGCTGAGACCTTAGCCCACAGTTTGATATACAATTTAACTTCAAGCTCGTTATTTGAAAAAAGCTATAACTTAACTAAACTTGATCACGACCATGTGTAGCGTACAATGTAACAAAAAACGACAACAAACACATGGTGGTTTTTTTTTTGAAAGAAGGATTTATTTTTGGTTTTATAACGAAAAACGTATAAGCACAATCGAACAGTAACAACTAAAACATGACATGAAATGAACTTTAGACTAAAGACAGATTCTTCAAGCCAATTTAAGATTAACGAGGAAAAGGCAAAACAGAAAAAAAAAACTATTTTCTTCTGCTATTTGTAAGGGAGTTTAAATAGTAAAAGACTAGTGATATATGGTTTTAATATGTATATACAGGGGTCATTGATAGGCCTCTTGTATATGACCTTAATCGGTCCAAGGTATATTGCAGTTAAATCTTTGTTTCTAATTTAAAAGTTCTGTAATCAACCAGGTTTTCATGGCCCATTAATACGACCGACATTCATTTTAGTGAATATGGAATTCCAAATATCGGATTTTCGGATAATGGGAACCCATTTACAAGGTTTAGGTCAATGACTTTTTAATCAAACAATTCTCTTATACATTCTGATGCAATCAGACTTAGAGTTTAGAAGATACAGATTTTTTTTTTGGAAGGAATAAAAAAGTAAAGAAATTAAATACTATATTATAGTATTTAATTTCTTTACTTTTTTATTCCTTCCAAAAAAAAAAAATCTGTATCTTCTAAACTCTAAGTCTGATTGCATCAGAATATTATAGTATTTAATTTCTTTACTTTTTTATTCCTTCCAAAAAAAAAATCTGTATCTTCTAAACTCTAAGTCTGATTGCATCAGAATGTATAAGAGAATTGTTAAGGAGGACCATAGCAAAGACTCTATAATATATATTGCACTCCAGAAATTTGTTTTCTGTTAAAAGTGAAATAAAAGTGGATAAAGAACAATGAAAAAACGATAAAAGCACAGACATACATTTTATGAGCTCGTATGCGTACCTTGGCTTTCTCTCATTTGATAATCATCTCCATTAGTTGTTTCCCAATTAGAGTCCCATATGGGACTTATCGAAAAGACAATATATGAAAGTGCAACATCTTTATATTATAGAGTCTTTGACCCAAGCTTTCTAAATTTATGGTTAACCTGTGTTATCACAAGGAATTATTGGGCGTCAAAGTAATATACGAGTAGCTTTTGGACCTTGTAGCTCTTTTAACTTTTGTCCAATATGATTTGGAATGAACTTGGAGAAACGAAGGAAAAATATGCTTACTTTACAATTATAACTGTAATGGGTTTTAAGCAGGCGTAGGCAGCCCATACCACCAGAAGCCAAACAATTTTTGTAATTTTCGTAAATTCCACGCTCTTTAATAAAACTCGTGAAAATGAGTATTAAAATCATTCAGTTGGAATTTGGATGTTAACAGAATTGGTTGGTGCCGCTTTATTAAAAAAAAGACAAAGACAAAATAGGCAAGAAACAAATCAAAATCCAATTTATAGCAACAAAATACAAGGTTCTAGAGAACAAAGAAATATAATCTCGAACATTGTTGCCACGACACTATTATTTTTGTAAACATTGGGAATATTTTTGTAAATATTGTGAATATTTTTCAAAACAGAAATAAATTCTAATATTTAACAGTTTTAGATTTTTATATTTTTATTTATTTTATATCTTTTTAGATATTTTCGATTTAAAAAATTTTTTATAGAAAAATTTTTAATAAAAAAATTTTCAAAAAATAACAAAATAGTCGGGATGTAAATATTATTCAAAAAGAAGTGTATTTGCATTTGATCCCAAATCTGTTACATTTATTTATTAATGTAACAGACCAATTTATTGATAAAAAGCCAAAAAATGTTTGCGGAGAAACCAAATTCCTCGACGCGTTTCGATGGTTGGTTAAGCCATCTCTTCAGGAGGATTATCCCCAATTTAGACAGATCGAAAACCTCGCATTATTACTAATTTTACAAACATAACTATTAAGAATTATGTTCATAAACCAAAAGTAAAAGCGTAGATTATCGACTGAACAAAAACAAACACTTTTCATCTACCTTCACTACCCACATTCTTGCTGTAGCCGTCGGCTACTATATGCAGAGTGCTGTGAAGAAGGGGGGGGGGGGGGGGTAAGATGTTTGGTTTATGAACATAATTCTTAATAGTTATTTTTGTAAATTTAGTAATAATGCGAGGTTTTCGATCTGTCTAAATTGGGGATAATCCTCCTGAAGAGATGGCTTAACCAACCATCGAAACGCGTCGAGGAATTTGGTTTCTCCGCAAACATTTTTTGGCTTTTTATCAATAAATTGGTCTGTTACATTAATAAATAAATGTAACAGATTTGGGATCAAATGCAAATACACTTCTTTTTGAAAAAAAAAAAAATTTCATAAAAAAATTTTTAATAAACAAAATTTTCTACAGAAAAATTTTTGTAAGAAAAATTTCTATAGAACAATTTTTGATAAAAAAATTTTGTATAAAAAAATTTTTGGAAGAAAATTTTGTTTAAAAAAATTTCTATAGAAAACTTTTTGGTAAAAAAGACTTATATAGAAAATTTTTTGATAAAACAAATTTCTATGGAAAAATTTTTGATAAAAATATTTTCTATAAAAAAATTTTTGATAAAAAAATTTTGTATAGAAAATTTTTTTATAAAAAAATTTCTATAGAAAAATTTTTGATAAAAAAAAATTATATAGAAAAATGTTTGATAAAAAAAAATTCTATGGAAAAATTTTTGATAAAAATATTTTCTATAGAAAAATTTTTGATAAAAAATTTTCTATAGAAAAATTTTTTGATACAAAAATTTTCTTTAAAAAAATTTTTGATAAACAAAAATTAAAATACAAACATTCTTGATAAATAAAATTTTCTATCGAAAAATTTTTGATAAAAAAATTTCCTATAGAAAAATTTTTGTTAAAAAATATTTTGTAGAAAATTTTTCGATAAAAAAATTTTCTATAGAAAAATTTTTGATAAAAAAAAATTATATAGAAAAATTTTTGATAAAAAAAAATTCTATAGAAAAATTTTTGATCAAAAGATTTTCTACAGAAAAATTTTTGTTAAAAACTATTTTATAGAAAAATTTTTCATAAAAAAATTTTCTATAGGAAAATTTTTGATAAAAAAAATATAGAAACATTTGTAATAAAAAAAATGTTCTATGCAAAAATTTTTGATTAGAAAAAAATTTTCTATAGAAAAATTTTTGAAAAAAACTTTACTATAGAAAAATTTTTGATAAAAAAATTTTTGCAAGAAAATTTTGTATAGAAAAATTTTTAATAAAAAATATTTTATAAAAAAATTTTCTGTAAAAAAATTTTTGATAAAAAAAATTCTATAGAAAAATTGTTGATAAAAAAAAATCTATCGAAAAATTTTTGCTAAAACAAATTTTTATAGAAAAAATTTTGACAAAAATTTCTGTAGAAAAATTTTTGGTAAAACAAATTTTCATAGAAAAATTTTTGATAAAAATTTCTGTAGAAAAATTTTTGATAAAAAAATTTTCTATAGAAAATAAAAAAAAAATGTATAAACATAAAAAAAATTTTTCTATACAAAAATTTTTAATAAAAAAAAATTTTCTCTAGAAAATTTTTGTTAAGAAAATTTCTATAGAAAAATTTTTGAAAAAAAAATTTCTATACAAAAATTTTCTATTGAAAAATTTTGATGAAAAAATTTTCTATAGAATAATTTTTGATAAAAAAAAATATAGAAACGTTTTTAATAAAAAAAATGTCTATACAAAAAAAATTTTTGAAAAAAAAATTTTCTATATAAATATTTTTGATAAAAAAAATTTGATTTAAAAATTTAAAATTCAAAATTTTTGATAAAAAAAAAATTTTCTATTGAAAAATGTTTGATAAAAAAATTTTCTATAAAAAATTTTGATAAAAAAATTTTCTATAGAAAATTTTTTCAACAAAAACTTTTCTATAGAAAATTTTTTAACAAAAAATTTTCGTTAAAAAATTTTCTATAGAAAAATTTTTGTTAAAAAATTTTCTATAGAAAAATTTTTGTTGAAAAAATTTTCTATAGAAAAATTTTTGTCAAAAAATATTTTATAGAAACATTTTTGATAAAAAAAATTTCTTTAGAAAAATTTTTGATAAAAAAATTTTCTATAAAAAAATTTTCTATTGTAAAATTTTTGATAAAAAAATTTTCGATTGAAAATTTTTTGATAAAAAGAAATTTCTATAGAAAAACTTTTGATAAAAATTTTTCTATAGAAAAACTTTTGATCAAAAATTTTCTATAGAAAAATTTTTAATAAAAAAATTTTCTATAGAAAAATTTTTTGATAAAAAAATTTTCTTTAGAAAAATTTTTGATAAAAAAAATTTTCAATACAAAAATTTTTGATAAAAAAAAAATCTTTAGAAAATTTTTTGATAAAAAAATTACTCACAAATATCCAACATTTTGGGAAATACAACCGTGTTGTGTTGAGAAGATTTGAGAAAGTCAAATATTTTTCGCTTATCGAAAAAATTGAATTTTTTCTTAAAAAGACGCTATCAGTTTTTCACTTTTTACCAAGAAGTTTTTTTTTCGGCTTCAGACTTAGAGTTTAGAAGATACAAATTTAAAATCACTTTCTTTTGTTTCAAAATTCTGTGCGGTGTAAAAAGTCATACATATTGCGGTTGTGGTCGATTGAGAGCAAACTAGGCATTCATCTTGTGAAAAGCTTTCTCATACCCAAGTTATCATTTAAAATTGAAACCATTGAGCCTTGAGAGATGCCTATGGCTTTCACATTATCTTCCAATTTCAATCAACTAAAGCAGTGAAGGGCAGCACAACAACAAATTATATGTATTACAACAACAACTCCTATCGGTAGTTATAGGTAAAATGAAATTGCTGGACTAAAGTCATCGATGTCCACATCGAAATTCAGTAAACCACTTATTTACCATGTTAATGTGTATATATCATTTTCGAAATTGGCCCATCTGCGCGATTCGGGTTCTTCTAGTAAAATTAAAAGCAAATTCAGTTTATTTTTAGAAAATTCTAAAAAAAAACTAAATGAAAGTAAACAACACGTGGGTTGAATGACAGACTGACAGACAGATCTGACGTTCTGAGAAATTTTCTCTGGTTAAGCTTATTTCAATAAAAAATTGGGTAAAATCTTTTGTTTGAAATCAAACAAAAGTCCGGTATTCGGCTTTATTAAAAAACTAATAAAATTCATGAAAAAAAAAATAAATTGAAACAAAACAAAAACAAATAATTTTTATAATGAGACTAATTTTGTTAAAAGTGTTAAAATAAAAGAAATCTAGAAAATATAATAAAAATTTTTTTTTTTATGAAGAAAGTTAATTCCTTTATTGAAACAGTTAATAAAAAGTTGTGCAAAAAAAGTTAAATTTAAAATGAAAACTTGATATTTAAAATGCAAACTGTTAATATTGTTTCAGACAAGGGCCATTTTGAGTACTCAAAACCGCGAAGACTAGTATGGCTTAATAAGTCTGCTACTTTTTGTGTTTTCCGTCCCACAGTGGTTTTAAACAAAAAAAAGTGGTAAAAAATCTGTATCTTCTAAACTGTAAGTCTGATTGTTTAGGAGGACCCAAGCTTCCCAAATTTTGGATTTGATTTTACCAAAGACAAATTTTGATCAAAACTTTACCAAAGATAAATTTTGATCAAAACTTTACAAAAGACAAATTTTGATCAAAATTTTACAAAAGACAAATTTTGATCAAAATTTTACAAAAGACAAATTTTGATCAAAATTTTACTAAAAATAACTTTTGATCGAAATTTTACTACAGACAAATTTTTGGTCAAAATTTTACTAAAAATAAATTTGAATCAAAATTTTACTAAAGGCAAATTTTTATCAAAATTTTACTAAAGACAAATTTTGTTCAAAATTGTACTCAAGACAAAATTTTTATCAAAATTTTACCAACGACAACTTTTGATCAAAATTTTATTAAAGACAAATTTTTATCAAAATTTTACTTAAGACAAATTTTGATCAAAATTTTACTAAAGACAAATTTATTATCAAAATTTTACTAAAGACAAATTTTTATCAAAATTTTACTAAAGACAAATTTTGTTCAAAATTTTACTAAAGACAAAATTTGTTCAACATTTTATTAAAGACAAAATTTTATCAAAATTTTATTAAAGACAAATTTTTATCAAAATTTTACTTAAGACAAATTTTGTTCAAAATTTTACTAAAGACAAATTTTCAATCAAATTTTGTTAAAAACAAACTTTGGTCAAAATTTTACAAAAGACAAATTTTGATCAAAATTTTCTTAAAGACAAATTTTTATCAAAATTTTACTAAAGACAAATTTTGATCAAAATTTTATTAAAGACAAATTTTTATCAAAATTTTACTTAAGACAAATTTTGTTCAAAATTTTACTAAAGACAAATTTTCAATCAAATTTTGCTAAAAACAAACTTTGATCAAAATTTTCTTAAAGACAAATTTTTATCAAAATTTTACTAAAGACAAATTTTGATCAAAATTTTACTAAAGACAAATTTTGATCAAAATTTACTAAAGACAAATTTTTATCAAAATTTTACTAAAGACAAATTTTTATCAAAATTTTACTAAAGACAAATTTTTATCAAAATTTTTCTAAAGACAAATTTTTATCAAAATTTTACTAAAGACAAATTTTGATCGAAATTCTACTAAAGACAAATTTTTATCAAAATTTTACAAACGACAAATTTTGATCAAAATTTTACAAACGACAAATTTTGATCAAAATTTTACTAAAGACAAATTTTGTTCAAAATTTTACTAAAGACAAATTTTGTTCAACATTTTATTAAAGACAAAATTTGATCAAAATTTTATTAAAGACAAATTTTGATAAACATTTTACTTAAGACAAATTTTGATCAAAATTTTACTAAAGACAAATTTTTATCAAAATTTTACTAAAGACAAATTTTGATCAAAATTTTACTAAAGACAAATTTTTATCAAAATTTTACTAAAGACAAATTTTGATCGAAATTTTACTAAAGACAAATTTTGATCGAAATTTTACTAAAGACAAATTTATATCAAAATTTTACAAACGACAAATTTTTGGTCAAAATTTGACTAAAGAAAAATTTGAATCAAAAAAAAAAAAAAAAAAAAAAAAAATTATCAAAATTTTACTAAAGACAAATTTTGTTCAAAATTTCACTAAATACAAATTTTGTTTAAAATTTTACTAAAGACAAATTTTGTTTACATAGGGTAAATCATTGGGCGTCAAAGTAGATCAATTATGGTGTCAAAAAGGGTAAAAATTATTTGTTGGTACTTTTTTTTGGGCAAATTCTGATACCTTTAAACAATTCATTTAATTCAATTTTGTTTTAAAATAATTTATTTAATATAAAAAATTGAATTTTTCTGACTTTTTAGATAATTGAAAACTCAAAAAAAAAAAAAAAAATCCTAATGCAAAACGTAATTAACAATCACACAAAACTTTTTCCATGAGTGTAAAAAGTAAATAAACTTTTAGTTTTTTTTTTACCAATTTCAAGATTAACTTTTGATTTTGTTAAACAAAAATAATAATATTTAACATTAATAACTTTATATACATATGTAAAAAAAATCAAACGTTGAAAAAAGGTGAACGAAAAAACTATAATAACCACAATAGTAAAATTAAAAAAAAAATATGAGCAATACAATGACCGCTCATGAACCCATTAACTATTTGGATAGCATCCTTAACGAAGAGGAGAAACGGTGCGAGTACAGTCATCAATGGCGCAATTTCACCATATCACGTTCAGGTCGCTTTAAATCAAAAAACAAACATCGTAATGCGGTCGATGGTAAAATGTTTGATCATTCAGCATCAGGCTCAAACAATACATCATCTTCATCATCATCATCATCTGCAGTAGCGGCAGCAACATCATCATCTTATAGCAGTAGTAGTAATACATCCTCTTACGATAAGGATAAGGTAAGAGATTTAAAATTTTTCATTTGTGTAAACAGTGTCGGGCAATATATTTTGCAAAAACTCCATAAAACTTTAAAGCTCTAACTCAAGTACAAGTACATATTTATATATCTGTGGCTTGGTGCTAAAAGGGCATTTTATTCCTTTATTTACCCGCTTTTGTTTGAGTCCAACAGCTAATCTCTAACTTAAATCAGAACAGATTTATGAGGATTTTTCTAGGCAATGTTACTATGACTTTATATGAAAAATAAAAACTTTAAATCAAGTTTTCTCAAAACTACTTTTTTGACATTGGCCCTTTTAGCACCAAGCCACAGATATTTACTAACACCTCATTATAATTTTTCAATTTTTTTAAATTATTAAAACTTAAAATTTTCTTCTTTTTGTATTGTCCGACACTGTATAACTTTTGTCTAAATTTAATTAGGGGTTTTTGCTTCTTTAATTTATTGTTTTTTTTTTGGAGGAAATAAAAGTGTTGATCTACTTTTGAATGTCTTCTTTTAATAATGTTAATATTTAAACTTCATCAACGTCATTAGCATATTTAAACAGAGATGGGAGTTTAAAAATTTGAAATTGATTGAATTTTAATTTAAAAAGAATTCTTTCGAGTCACGGCAACACCAATTTTAGTAGTTATTAATTACCACAGCACCCTCCATCATTTTTTATCAAAAATTTTTCTATAGGACATTTTTTTTATTAAAAATTTTTCTATAGAAAATTTTTTTATCAAAAATTTTTTATCAAAAATATTTCTATAGAAAATTTTTTTATCGAAAATTTTTCTATTGAAAATCTTTTTTAACAAAAATTTTTCTAGGAAAATTTTACTACTCAAAATTTTTTATCAAAATTTTTTATCAAAAAATTTTCTATAGAACATTTTTATCGAAAATTATTCTATAGAAAATTTTTTTATCAAAAATTTTTCTAAAGAAAATTTTTTTATCAAAAATTTTTCTAAAGAAAATCTTTTTATAAAAAATTTGTCTACAGAACATTTTTTTTTATTAAAAATTTTTCTATAGAAATTTTTTTTTGTCAAAAATTTTTCTATAGGAATTTTTTTTTATCAAAAATTTTTCTAGGAAAATCTTTTATCAAAAAATTTTCTATGCAAAATTTTTTATCAAAAATTTTCTATTCAAAAATATTTCTATAGAAAATTTTTTTATCAAAAATTTTTCTAGGAAAATTTTTATCAAAAATTTTTCTAGAGAAATTTTTTATTAAAAATTTTTCTATGCTAATTTTTTTTCAATTATTTTTTATCAAAAATTTGTCTAAAGAATTTGTTTTAACCAAAATTTTTCAATAGAACCTTTTTTATAAAAAAGTTTTCTATAGAAATTTTTTTATGAAGATGAAAACTGAAAATTGATTGTGTTTTTGTTCAGTTTTGGGGATAATCCTCCTGAAGAGATGGCCTAACCAACCATCGAAACGCGTCGAGGAATTTTGGTTTCTCCGCAAACAAGTTTTGGCTTTTTATCAATAAATTGGTCTGTTACATTAATAAATAAATGTAACAGATTTGGGATCAAATGCGAATAGTCATTCTTTTTGAAAAATTTTTGTATAGAAAATTTTTTTATCAAAAATTTTCCTATAGAAAATTTTTTTATCAAAAATTTTTTTACCAAAAACTTTTCTATAGAAGATTTGAAAATTTTTTGAGACAAAAATATTTTTTTTATAAAATTTTACAGAAAAAAATTTTTATCGAAAAATTTTCTATAAAATATAATTTTTATCGAACAATTTTTCAAAAAAAAAAAATATTTTTGATAAAAAAAATTTCTATAGAAAAATATTTGATAAAAAAATTTTCTATAAATAAATTTTTGATAAAAAAATTTTCTATAGAAAAATTTTTTATAGAAAAATTTTGATAAAAAAAAATTCTTTAGAAAAATTTTTGATAAAAAAATTTTCTATAGAAAAATTTTTGATAAAAAAAATTTCTATAGAAAAATTTTTAATAAAAAAAATTTTCTATAGAAAAATTTTTGCTAAAAAAATTTGTCTTTAGAAAAATTTTTAATATGACTTCTTAAGAAAAATTTTTGATAAAAAAATTTTCTATAGAAAAATTTTTTATAAAAAAATTTTCTATAGAAAAATTTTTTATAAAAAAAAATTTCTATAGAAAAATTAAAAAAAAAAAAATTTTCTATACAAAAATTTTCTATAGAAAAATTTTGTATA
This sequence comes from Stomorhina lunata, assembly GCA_933228675.1. Lineage (NCBI taxonomy): Eukaryota > Metazoa > Arthropoda > Insecta > Diptera > Rhiniidae > Stomorhina > Stomorhina lunata. Next base: position 154,226,078 of record OW121740.1, on the reverse strand, counting down.
AAAAAATTTTCTATAGATTTTCTATAATCTATCGAACATATTTGTTCCCAGAATAAAACAAGTAGCTACATTTAATGTAGGTACTGGTTGGTTGAAATCTTTCTTTTCTAATCCGTCAAAAGGGCCACTTCAGGTCTCCAGTGAAGAAATGCCTAAGGGGCTGTTCATTAGAGTGGTTCGAAAAAAAAGTTGAGTGAGTCACCCCCTAGGATTAAAGATAATGTAAAAATAATTCTAAAATTTTTTTTTATTTTTTTACCACGCCTAAAAATACCGCCCTTTTCGTATTTTGTTATCTGTGTCGCCATCTTTTGTCCGATCATTACACTTTATATATCGCTGTTCACGGCTATATAAGGGCTACATTTCTCACTTTGTTAGTTTCTTACTACCACGTCAATTTCTAGTCATCATTTTTCAAAATTCGATTCGTACCCACCCTAATCAAATCGAGTACAAATCTAGTTTTTTTAAAATTATGACTATAAATTGACGTGTTAGTAAAAAACTATCAAAGAGAGAAATTTAGCCCTTACAGAGCAGCGAACAGCGATAAAATGTTATGATCGGACTCAAAATGGCGACACATTAAACAAAATACTAAAAGGGCGGTATTTGTAGGCGTGGTAAAAAAATATTTTTTTTTTTTTTAGAATTGTGTTAACATTACCTTTGATCCTAGGGGGTGACTGACGCAACTTTTTTTTTTTGTATGGAAGGCGAACCGCTCTACTGTTCACATATTACGTAACGCTATTCCCGCAGATTTTAATAGAAATATGCATACAAAATTCCTCTGGCGTAACAAAAGTCATATAGAATTTTTTTTTTCATATTCTGAAATCTACAATTCTCCCAACCCTGATCTAAGAAATATCTACCTTTATATATATAAATTTGTTATATAAAATTGATGACTTGTTTATTCAAGTTTTTTTTCTTTTTAGCAATTTTATACAGTTCGTTCTCTCGTTCAGAGTTACTCTGTCTTTAATTTCTCATTTCGTTCGTTTCTTTGTTTCGAAATAAAAGGGAGTTTTTAAAATTGAAATTCAAATATAACTACAAACAAACATATTTATATTTTTTATATACGATTTAATATATCAAAAATATACATACACATGCGTATTTATGTGGCTTCTGTTAAAATATATAATATATTAATAATTTTTTTGTTGTTATTAAAAAAACTCCATGATAAAACTTAAAACTGACTCATATTTGTATCTACTTACATATTTAGTCATTTTACCATAAGACTCTTTGGAGACATTAAATTATTCATATCAATAGACCTAAATCCGATTTGATAAAAATTATGACAAAAAAAAAACTGAACAAATCTAAAAGTAGTAGTATTCAAACCTTTAGCACTATAAAGGGAAGGTTATGTTGGGTTTGGGCTGATGTTTGTAACGCATATAAATATTATTCTGACACTTTCATTTAAGAAGAATTAATGATAGTAAGACATTTCTAGAGAAAAGTTGACGATATGAAGAAACTTCTAGAGAAAAGTTGACGATAGGAAGACATTTCTATAAAAAAGTTGACGATAGGAAGACATTTCTATAGAAAAGTTGACGATAGGAAGACATTTCTATAGAAAAGTTGACGATAGCAAGACTTTTCTATAGAAAAGTTGACGATAGCAAGACTTTTCTATAGAAAAGTTGACGATAGGAAGACATTTCTATAGAAAAGTTGACGATAGGAAGACATTTCTATAGAAAAGTTGACGATAGGAAGACATTTCTATAGAAAAGTTGACGATAGGAAGACATTTCTATAGAAAAGTTGACGATAGGAAGACATTTCTATAGAAAAGTTGACGATAGGAAGACATTTCTATAGAAAAGTTGACGATAGGAAGACATTTCTATAGAAAAGTTGACGATAGGAAGACATTTCTATAGAAAAGTTGACGATAGGAAGACATTTCTATAGAAAAGTTGACGATAGGAAGACATTTCTATAGAAAAGTTGACGATATGAAGACATTTCTATAGAAAAGTTGACGATAGGAAGACATTTCTATAGAAAAGTTGACGATATGAAGACATTTCTATAGAAAAGTTGACGATAGCAAGACTTTTCTATAGAAAAGTTGACAATAGCAAGACTTTTCTATAGAAAAGTTGACGATAGCAAGACTTTTCTATAGAAAAGTTGACGATAGCAAGACTTTTCTATAGAAAAGTTGACGATAGGAAGACATTTCTATAGAAAAGTTGGCGATATGAAGACATTTCTATAGAAAAGTTGACGATAGCAAGACTTTTCTATAGAAAAGTTGACAATAGCAAGACTTTTCTATAGAAAAGTTGACGATAGCAAGACTTTTCTATAGAAAAGTTGACGATAGTAAGACATGACATCAGTTTTGTAGACTAACATTGAGTCGAGTTTGACCGACTATTAAACTTTCTTACTTGGTTTCTTTTGGATCTTAATTACAATATTAAAATTTTATCTATCACCACAAAATGTTTGTTAAATATGATCTTGAAATACATTTTGTACCAATATTCACATAAATAAAAATATTTTTATATAGATAACGATATCTATGGCATGATATCTATCTTTTGAATATATTGATGTGATTGTTTTACTTAATGAGTAGACAGAAAGACAGATTCAATTTGTGTTAGAATATTCATTAAAAAATTAAAATGATATTTTAAGCCTTAAAACTATTAAGTAAAGACTCTATAACATAAAGTTGTTGCACTTCCATACTTTGATTTGCGCAATCTCCTCATTTTTTTAAATAACGTTATAACTCGAAAACCTAAAAAACGGTTAGCACCATTAAATTCAGAGTACTCGAGTTATCTTTACCCACAAGGTCTCCCTTTTGTCTGATTTTTCAACTAGCACAGTGTAATAGGTACTTTATTTCATGTTTATTTATTTTTAATTAATCGTATAAGTATATATTGTATGTATAAGATTTCGGTGGTAGGGTCTTTGCAATCGGTTCATATTTGAATATATGTCAAATTTATTATAATTAAATTTTATTAAAATCGGAGCAAAATGAAGTACAAAACCCCTAAAAATTGATCCTTTTCAACAACAGATAAGCTATCAGACTGTCAGTTGTTTTGGCAAAAATTTATTAAATATCGTTATGCATTTCATTTTAGTATTTTTTTAAGTTTGACAACTTATTTGAAACGAATTAAAAAACTTAAAATCTATTGAAAATTTTGAAGTGAAACCAATATTGACATATCTCAACTGTCAACATATCTAACGATATTTTCATTATATTGAAGTAGAGTGTTGTTAAAATTGATTAGGTTTCAAATTCTAAACTGATTTAAGATTTCAAATTATAAATTATTAATATTATAATATATTAATATGTTATTATATAATTTTTTTGTAAGATATTCTTTCCATTAAATTCATTAATTGTTATACATTTTACATAATTGAATTTCTAATGCAAATTCCATTGAAATGAAAATGATTCATGTTCACTTTTTTTTTGTATATATTTTTCGTTTTAATTTCCGTTTAAGTTGAATCACTATAAATTGAAATTAAAATAAAAATTATACTTAAATATAAATACTCGTAACTATTACTTTTGTTTTCGAATTTCCAGAAAACAAAGCAGACGCCACCAAAAGTGTTTGTAATACCGGTTTCGAATTGTCTGTAATCGAGTACAATCACTTTTATTTTAATGTGTCTCGACTGAGCCTCAGTCTCGCATCCTGGTAGTATTAGTTAGGCTAATGGTTGGTAACACCTTTAAAAACTTTAAAAACAAGTAAAAGTTTTATAATCGACAGTATCGAATCTGATATCATATTGTATTGATTAACAGTAAGGGACAAAAATGTTCTTGTAGTTCAATAAGTTAAAATTTTTAAAGAAAAATTTTCGGTATAAAATTTTTGTAGAAAAATTTTCGGTATAATATTTTTATAGAAAAAATTTCGGTATAAAATTTTTATAGAAAAAATTTCGGTATAAAATTTTTATAGAAAAATTTTCGGTATAAAATTTTTATAGAAAAATTTTCGGTATAAAATTTTTATAGAAAAATTTTCGGTATAAAATTTTTATAGAAAAATTTTCGGTATAAAATTTTTATAGAAAAATTTTCGGTATAAAATTTTTATAGAAAAATTTTCGGTAAAAAATTTTTATAGAAAAATTTTCGGTATAAAATTTTTATAGAAAAATTTACGGCAAAAAATTTTTTTAGAAAAATTTTCGGTATAAAATTTTTTTAGAAATATTTTCGGTATAAAATTTTTTTAGAAATATTTTCGGTATAAAATTTTTATAAAAAAATATTTATAGAAAAATTTTCGTTAAAAAATTTTTATAGAAAAATTTTTGGTATAAAATTTTTATAGAAAAATTTTCTGTATAAAATTTTTATAGAAAAATTTTCGGTTAAAATTTTTATAGAAAAATTTTCGGTATAAAATTTTTATAGAAAAATTTTCGGTATAAAATTTTTATAGAAAAATTTTCGGTATAAAATTTTTATAGAAAAATTTTCGGTATAAAATTTTTATAGAAAAATTTTCGGTATAAAATTTTTATAGAAAAATTTTCGGTATAAAATTTTTATAGAAAAATTTTCCGTGTAAAATTTTTATAGAAAAATTTTCGGTATAAAATTTTTATAGAAAAATTTTCGGTATAAAATTTTTTTAGAAAAATTTTCGGTATAAAATTTTTATAAAAAAATATTTACAGAAAAATTTTCGTTAAAAAATTTTTATAGAAAAATTTTCGGTATTAAATTTTTATAGAAAAATGTTGGTAAACAATTTTTATAGAAAAATTTTCGGTATAAAATTTTTATAGAAAAATTTTCGGTATAAAATTTTTATAGAAAAATTTTCGGTATAAAATTTTTATAGAAAAATTTTCGGTATAAAATTTTTATAGAAAAATTATCGGTATAAAATTTTTATAGAAAAATTTTCGGTATAAAATTTTTATAGAAAAATTTACGGTATAAAATTTTTTTAGAAAAATTTTCGGTATAAAATTTTTTTAGAAAAATTTTCGGTATAAAATTTTTTTAGAAAAATTTTCGGTATAAAATTGTTATAAAAAAATATTTATAGAAAAATTTTCGGTATAAAATTTTTATAGAAAAATTTTCGGTATAAAATTTTTATAGAAAAATTTTCGTTAAAAAATTTTTATAGAAAAATTTTCGGTATAAAATTTTTATAGAAAAATTTTCGGTATAAATTTTTTATAGAAAAATTTTCGGTATAAATTTTTTATAGAAAAATTTTCGGTATAAAATTTTTATAGAAAAATTTTCGGTATAAAATTTTTATAGAAAAATTTTCGGTAAAAAAATTTTTATAGAAAAATTTTCGGTAAAAAAATTTTTATAGAAAAATTTTCGGTATAAAATTTTTATAGAAAAATTTTCGGTATAAAATTTTTATAGAAAACTTTTCGGTATAAAATTTTTATAGAAAACTTTTCGATATAAAATTTTTATATCGTCTTATAATTTCATAAGGATTCCGAATATATATCCCTTTTCGTTTTTTGTAGTATTCGGGGTATTTAGTTACCTTTTTCCAACCTTGAGGTGAAGGGTACAATTATGATTCTATTTTGTTTTGTAGGTTAGACACAAACCGAATCAAGTATAATAAATTCTAAATATATAGCAAAATGTAATTGAAACGGCCCTAATATACTAGATAGATAAACAAATAATTTGGGCATAAAAGGGTTAAAAATGATGACGTCAGTATCATTTTTGAGAACTATACTCATATTTTTCAATATCTTAAGTATTTTTGATAAGAAATGACAAGTTAAATCTTCTAATAATTGATATAAAATAAACAAAATTTCCTAAAAAATATAATATTTTATTTCGTACCATTAAAACTGTTTCGATAACAACCGAATGACCAGACAGTTGGGTCAAAAATTTTGTAATTTTTGTTTTTATTATATTTTATTTGATTTCAAATTTTTGTATTTTTATTTTTTAAAAATTCATTAATACATGATGACATGATATGACAAATAAAATAAGTTTTATTTCTTGAATATCCATAAATAAATAGTAATTTTTTTTGGCAATAAAATAAATAAAGTGAAAATAACAAATTTTGTATTTAAGTAATTTTTATGGGACTTTTCAAAACTACCAGACGGCAAATCAGTATTGCAAGAGTTGGTTGGTGCCGCTTTGTTAAAAAAAAGACAAAATCCAATTTATAGCAACAAAATACATGGTTCTAGAGAACAAAGAAATATAATCTCGAACATTGTTGCCACGACACTATTATTTTTGTAAACATTGGGAATATTTTTGTAAATATGGGGAATATTTTTCAAAACAGAAATAATATTAAACAATTTTAGATTTTTTTTAGATATTTTCCATCCAAGAATTTGTTTATAGAACAATTTTTAATTAAAAAAATTTTCTTTGGAAAATTGTTCAATAAAAATTTAATTTTATAGAAAATTTTTCGATAAAAATATTTTTCTGCAAAAATTTTCGATGAAAATATTTTTATATCAAAAAATTTGAAAATTTTTTCATACAAAATTTTTCTATAATTTTTGAGGAAAAATTTTCTATAGAAAAATTTTTAATAAAAAAAATTTGCTATAGAAAAATTTTTGATAAAAAATTTCCATAGAAAAATTTTAGATAAAAAAATTTTCCAAAAGGAAGTGTATTTGCATTTGATCCCAAATCTGTTACATTTATTTATTAATGTAACAGACCAATTTATTGATAAAAAGCCAAAAAATGTTTGCGGAGAAACCAAATTCCTCGACGCGTTTCGATGGTTGGTTAAGCCATCTCTTCAGGAGGATTATCCCCAATTTAGACAGATCGAAAACCTCGCATTATTACTAAATTTACAAACATAACTATTAAGAATTATGTTCATAAACCAAAAGTAAAAGCGTAGATTATCGACTGAACAAAAACAAACATTTTTCAGTTTTCATCTACCTTCACTTCCCACATTCTTGCTGTAGCCGTCGGCTACTATAAAAAACATTTTTTATCAAAAATTTTTCTATAGAAAATTTTTTTCTTAAAAATTTCTCTGTAGAACATTTTTTTATCAAAAAATTTTTCTATAGAAAAATTTTTGATAAAATTTTTTATCAAAAAATTTTCTATAGCAAATTTTTTTTATTAAAAATTTTTCTATAGAAAATTTTTCCTCAAAAATTATAGAAAAATTTTTGATGAACAAATTTTCAAATTTTTTGATATAAAAAATATTTTCATCGAAAATTTTTACAGAAAAATATTTTTATCGAAAAATTTTCTATAAAATTTAATTTTTATTGAACAATTTTCCAAAGAAAAATTTTTTTTTATCAAAAAATTTTTCTATATATTTTCTACAGAAAATTTTTTGACAAAAAAATGTTCCATAGAAAAATTTTGTATACAAAAATTTTCTATAGAAAATTTTTTGATAAAAAATTTTGGATAAAATATTTTCTATCGAAAAATTTTTAATAAAAAATTTTGGATAAAAAAATTTTCTACAGAAAAATTTTTGATAAAAAAATTTTTTACATAAAATTTTTGATATAAAAATTTTCTATAGAAAAATTTTTGAACAAAAATTCTAATTTTTGATAAAAAAAATTTTCTATAGAAAAATTTTTGATAAAAAAATTTTCTACAGAAAAATTATTGATAAAAAAATTTACTATAGAAAAATTGATGATTTTTTATGGACAAATTTTTGATAAAGAAAATTTCTATAGAAACATTTTTGATAAAGAAATTCTATAGAAACATTTTTGATATAAAAATTTGTATAGAAAAATTTTTGATATAAAAAAAAATGTTCTATACAAACATTTTTGATAAAAAAAATTTCTATAGAAACATTTTTGATAAAAAAAATTTTCTATAGAAAAATTTTTGATAAAAACATTTTCTATAGAAAAATTTTAGATAAAAAATTTAAATAGAAAAATTTTAGATAAAAAAATTTTCCGTTAAAAAAATTTTTGTAAGAAAATTTTCTATAGAAAAACTTTAGATAAAAAAAATATATGAAAATTTTTGACAAAAAAAAATTTCCATAGAAAAATTTTTGATAAAAAAATTTTCTATAGAAAAATTTTTGATAAAAAAATTTTCTATAGAAAAATTTTTGATAAAAAAATGTTCTATAGAAAAATTTTTGATAAAAAAATTTTCTATAGAAAAATTTTTGATAAAAAAATTTTCTATAGAAAAATTTTTGATAAAAAAAAAAAATTTTCTATAGAAAAATTTTTGATAAAAAAAAAAAATTTTCTATAGAAAAATTTTTGATAAAAAAAATTTTCTATAGAAAAATTTTTGATAAAAAAAATTTTCTATAGAAAAATTTTTGATAAAAATATTGTCTGTAGAAAAATTTTTGATAAAAATATTTTCTGTAGAAAAATTTTTGAGAAAAAAAATATATTCTATAGAAAAATTTTTGATAAAAAATTTTTGATAAAATATAGAAACGTTTTAAAAAGAAAAAGTTTACTACTCCATTTATTTTTTTAAATATTTTTATCAACAATTTTTTTAAAGACAATATTTTTATCAAAAAATAACTGATTGTTGCTGGGGCTCGTTTGCCTCGCTTCTGCACTTTTCTGGTGGTACACCAGAATAAGTTGAATTAAAATGTTATTTATTTTGAATTATCCTGGTGGTACACCAGAATAAAACTTTATTATTTTTAAGATACTCTCAAGGTAGTACACCGAGAGAGGCGGATCAGAAAGGTTTTAACTCAATGGTTTTCAAAGTAGAAGTGACGATTTATTCAAAAATATTCATACTTATATACTAAACCTTAAACTAAACAAAAATTTGAATAAAAAAATAGAACAAAAAAAAAAAAAAGAATTGTATAATTTAGATTTTAAGTAAGCCGGAATTGTTTATGCTGCACTTAAATATTTTCACACGCAGCCCAGACACAGTGTTGGATTTCGTACTGTCTGGCTGGTAATTTGAATACCACGTGTAAGCTGACGCAGTAATTCCCACACTTGGTTGGCTAGAATGTGGGAAAACAAAATATTTGGACAAAACGAAAAAATATGGAATAATAAAGTTTAATTCTATTTAAGATTTGTTTTTATTTTGCTACCGAAAATAAAACAAATCATAAAGAATTAACATATTGCGACCCCTAGGGCTTCGTAAGTATTACTGAGACAGCATAAATTAATTCCGGCAGCTTAATCTAATTCTTAAAAGGCAATATTAAGCTGGTGGATCTTCTGAAATATCCCATGTTGATCTTGGAGCAGGTTGCGGGTCTGCACGATGGGTGGTGGCTCTTTTTTTTAATATGCATTTTCTTAGTAGCACAATAAGTATTATTAAAATGAGCGCTATTCCCGAATAACTAACTGCCAAGCTATGTACTTCATGACTGCTTGTTGTAATTGGTATTTCGCGTAGTTGTGCCTTCACCTTTTCCTGCAAACGAGTTATTTCTTCAATACTTGACCGGTACATCAAAGATTTCGTCAGGTTGTCCACATTGTGCAGTGGATTGAAGAATGACATCTTATTGGCTGTATCGGATTGATGAAGTGTTGATGTGATAGTTTGATGACTGGTTATCGTGATAATTTCATTTTTCATGGTACATCCTGCTGGTAGCGTGAGTAACCCAGTGCCTTGCAAAAGCTGATAATTGCTCTTCCCGTTGCAAACTGAGCTTAATTTGAGTTGTTGAAGAGTTGCGACCAGCCACTGGTTCTTTTTATACAGTTGATACCACACGTTGTTGTTAGTTATTACTTCTATAGTGCAGCCTGCATCTGATTCATTATTAAATAAATGTATCTCGCAGCTGCATATTGGTGAACCCTTGTGATGAATGGCTTGGATATTTGGGCATAAAAAGGTTCTGGGTTCAAGTGTTTTGCAGTCAAGAAGTTTCTTATCATCCATTGTGAAATATTTATCACGATGAGCGTTAAGGGCTATCATTTTGGATGTTGGTATGACAGCTATTAATGAATCGTTTATTCCTTGTGGAACTGGCGTAAGGTAAAACAAATCATATTCATTTGGATTTGATAAAGGAATGAACAAGGTGCAGATGATATGCTCGTTCGAGATTGATGCATGAGCTGCCGCTATCCCATATACATTGATGATATCCACAACTGGTAGTGTAAGATCTGTTGGAAGATTTGCTTTTATGTTGGCAACTTCAATAGAAAATTGTTCTGGGGTGAGTAGAATAGGGCTGATTCGACCATGATAAGTGTCCGCTAACAAATTAATCATAGATGTGTGCATTTTTTGTAAATTGTCTGCAATTATAATTAACTGGACACTGAGAGATAAAATGAGCTGTGATCGGTGGTTATTGTCATTGTTTGTGAGGTTCATGAGCCTGCTGATTTTCAAGTTGACCTTTTCAAAGCTATTTTGAGTCCGAGCTTCAGTCTGCCTCATAAGGTTAAGGGTAGAGTCCAGAAAGGATGTTTGATTCCGCAGTAGACCTTGTAGTCGGGCTTCGTCGTTTTTAATGATGTTGATTGTGTCGGACATTTGTTCAGCATATTTTGCATCCAGAACACCGAACAAGGAATTCGCTATGTTGCCGACTATATCTATTGCCCCTCGTTTGTTCCGTTTAGCGAGATTTTCTAGACCGGCCTGCATTTCATCCTGGATATTGTGGAAATGGGTTATCAGTCCGGTACATTGAGCGTTGAAGTATGGGTGATTGCAGGCCTTCATCAAGGAATTAGTTCCGTTAATTAAAAGCTGCAATTCCTTGTGAAATGGTGCCAGTTCGAAATATATAAGCAGTTTCCACTCTGAGAGGATTGGTTTAATTTTACCAATCTGCTCAAAATGTATACCAGGATTGCTTTTAATTTGAGTATAAGTGATTTGTTGGCATGTCACTAATGGAAGAAACAATGCTATAATCACGAGCATAATTGTTGTGGTCAAGTTGACACGTTTCGGACGTGGTGCATCTTTGCTTTTGTCACTGGGCTCGGGGCTTCGTTTGAGGTGTAGAGAATTATTTCCATTTTCATCGTCAGGTGGTTCCAAGGGGAGCGGAGCGAGTAAGTGGATGGCTCGCTTAATGACACCAGTTGAGGTTTTAACCGCGGCTGTCCTGACAAACCCGTCGGGCCCAGGAAATGTTTCAATTACTTTACCGAGTCGCCAGTTCATGACAGGTAAATTATCTTTAATCACAACTATGGTGCCGAGTTGCAGATTTTGAGACTTAGTTTGCCACTTGTTGCGCTGCTGGAGTTCATTGAGATATTCCTGCGACCATCGCTTCCAAAATTGATGTTTAATTCGAGACACTAATTCCCAACGTTTTGCCAAGTTTGATGATGTTGTTTGAGCAGTCGCGTCAACTTGAGCCGTGAGAGGCTCCCCAATCAAGAAATGTCCAGGAGTTAGTGCAGCGTCATCATTCGGATTATTTGGTAATGGTGCAATTGGCCTTGAGTTCAGGATCGCTTCAACCTCTATGACAATGGTTTCCATTTCTTCATACGTCAGGGATGCGCTTGATATTTCCTTGATCAAAAGACCTTTAGCGGATTTTACTGCCGCTTCCCATAGTCCACCGAAATGCGGAGATCGTGGAGGTATAAAATGGAAATTAATGTTTTTAATTGCACATTCCCGTTGGATTGTTTCTTGAGCCCCTGTAGAAAATATTGCGGTGGATAACTCCTCCAGTTGAGTTCGTGCTCCCACGAAGTTGGTAGCGTTATCACTATAAAGATTCTGACAATGCCCTCTTCGACTTATAAACCTCTTGAGTGCTCCAATGAATGCATCGGTTGTGAGGTCCGTTACCAGTTCTAGATGAACTGCTTTTGTAGCAAAGCAACAAAAAACAGCAATATACGCCTTCTGAGGTCGTTTCCCTCTGGTTTTGAAGTGCACCCATATTGGACCGCAATAGTCAACACCTGCGTTGATGAAGGGTCTTGAAGGCGTCACTCTCGTTCTTGGTAAATTTCCCATAATTTGTTGAAGAAGTTTTGGTTTTGCTCTTGCGCACTGTATGCATTTATGGACAGTTTCACGAGCCAAGTGTTTTCCCTTAATAGGCCAAAATCGTTGTCTTATGGTTGCAAGGAGTGCGGTGGGACCGCAATGTTTATTCTCCCTGTGTACTGACTCGAAGATTAGTCGACTTATTATATCATTAAAGGGCAAAAGCATGGGGTGTTTTGCATTAAAACTCAATGGCGATTCTTCTAGTCTACCTCCAACTCTTATTATATTATTTTCATCTAAGAATGGTGATAAGCCTTTGATCGGACTTGATCTTTTAAGTTCCTTCTGTTTTTGCAGCAGTTGGATATCTTCCTTGAAATTCGAATGCTGTGTGGTTCGAACAATAATGACAATGGCGTCGTGGAGCTCAAATGGAGTGAGAGTTGGCCTGATTTGTCGCTCTTGCTTGCAGGTTTTGGCATTTTTTATGAATCTTAGAACATATCCGACAACTCGTTGAAGCGTTTTCAGTGAGTTTCTGTGGTTGATTCTGTGCAACAGATTTTCACCCTCAGCCGATACCAGTAAATTGTGATGGGTTTGTTTCTTCTCAATAATGGCTGAGTCAGAAGTTGGATGGAAGTCTGAAGGCCAATGTTTCTCGTCACCGTGAAGGAAAAATGGCCCGTACATCCAGTGGGGTGTTTGTTGTAACTGCTGTGGGTTCAATCCTCTAGATATGATGTCTGCTGGGTTGTCTTTGGAGCTCACATGTCTCCATTGCTCTGGTTTGGTGGTTTCTTGAATAGAAGCGATCCGATTTGCCACGAATGTATGATAAGAAGACGATCTCGAGTTTATCCATGTTAACACAATTGTTGAATCAGTCCAATAAAAGGTTGGTGTTGTAGTCATTTCTAAATCATGTTTAACTTTTGCAGCTAAGTTAGCTCCCAATTGAGCAGCACATAACTCCAGCCTTGGAAGTGTTTGCTGTTTAAGAGGAGCTATACGCGATTTTGCACATAATAAGTATACGATGATTGTTTTATTTGGTAGAAATGTTCTAACGTATATTGCTGTTCCATATGCCTTCTCGGAAGCGTCAGTAAAGACATGCAGCTGAGTGTTGTGGGGGACCTGGCCTTTGTATATATGTCGATGAACTTGAAAGTTTTCGAGCTCGTTAAGATTGTTTCGAAAGTCACGCCAACGAGAGTTAAATTCTGCAGGCACCGCTTCATCCCATGAAAGGTTTAGAGTCCACAGCTCCTGGACAAACATTTTTGCTTTGACCACCACAGGGGACAAGAGTCCAAGAGGATCAAAAATACGTGCCAAATCTGAAGTTACTGTTCTCTTGGTTACTGCCTTGATTGGTGCTATGTTGACCTTGATCTTAAGTTGATCATTTTTGGGTAACCAAGCCAGTCCCAGGGTTTTTGTGTAATCAGCTTCCTCTGTGGAGAAGTCGAGGCTGATTTCTTGCTCACCTTCTGGTATGTTACGAAGCAGCTGAGGATGATTGGCGCACCACTTTCGTAAGTTGAACCCATACTGGGCCATGACTTGTTGCAATTGGCGTTGAGTTTCCAGCGCTGTATTTAAATTGTCAGCACCACCTAATCCATCATCGACATAAAAGTTTTTCTCCAAAAAACCAGCTGCTAATGGGAAATAGGCCTTGTTACGCTGGCTGATTTCCTTCAAGCATCTTGTTGCTAAGTATGGAGCTGGCCTGGTTCCATATGTGACGGTGTTTAATGTAAAATAGCTGATGGGTTCCGTGATACTACTTCGCCACAGAATAATCTGGTATTGTCGGTCCTTGGGATGGATTGATATTTGGCGAAACATTTTTTCTATATCAGTAGTAAAAACGAAACGCGGCATTCGAAATCTCAGCAAAATACTAAACAGTTCATTCTGTAGTGATGGTCCGGTATGCAAAATATCGTTTAGAGATTTTCCTGATGATGTTTTCGAGGAGGCATCAAATACCACCCTAAGTTTGGTGGTGCTGCTTTCTGGTCGTAGTATACAGTGGTGGGGAATAAAGTATTTAGGCCCTTCCACTTTGTCTATGTTGATTTTGGTCATGTGCCCTAATGTTTCATATTCATTCATGAATTGCGTGTATTGTTGTTTTAAGGTATTATCTTTGGATAGTCGTCGTTCCAATGACAGAAATCGATTGAAGGCTATACTATGTGAGGTTCCTAAAGCAGACTTTTCAGTACAGAATGGGAGTCTTACTACGAACCTTCCATTCTTGTCACGTGTATGGTGCTGATTAAAGTGTGCCTCACATTGTGCATCATGAGGCGACAAGTTTTGCTGTGTGCTTCCGATCTCCTCGAGATTCCAAAATCTCTCAATTGCCACATCCATTTTATCCTCGTTCGTTAGGACCCCACACGTGGCTGCCGACAGATGTTGACCAGATACCTTTCCTGATACTATCCAGCCCAAAGTTGTGTTTTGTAATACTGGAATATCCTCAGCAAGTTTGATTTGTCCAATTGCGAGCAATTGGTGATAATATTCTGCTCCCAAAAGGATGTCAATTTTGTCTGGACGATTAAATGTTGGGTCTGCCAATGTTATATTGTTTGGAATCGGCCAGTTGTCAATGTGAATAAGTTGGGAAGGTTGAGGAGCAATTATTTGTGGCAACACGAATGCCTCCAAACGCGCTGAAAAATTGTTAAGTCGAGATTCAAGTGTTATGTTGACTCGGTGTTGAACCCTGGTTTGGTTTTTCCCAATGCCATTGATTGAGATTGATGCAGACCTTGCGGGGAGTCCGAGTCGGGTGACTAATCTTTCGGTAATTAGATTGACTTGCGATCCTGAATCGAGAATCGCCTTGCATTCTGTTTCCAAACCATTTGCCTTAACCTTTATCAAAGCTGTGCCGAGTAAAACATAGGGCTTGTGGGCAGAAGAATTCACAGCCATGCCTTCTACTATAACTGCTGGTGTAGTGACGAGGGAGGTCGCTTGGCCTGATGATTGATTACTAGCTGGGTTGGAAGATGTTCCAGGTTCTGTGGATGTCGCATTTCCTTGTGGGGTTTTTTCAAGGTGAACCAGCGTATGGTGCTTTTTTCCACATTTTTGGCAGCGGCCTGAGATCGTACACTGTTTGGTTGTATGACTATTGTTAAAACAATTTACGCATAACCTTTGTTTCTGGACAAGGTTGAGTCGGTTTTTTGGGCTCAGTGATATGAATTCCTTGCATCGATATAATGGGTGAGGATCTCTCTTGCAACTAACGCATTGTCGGCTGTCGAGCCGAGGTTGAGTAGTAAGCGTGCAGGTTTTAGGATTGTTGACAGCAGTTTTCTCTTTGTATCCCATAGCTTCAAGAGTATGGAAGTGGTTTTCTAGGAAGGCTAAAAAGTCGCTTAGTTTTTGTAGCTCCTTAGGATTTGAAATCGTCTGTTCATATTGGCTATAAACAGTTTTGTCCACCTTTTTAACTAAAAGGTGGATTAAAAGCGGGTCCCATGACGTAGTCTGAAGTCCCATATTGGATAGAGCTGCTAAGCACTCCCTTGTTGTGTCATGCAACCGTTTGATAGTGCTCAAAGTATTAGCGCCGGAAGGTTGATCGAGAAGCTTCTGGATGGCAGTAGCTACCATGATTCTCTTGTTTTCATAACGGTTTACTAGCAGCTGCCACGCCGCCTTGTAATTTTCTCCCGTAATAGGGAGATGATTTATAAGATTTGCTGCTTCGCCAGTGACGTTGGTTTTTAAATACCACATCTTATGCACTTCACTCATCTGTTGCTCGTGAATAATTCTAGTAAACAGATCCGAAAACGAAGGCCACTTCATGTAATCACCGTTAAATTGGGTAATAGTGATGGTGGGTAATGGTAAGGAAGAGGTCCTTGCTGTTGTTTCCGGGGTTGAGGAGGTAAGTTGGCTAATAGCACTTGTGAGATTTATAATTGCAGACTCAGCCTCCTTCTCTAGCCGAACATATCGCGATGACTCATAACCGGCTTCTTCTGGAGACTGATATGTGTCCACTATTTGGTCGTTCATTTGATCTATTTGTTGCCATAACTGAGTGATTGTGGCCCTTTTGACCTCATAGTAACATTTTTCCTGGCCTCTGATCTGAAGACCATCGAACTGTCTTTCTAATGCCGCCATTTTCGCTAGAGAGCGGCTGATAAGGCCTTTGTGACCTCCGGCTGTGGCTGGTAGCTGATCTTTATTGTGTGATGGGAGATCAAGACGCTCTTTGGGTTCTAATGCTTGGCTCTCACGTTCCATCAATGTTATATGTTGGAATGCCATGGTTTTGATTTTGGTATAGTAATCCTCTGTGAAGTACTCATCAGAGGTGGGAACGTCCTTCAAAGCCCTCAACTTATTGTCGACTTCCTCGAACTGAGTCCATGAGGTTTTAAGCTTGGCTAGTCGTTCCTGGTAGTAAGTCGGGGTTTTGCGAATTTTGGAATCCTTCGAGAAATTCCTTACAATACGGGCAATCTCTTCTCCAGTTTCCTTCAGTAGGCTAAGAAGGTAGGTTGAATTTTCCATGATGAATGCAGCCTTTTCTTAAGTGTCCTGTCACGGTCGCCAAATGATTGTTGCTGGGGCTCGTTTGCCTCGCTTCTGCACTTTTCTGGTGGTACACCAGAATAAGTTGAATTAAAATGTTATTTATTTTGAATTATCCTGGTGGTACACCAGAATAAAACTTTATTATTTTTAAGATACTCTCAAGGTAGTACACCGAGAGAGGCGGATCAGAAAGGTTTTAACTCAATGGTTTTCAAAGTAGAAGTGACGATTTATTCAAAAATATTCATACTTATATACTAAACCTTAAACTAAACAAAAATTTGAATAAAAAAATAGAACAAAAAAAAAAAAAGAATTGTATAATTTAGATTTTAAGTAAGCCGGAATTGTTTATGCTGCACTTAAATATTTTCACACGCAGCCCAGACACAGTGTTGGATTTCGTACTGTCTGGCTGGTAATTTGAATACCACGTGTAAGCTGACGCAGTAATTCCCACACTTGGTTGGCTAGAATGTGGGAAAACAAAATATTTGGACAAAACGAAAAAATATGGAATAATAAAGTTTAATTCTATTTAAGATTTGTT
The DNA here is from genome assembly GCA_933228675.1 of Stomorhina lunata. NCBI lineage: Eukaryota > Metazoa > Arthropoda > Insecta > Diptera > Rhiniidae > Stomorhina > Stomorhina lunata. The sequence continues at coordinate 154,208,931 of OW121740.1, read as the reverse complement.
TTTATTTTGCTACCGAAAATAAAACAAATCATAAAGAATTAACAATAACAAAATAGTCGGGATGTAAATATTATTCAAAAAGAAGTGTATTTGCATTTGATCCCAAACCTGTTACATTTATTTTTGTTCAGTCGATAATCTACGCTTTTACTTAATAGTTATGTTTGTAAATTTAGTAATAATGCGAGGTTTTCGATCTGTCTAAATTGGGGATAATCCTCCTGAAGAGATGGCTTAACCAACCATCGAACTGCGTCGAGGAATTTGGTTCCTCCGCAAACATTTTTTGGCTTTTTATCAATAAATTGATCTGTTACATTCAGAGCTTCGAAAGGCTTAATTAAATATTAGCTTAATTCCTAGGAATTCAAAAATGATTTAACAATACCTTAAGTTTAATTCCCATAAAACAATTAAAAAAAATATGTTGATTTTTAATTCTTAGTGAATTGATTCACATGGGAATTTAAAATCAACTTGAATGAATAAAATGTTTCTTCATTCCTCTACTCCAATTTGAATTAACATTTTTTATTCTTAATTAAAACCAGTCCAAATTGAATTAAAATATTTTTTGGTAATTCATTTTGTGCAAAGCATTAGGGTGGATATAAACTAAAGATACTTGATTTTAAATCAAAAACTTTAATTCTGACTTTTTCGAGGGAAAAGTTTTTTAAACTATACCACTCATTGAATAAAAGTATATCAAACCAAAAAACGAAAATTTAAGTTTTAATTTATAGGGTATTATTGGATCAAGTGCGATATACATTTTTTGTAAAAACCCTAGATATAAAATAGAACAAAATTTATCATAACCTATTAAAATATTCTTGTGTTTTATCAGAAAGCATACACATTTAATAAATGTATGCATGTATTCTTTAATGTTCGTTCAAAAAAACGGTACTACCCTAATGTGGCTATTTCACCGCAAACTTGTGTATATTTTGCATTTATTTGTTAAACTATAACTTTTAAAAGATATTTAGATATGCAGGAATATAGTAATATTAATGGTCTTTCGTTTATAATGACCTAATCTTTACCAGAAATTCAATCAGTGAAGGAATCTGCTTAATTAAAAATTTTTTCTAAAAAAATTTATAAAAATAATTTGTTTTTTGTGACATTAGTTATTGTAAATACATACATATACATGTAAAATGTGCTAATGTGTAAGAGTATATTATCTCTGGTTTTGTTGTGTTGCTGCGAAATAATGGAGTTTATATGTTTTCGAATCTGGATGAGATTATAGATTATGTGTACAAAAAAATCTTTAGTTTTATGTGTATCTATATTTTATTTTAAATAGTTTTTCTGATCTTATGACCAATAACAAAGAATTTTTTTAAAAAGTTTTACTGTAGTGTATTGCACTAAGAATCCCAATTTATTACAATTATTTATTATTGTAATAAATAGTTTTTTGATAAAACCAAAAAATGTTGGTGGGGAAACCTTTCCTCGACGCGTTTCGATGGTTGGTTAGACCATCTCATCAGGAGGATTATCCCTAATTCTAGACAGAGCGAAAACCTCACATTATGTATAATCTGAGGGACTAAATAAATACGAATTATTGTTATTGTGTCCAACAAATATCAACATAAAGCGAAGATTATCATCCGAACAGAAACACACAAACATTTTTCAGTTTTATCATTTCTTTATTTTTTTAAATTTCGCCTAAGTCAACTTAATAAATTTTTGAATTTTTCTACAAAAATGTTATTTGTATATGCCCTGCAGTCTCTAAAAAACATCAGTTCCTTAGCAGGAAGATATATTACATAGCTGAGATACATACACAATTATGATGGAATTAGAATAAAATTACAAAATTCAGTACAATTAGAAAATGCATATATACATATGTATATATGTCGATAATGAATAAATCACATTTTAATCATATGAGTTTTCATACATATTTTTTAGACAAACCAAGTCCACGGTTTTGTTAAAATCGAGATGGAAATCATCTCAGCTTAAAAACCCTTTTTTAACCCAATAACTTAAGAAAGAGTCATTTCTTTATCCTCTAAAATGGGGGCTTTTTTTCATGGGTATTAAATGATATTTAATCCCTAATGCAATCCTGAAACTTATTTTATGGTTAAGGACTTGTTTTGTTGAGATTTATTTTATTCCGCTCATTTATAGGTATTATATATTTTGGAACTGTAGGGTTCGTTTGAATACATTTATTTTTGTATGCCTTTACAAAATGATTTGTTTATAAAATTTTTAATTATTTTTGTATAAGATTAAGAATTGAAATAATTTAAATTAAATCTAACTGATTTTAAATTCCCGAAGAATTAATTCTTAAAAGTTAAGGCTTATGACTTGATTCAGGTGAATGTATTATGGGAATGATATAAACACTAAAATAAATTTGATTTTAAAATATGGAATTAGGAATTGAGCCTTTCGAACCTCTGGTTACATTAATAAATAAATGTAACAGGTTTGGGATCAAATGCAAATACACTTCTTTTTGGAGAATATTTTTATCAAAATTTTTTCTATAGAAAATTTTTTTATCAAAATTTTTTCTATAGAAAATTTTTTTATCAAAATTTTTTCTATAGAAAATTTTTTTATCAAAAATTTTTCTATAGAAAATTTTTTTATCAAAAATTTTTCTATAGAAAATGTTTTTATCAAAATTTTTTCTATATTTTTTTTATCCAAAATTTTTCTGTAGAAAAATTTTTGATAACAAATTTTCTATAGAAACATTTTTGATAAAAAGTTTTCTATAGAAAAATTTTTTATATAAAATTTTTGATAACAAATTTTCTATAGAAACATTTTTGATAAAAAGTTTTCTATAGAAAAATTTTTTATATAAAATTGTTTTATAGAAAAATTTTTTATAAAAAAATTTTCTATAGAAAAGTTTTTGATAAAAAATTTTCGATAGAAAAATTTTTGATAAAAAAATTTTCTTCGAAAAAATTTTTATAGAAAAATTTTTGCGACGACCCGTGTTTATTTTGGACTTAAATTTTTTTTAAAGAAACATTTTCGTTTCTAAATTTTCTAAAGAAAAATTTTTCTTCTGAAATTTTTAAAAACAAATTTTCTTTTCAAAATTTCCTAAGGAAATTTTTTTTTTGTAAATTTTAATTTTTCTTTATAGAATACTTTTGGTTAAACATTTTTATATATTTATATCTAATATTTTTTTATTTGATATGACTCTCTATTTTAATTTAATATTTGTTTTACCTTAAACAATATTTTTTTATCTTAAAAGTTTAACAAACAATAAAAAAAACTTTCAAAGTATTTTATGGCTGAAAAAAAAAAATTTATAATGTTGCAATTTTTAAAACGTAATTTAAGTTTTTTGTTATAAAATTATTGAAAATGTTTATTTTGTTAATTTATTTATTTATGTCTTCATTTTTATTTGTTAAAGTTTTAAACAAAGAAATATTTATAAAAACACAATCAAAAATTGAATTTTAATAAATTATTTGAAAAATTGAACTTATTGGAGCAATTAATTTATAACAGAGCTTCGAAAGGCTTAATTAAATATTAGCTTAATTCCTAGGAATTCAAAAATGATTTAACAATACCTTAAGTTTAATTCCCATAAAACAATTTAAAAAAATGTGTTGATTTTTAATTCATAGTGAATTGATTCACATGGGAATTTAAAATCAACTTGAATGAATAAAATGTTTCTTCATTCCTCTACTCCAATTTTAATTAACATTTTTTATTCCTGATTAAAACCAGTCCAAATTGAATTAAAATATTTCTTGGTAATTCATTTTGTGCAAATCATTAGGGTGGATATAAACTAAAGATACTTGATTTTAAATCAAAAACTTAAATTCTGACTTTTTCGAGGGAAAAGTTTTTTAAACTATACCACTCATTGAATAAAAGTATATCAAACCAAAAAACGAAAATTGAAGTTTTAATTTATAGGGTATTATTGGATCAAGTGCGATATACATTGTTTGTAAAAACCCTAGATATAAAATAGAACAAAATTTATCATAACCTGTTAAAATATTCTTATGTTTTATCAGAAAGCATACACATTTAATAAAAGTATGCATGTATTCTTTAATGTTCGTTTAAAAAAACGGAACTACCCTAATGTGGCTATTTCACCGCAAACTTGTGTATATTTTGCATTTATTTGTTAAACTATAACTTTTAAAAGATATTTAGATATGCAGGAATATAGTAATATTAATGGTCCTTCGTTTATAATGACCTAATCTTTACCAGAAATTCAATCAGTGAAGGAATCTGCTTAATTAAAAATTTTTTCTAAAAAAAATTATAAAAATAATTTGTTTTTTGTGACATTAGTTTTTGTAAATACATACATATACATGTAAAATGTGCTAATATGTAAGAGTATATTATCTCTGGTTTTGTTGTGTTGCTGCGAAATAATGGATTTTATATGTTTTCGAATCTGGATGAGATTATAGATTATGTGTACAAAAAATCTTTAGTTTTATGTGTATCTATATTTTATTTTAAATAGTTTTTCTGATCTTATGACCAATAACAAAGAATTTTTTTATTTTTTTAAATTTCGCCTAAGTCAACTTAATAAATTTTTGAATTTTTCTACAAAAATGTTATTTGTATATGCCCTACAGGTCTAAAAAACATCAGTCCCTTAGCAGGAAGATATATTACATAGCTGAGATACATACACAATTATGATGGAATTAGAATAAAATTACAAAATTCACTACAATTAGAAAATGTATATATACATATGTATACCTACATGTCGATAATGAATAAATCACATTTTAATCATATGACTTTTCATACATGTTTTTTAGACAAACCAAGTCCACGGTTTTGTTAAAATCGAGATGGAAATCATCTCAGCTTAAAAACCCTTTTTTAACCCAATAACTTAAGAAAGAGTCATTTCTTTATCCTCTAAAATGGGGACTTTTTTTCATGGGTATTAAATGATATTTAATCCCTAATGCAATCCTGAAACTTATTTTATGGTTAAGGACTTGTTTCGTTGAGATTTATTTTATTCCGCTCTTTTATAGGTATTATATATTTTGGAACTGTAGGGTTCGTTTGAATACATTTATTTTTGTATGCCTTTACAAAATGATTTGTTTATAAAATTTTTAATTATTTTTGTATAAGATTAAGAATTAAAATAATTTAAATTAAATCTAACTGATTTTAAATTCCCTAAGAATTAATTCTTAAAAGTTAAGGCTTATGACTTGATTCAGGTGAATGTATTATGGGAATGATATAAACACTAAAATAAATTTGATTTTAAAATATGGAATTAGGAATTGAGCCTTTCGAACCTCTGATTTATAAGAAGAATAAAATTGAGTTGATATGTCTCGGTTTGTTAAAACCCTACTTTAGTTATTAAAAAAGACATTTTGAAAACAAAGATAAATACTTTTAGAATTAAAAACTTTCACAAAATATTGTTTATCCAAATAAAAGAGATCTTTAAAATGTGCTGGTAATGTGTTACACCACATGTTGGTAGTATGTTATGGTATACCACATTATTTTCTTAGATTTTTACTGGTGAAAATCACAAAGAAGGTACAAAAGCGTCTACTGCTATTATGCAAAAAATTAAGGTAACCAGAGACTTAGCCGATTTCACCCATTTTCAATACACAACTTTCTAAAGATATCCAAAATACTGCTGTAAAATTTTGTCCGTCTAGTTCTTTTCATTAAGGTGCTATCGCACTACCATTTAACGGACAGATGGACACAAACCCCTATTTTTGTGTTCCCGTAAGTTTTTATATGGGAGTTATGGTCAAATGGTCAAAATTTTGCACACTGGCTAGCATTGACATAAGACTTAATTGTACTTAGTGGCCACAGCTAGTATAGTTTATTATTTATTCGCGTTAAAATGTAATTTAGGTGAAATTTAGGCTGTTACCGTAAGTGTTTTGTATGGGAGGTATGGTTAAATGTGAACCGATTTCGATGAAATTTTATATGAATACTTTTCTGTGCAATTTTATCATCATATCTGTTATAATTTGTCATTTATTAGCGAATAAGCGATTGGCCTAGGCGAGGTTATACGGGAGCTATGAGCAAATGTAACCCGATTTCTCCCAATTTTGATGCCAACATTTTTCAAGAAATAAAGACAATTTTTGCAGTGTTAGTGGCCTAGCTTCTTAAATTTCAGGCCCTATCGGCCTTCAACACACACACAGACAGACAGACAGATCGCTGCGATCAAAGGTTTTAAAAAATTTCCTATAAAAACAGAAAATTTTTGAAAAATTTCCTATAAAAATAGAAAATTTTTCAAAAATTTCTTATAAAAATAGAAAATTTTTGAAAAATTTCCTATAAAAATAGAAAATGTTTGAAAAATTTCCTATAAAAATAGAGAATTTTTGAAAAATTTCACAAAAAAATAGGAAATTTTTGAAAAATTTCCTATAAAAAGAGAAAATGTTTGAAAAATTTCCTATAAAAATAGAAAACTTTTGAAAATTTCCTATAAAAAGAGAAATTTTTTGAAAAATTTCCTATAAATATAGAAAATTTTTGAAAAATTTCCTATAAAAATAGAAAATTTTTGAAAAATGTCCTATAAAAATAGAAAATTTTTGAAAAATTTCCTATAAAAACAGAAAAGTTTTGAAAAATTTCCTATAAAAATAGAAAATTTTTCAAAAATTTCTTATAAAAATAGAAAATTTTTGAAAAATTTCCTATAAAAATAGAAAATTTTTGAAAAATTTCCTATAAAAATAGAGAATTTTTGAAAAATTTCCTATAAAACTAGGAAATTTTTGAAAAATTTCCTATAAAAAGAGAAAATTTTTGAAAAATTTCCTATAAAAATAGAAAACTTTTGAAAATTTCCTATAAAAAGAGAAAATGTTTGAAAAATTTCCTATAAAAATAGAAAATTTTCGAAAAATTTCCTATAAAAAGAGAAAATTTTTGAAAAATTTCCTATAAAAATAGAAAACTTTTGAAAATTTCCTATAAAAAGAGAAAACTTTTAAAAATTTCCTATAAAAAGAGAAAACTTTTGAAAATTTCCTATAAAAATAGAAAATTTTTGAAAAATTTCCTATAAATATAGAAAATTTTTGAAAAATTTCCTATAAAAATAGAAAATTTTTGAAAAATTTCCTATAAAAATAGAAAATTTTTGAAAAATTTCCTATAAAAATAGAAAATTTTTGAAAAATTTCCTATAAAAATAGAAAATTTTTGAAAAATTTCCTATAAAAATAGAAAATTTTTGAAAAGTTTCCTATAAAGAGAGAAAATTTTTGAAAAATTTCCTATAAAAATAGAAAACTTTTGAAAATTTCCTATAAAAAGAGAAAATTTTTGAAAAATTTCCTATAAATATAGAAAATTTTTTTAAAAATTCCTATAAAAATAGAAAATTTTTTTAAAAATTCCTATAAAAATAGAAAATTTTTGAAAAATTTCCTATAAAAATAGAAAATTTTTGAAAAATTTCCTATAAAAATAGAAAATTTTTGAAAAATTTCCTATAAAAATGGAAAATTTTTGAAAAATTTCCTAGAAAATTTTTGAAAAATTTCCTATAAAAATAGAAAATTTTTGAAAAATTTCCTATAAAAATATAAAATTTTTGAAAAAAATAGAAAATTTTTGATAAATTTCCTATAAAAATAGAAAATTTTTGAAAAATTTCGTATAAAAATAGAAAATTTTTGAAAAATTTCCTATAAAAATAGAAAATTTTTGAAAAATTTCCTACAAAAATAGAAAATTTTTTAAAAATTTCCTATAAAAATAGAAAATTTTTGAAAAATTTCCTATAAAAATAGAAAATTTTTGAAAAATTTCCTATAAAAATAGAAAATTTTTGAAAAATTTCCTATAAAAATAGAAAATTTTTGAAAAATTTCCTATAAAAATAGAAAATTTTTGAAAAATTTCCTATAAAAATAGAAAATTTTTGAAAAATTTCCTATAAAAATAGAAAATTTTTGAAAAATTTCCGATAAAAATAGAAAATTTTTGAAAATTTTCATATAAAAATAGAAAATTTTTGAAAAATTTCCTATAAAAATAGAAAATTTTTGAAAAATTTCCTATAAAAATAGAAAATTTTTGAAAAATTTCGATGCGAACAGATCAAAGGCTAAAAGTTTTTTATACAGTAAAAGGATTTATTTCAGTCATTATTCTTATAAATTACCTTAATAAAATCTTAATTACAAAATGTTTATTAACCTTTTTTTGTTAACAAAATTTTATGATTCTATTTATTTTTAAAATACTAAAACAAAGCAAATTAACTGATTTCGAGATTAAAAAAAGGGTGACACATATTCAACGACAGCTAATGATAAGTAAAAATGAAAAAAAAATATGTTATCAAAAAAGTGCATTGATAACCCAAATGATAATGGAAAGTAACAAACGCTGTAACCTAAATACAGGCAACTCCCGGTATAACGAACGATATAATGTCAGGCTCATTCGTAATATAGAAATATTCGTTATATCGCAAAGTTTTTATACTCTACACCACCATAGATATATTGGTCTGACACCACCTACTAATCTACTCATAATCAATAACTGAGTCGATTTAACGATGTCAGTTCGTTCGACTGCTGTTCAGGCTTGTCATCCATGTAATCTTCTTATTAAAGTCCCATTTTCAAGGATAATTTCATGAAAGTTAGTACAGACATCTTTTTTATAGTTAGACTAACAATACTGAAATCGGTTCTTTATTTCAGGAACCTTTCATAGGTCTGGCTTCTCGAAATTTAGTTTTTGCCCTCAAATTTTATTATATTTATACAAAATTAAGAGGAAATATTTCTTTAAGATTTAAAAATCACTGTACGAAATTTTCGTTGGAATCGGTCAAAATCTTACGAAAACGACAATTTGATTCTTTTTTTTGCACAGTTTACATATTTTTTACTTGTTTTTTTACTGTCTTTTTAGTGGGTTTTCAAATACACATTAATAAAATGTTTAAATTCATGGAAATTTTACATAACTTTTTTTATTATTCGTTATATCGCGTATTAAATTTGCTTAATATTCGCTATATAAGGTATTCAATGGAAAAAATAATAGCGTTCGTTATATCCAATTTTCGTTAAATCGGGATTCGTTATACCCGGCTTTGCCTGTAGTTCTAACCCTTTAAATAGCTGATTTAGATTGCCTCTTAGTCAAGATTTTGAGTTTAATAACACTAGTTTACAAAATTTTTTTGCGTTACATATGAACGCCACTAAGTTTTTTGTACTTATTCTGGTCTTTTGATTTTAAAAACGTTTTAAATTTAATTTTATTAAAATTGCTTAATTTTAAAAAGGCTAATCCATTGCTTTTTATTATATCTCTGTAACGGGTTGTTCGATTTTGTTGGAAGTCTCGGAATATAAAAGCAAATAAAATTATCTTTAAGTTGTTTTAAAATAACTTTTTTATACCTTCAAGGGATTCGATGTTATTTGGACTTCAAAATAAAAAAATATATTTTTTTATAAAAAATTTCCATATTTAAATTTTTCAAAAATTAAAAAAAAAAATTAAATTTCAAAAACATAACAAGATCTTAAAACTATAAATATTTTTAATAAAATAAGACATATTTCTTGGAAAACCATGATTGATTTTATGAAAAAAAGGAAATAAAGTAAAAACAAGTAGAAAAGAAAAACAGCTTAAATATATTAGTTTTCAGAAAATGTTTGTATGATAGGAAAATTTAGTAAATATTTGTCTTTAAACAGGAAAAAGAACACCTTTGACCTTAGTGGTGAAGGGTATTGTATGGTCGGGCTTGACCGACTTTAGCACTTTCTTACTTGTTTTTTTATGTCAAATGTGAAATTTTTGTGGATAAGGAACAATAAAAAACACATAAACGCACAAACAAACATACATTTCATGAGCACATGTGTGTGCCTTAGCTTTCTCTTATTGGATAATTGTCTCTATTAGTTGTTTTCGAATTAGAATTAAAGCGGTATACTCTCTTTTTATGGGACTTCTCAAAACGACCATACTACAAATCAATCTGTGGCTGAGCAAAATCTTTATATTTTAGAGTCTTTCTTTCTTTTCTTATTTTGCTAAAAATATTTTAAAGAAAATGTATTTATAGTTTTCTTCTATGAAATTCTGTTGAATTTTTGCAAATAAAGAAATATTTATCTACAACAATTTCTATGAAAGACTTAAAGGTCTTAACAAATATAATAATAATAAATCGTATCAAAATGCAACAAATAAAAATATTTAAAAAAAACTGAACAATTTATAGACACAAAAAAGTACAAAAGCTGATAACAGAATATAAGCAATAATGCAAGTGTTTGTAGAGCAAAAACTAAAAATGAAACAAGTAAATGTAAAAATAATTTAAAAATAATGTTTTACATACGTCACATAAAATAATAAATGAGTTAATTAATTATCAACATCACAATAAAAAAAAACAGAAATATTTAAATGAGCGCCAGTCGCTGACTTTTCCAATCAAAATACAATAAGAAATGAATGCAAAAGGTCTAAAAACGGAAGTGAACATACACACACTTACATACAAGTACATGTACTCACTCGTACATAAAAACGTGTAAGTGTAAAACGGAAGCTTACATGTTTCTATTTACGACTGCAAAACAATATTTTGAATTCTGATAAGAATTTTTCGAAAAAAAAAAAACTATAAACGAAAGACGTGACATTCAAATTAATTTCGAAAATAAAGAAAAGCTTCCAATTTCATGGATATTTAGCAGTAATTAAGATTCTAAATCAATATTATGTGACAGAAATTAAAATGTGTTTGTTTAGTTGTTAGTATTAGATTGTTATCGACGTTTAAGTGTAAACTTAACTAATTATGACACTATGTATTAATCTTCGTTCAAACTGCTATAAAAACACACAAATAAATACAGGGTGGCAAAGAAAGAAAACACTCCAAATGTTTCTATTCTGCAAAAATTAAAAAAAAAAAAAAAAAAAATTTTTAATTTTTAAATTTCTATAAAAATAGAAAATTTTTGAAAAATTTCCTATAAAAATAGAAAATTTTTGAAAAATTTCCTATAAAAATAGAAAATTTTTGAAAAATTTCCTATAAAAATAGAAAATTTTTGAAAAATTTCCTACAAAAATAGAAAATTTTTTAAACATTTCCTGTTAAAATAGAAAATTTTTGAAAAATTTCCTATAAAAATAGAAAATTTTTGAAAAATTTCCTATAAAAATAGAAAATTTTTGAAAAATTTCCTATAAAAATAGAAAATTTTTGAAAAATTTCCTATAAAAATAGAAAATTTTTGAAAAATTTTCTATAAAAATAGAAAATTTTTGAAAAATTTCCTATAAAAATAGAAAAATTTTGAAAAAATTCCTATAAAAATAGAAAATTTTTGAAAAATGTCTTATAAAAATAGAAAATTTTTAAAAAATTTTCAATAAAAATAGAAAATTTTTGAAAAATTTTCTATGAAAATAAAAAAAATTTGAAAATTTTTTTCAAAAAATTTTCTATAAAAAAAGAAAATTTTTGAAAATTTTTTGAAAAATTTTCTGTAAAATAGAAAATTTTTGAAAAATTGTTTGGCCTGCTAAGGCTTTTGGATTATTAATGAATGAATAAAAATAAAATAAATAAATACAAATTTTGAAAAATTTCCTATCAAAAGAAAATTTTTGAAAAATTTTCTATAAAAAAAGAAAATTTTTGAAAAATTTTCTATAAAAAAAGAAAATTTTTGAAAAATTTTCTATAAAAAAGAAAATTTTTGAAAAATTTTCTATAAAAAAAGAAAATTTTTGAAAAATTTCCTATAAAAATAGAAAATTTTTGAAAAATTTCCTATAAAAATAGAAAATTTTTGAAAAATTTCCTATAAAAATAGAAAATTTTTGAAAAATTTCCTATAAAAATAGAAAATTTTTGAAAAATTTCTTTTAAAAATAGAAAATTTTTGAAAAATTTCCTATAAAAATAGAAAATTTTTGAAAAATTTCCTATAAAAATAGAAAATTTTTGAAAAATTTTCTATAAAAATATAAAATTTTTGAAAAATGTCTTATAAAAATATAAAATTTTTAAAAAATTTTCAATAAAAATAGAAAATTTTTGAAAAATTTTCGATGAAAATAAAAAAAATTGAAAAATTTCCTAAAAATTTCATATTAAAAAATAGAAAATTTTTGAAAAATTTCCTATAAAAATAGAAAATTTTTGAAAAATTTCCCATAAAAATAGAACATTTTTGAAAAATTTCCTATAAAAATAAAAGAAAATTTCAAAAATTTCCTAAAAATTTCATATCATAAAATGGAACACTTTTGAAAAATTTTCTATAAAAATAGAAAATTTTTGAAATATAAAAAATAGAAAATTTTTGAAAATTTTCTTATAAAAATAGAAAATTTTTTTATAAAAATAGAAAATTTTTTAAAATTTTCTATAAAAATAGAAAATTTTTTAAAAATTTTCTTTAAAAATAGAAAATTTTTTAAAAATTTTCTTTAAAAATAGAAAATTTTTTAAAAATTTTCTCTAAAAATAGAAAATTTTGGAAAAATTTTCTATAAAATTAGCGAAAAGTTTTCTATATTTATAGAAAAATTTTTTTTAATTTCCTTTAAAAAGTAAATTTTTCAAAAATTTCCTATAAAAATAGAAAGTTTTTGAAAAATTTTCTATATAAATAGAAAATTTTTGAAAATTTTTTTATAAAAATAGAAAATTTTTGAACAATTTTGTATAAAAATAAAAAATTTAAAAAAAAAATTCCTATAAAAATAGACAGTTTTTGAAAAATTTTCTATAAAAAGTAGTTTTAAAAAATTTCCTATAAAAAATAAATTTTTCAAAAATTTCCTATAACAGAAAATATTAAAAAAATTTCTAATTTTTATTAGATTTTTTTTTAATAATTTTTGAAAACTTTCTTATAAAATTTCCTATAAAAAAAAATTTTGAAAAAATTGCTATAAAACGTAAAGTTTTAAAAAATTTCCTATAAAAAGTAAATTTTTCAAAATTTTCCTATAAAAAGTAAATTTTTGAAAAAATTCCTACAAAAAGTAAATTTTTGAAAAATTTCCTATAAAAAGTAAATTTTTGAAAAATTTCCTATAAAAAGTAAATTTTTGAAAAATTTCCTATAAAAAGTAAATTTTTGAAAAATTTTCTATAAAAAGTAAATTTTTCAAAAATTTCCTATAAAAAGTAAATTTTTCAAAATTTCTTATCAAAAGTAAATTTTTGAAAAATTTTATATAAATAAATTTTTTTTTATATAAAATTTCCTATAAAAAGTAAATTTTTCTCCAATTTTTCGTATAAAAAGGAAATTTTTCAAAAAAATTTAATAAAAAGACAATTTTTGACAAAATTCCTAATTTTGTCATCAAAAAGTAAATTTTTCACAAAATTGCTGTAAAAAGGAAATTTTCACAAAATTCCTGTAAAAAGTAATTTTTTCAAAAAGTTCCTCCAAAAAAAGTAAAAATAAAATTTGTCAAAAGTTGTCTTGAAAAAAGTAAATTTTTCAAAAAAATAGGAAATTTTTCAAAAATTTCCTAAAATTTTTTTAAAAATTTCCTAAAAATTGTTCAAAAATTTTCCTAAAAAAAAAATCCTTAAAAAAAGCAAATTTTTTAAAAATTTTTAGGAAAAATATTTCTTAACAAATTTGTTTCCTAAATTTTATAAATTATAGCAATATTTTGTTAAAATAATTTGTTTTTCTAAAGACATGTATCTTAAGTTATCAATTTGTAAGTCGTAATTAAGTGAAAAAAAAAAAAATTCAATGGAAATGTAGAACTTTTAAAGGGACTTACCCATTTCTTTCGCAAAAATTGTTAACATTTTACTTTTTATTATTTATTTATTGATTTTCAATGTTTTTGCAATTAATTATGAAAGTGGTTTTGCAATTATCAATAATTTGTTGTCTTAACGAGATAAGAAACAAAACAAAAGAACAAAATATCTAAAATGCACCGCTCCTAACTTTTTTTTTAAATGTTTTTTTATATATAAAATTTGCAATAAAATTATTTTGAAAAAACAACAACTGATAAGAGAAAACAAATTTTTAACAAGAAAATCTAACAAATATTGAAGCTTTATATAAAAATATAACATAATAATTGATTTCTGTCTGACCTGTTACCATTTACACTTTTTAATGTAATTTCTTTTTTTATTCTTCTATTTTAGATCTCATCACATTATGGTTCATCAACATTTGCCACAAAATCCTATCAAAATCCATCAACTATAAAATCTTCGATCTCATCGTCATCGCCCAGCTCAAGACAGCGTGACAAAATGGAAACCTATAAAAGTTATTACGAAACGAATTTATAAAAATATCAGCAAAAAAAAAAAAAAAATTCAAAAGATGTCTTGTATAAACTTTAAATTAATAAAAATTTTGTTTAAACATTGAAGAAAAAAACTTAATTTAAGTCTTAAGAAAAGAATAGACAATAATGATATAAAACTATTTTTAATAACATCGATTTTAAAGAAAAAAAAAATCTTAAAATTGTTTAAAGAAGACTAAAATTTAAATGATCTTTAATTTGAGAATGATCAATTTGAAATACAAATAGATTTTCAAATTATAGATTTTTATAAATAGCTTAAGACAGGAAGTTCAGTTCTAATTCAGTTCTTGTTCAGTTTTAATTAAGTTTAAGTTCAGTTCTAGTACATCTAGTTCATTTCTAATTCAATTCCAGTTCGGTTTTAGTTCAGTTCTAGTTCAGTTCTAGTTCAGTTCTAGTTCAGTTCTAGTTCAGTTCTAGTTCAGTTCTAGTTCAGTTCTAGTTCAATTCTAGTTCAGTTCTAGTTCAGTTCTAGTTCAGTTCAAGATCTGTTCTTGTTTAGTTCCAATTTATTTTTGTTCAACTCTCAAGTTATTCTTTTTCACAACGAAATTTTACTGTAAAATGACAAACGAAAAAAAATTAATTTGGTCAAAGAAATTTAAGTATATAATATTTTTTTGGAATCATTATTATCATTATGATGTTAAATATTTAAGCCTTAATTTTAAATATAAATTGTTAATAATATTAGTAGTAAAAAAAGGTAAAGTAACTTTACAAGTATTTTTGAAATAAACGTGATAATTTCCTTATAAGTTTAAGAAATATAAACTGTTATATTTAGTAAGAAAACAAGAAGACACTATTTTAAATATTTATATAGCTACTTATTATTATTAAATAAAAAAGAATAATTTCAAATTATAAAAACTTAAATAAACTATAATTAAAATAAAAATCATAAAGCTTTTTATTTATTATTTAGTTTTTTGTTTTAATAGTTTTCAGTTTTAAAGTTTAAAAAAGCAAATAAACTTAATTCATTACATGAACTAATCACGCATAACTAAAAGCTATAAATAATTCCAAGTTTTATATTTCGAAATGAAGTTCATATTATATATTAAATTTGTGAATATAAATACAAGTTACAATATAAGCATAAGTTTTGAACACAGTTCTATAAGTATTTTTGTTTGAATTGTCTCTTTAGAAAGCCTAAGAACAAAAACGATATTAAGAGAATAAGGCAAAGCTATAATCACGCTTGATTAGTCTCATTATTTAGATTGTCATTATTCGTTGACGCTGTCGCTGGCTTTTCTATATAGCTAACATCCAAGAGACAAAATTTGGCCCTACACATGGGGCAAGTGCACTTTTGTTCTAGCCAAATACTACGCTCGCGATCATTTTGTCGAGCAGCAAACCAACGGGCCAAACATTCCACACACCACATGGGTCGGCAGTAGCAATTCGTACAACTGAGATCTGTGGGCAAAGGTACACCGTCGCGATCCACATCCTCACATTGTTTATGAATTTTTATATTTGGCTCGGCAATCGTACAGGCAAAACATTTATCTGTTATATGATCGACCTTGTAAATGGGATTTTGACTGACTTGTTCTTTGAACACTTCTATAAAACGATCGATGACATTGCGATGAAATTGTATGTTGGATGGTATTAAGATTGGTCGTGTAATACGTTCTTCGAGATTACGAAATTCTAAGGCATTTATTCGTATGTGGAAATCGGCAACACCGGCACGATTTGTCTTAACCATAATGCTAACCATTTGGAGGGTATCGTTATTGTCCTGAGAGACGGTATAAGTTTCGGTCTGAAAAGATAAATAAAAAATTAAAGAATATTTTTTTAATCGAGAAGATAATTCCAATCGATATCGTTAATATTTATTAAATAACAAATACATACTTATTTCAAATTCAGTTTTTTTTAGTCATAGCTTAGTTCAATTTCAGATCAAAGTCAGCTTTAGTTCATTTCTAATTAATTTTTATTTTAGTTCAGTTCCGGATCAGTTCTAGTTCAGTTTTAGTTCAGTTTTAGTTCAGTTCTAGTTAAGATCTAGTTCAGATCTAGTTCAGTTCTTGTTAAGTTCTAGTTCAGCTCTACTTTAGTTCTAGTTCAGTTCCAGTTCAGTTCTAGTTTAGTTCTAGTTCAGTTCTAGTTGAGTTCTAGTTGAATTCTAGTTGAGTTCTAGTTCAGTTCTAGTTCAGTTCTAGTTCAGTTCTAGTTCAGTTCTAGTTCAGTTCTAGTTCAGTTCTAGTTCAGTTCTAGTTCAGTTCTAGTTCAGTTCTAGTTCAGTTCTAGTTCAGTTCTAGTTCAGTTCTAGTTCAGTTCAGTTCAGTTCTAGTTCAGTTCTAGTTCAGTTCTAGTTCAGTTCTAGTTCAGTTCTAGTTCAGTTCTAGTTCAGTTCTAGTTCAGTTCTAGTTCAGTTCTAGTTCAGTTCTAGTTCAGTTCTAGTTCAGTTCTAGTTCAGTTCTAAATCAGTTCTAGTTCAGTTCTAGTTCAGTTCTAGTTCAGTTCTAGTTCAGTTCTACTTCAGTTCTAGTTCAGTTCTAGTTCAGTTCTAGTTCAGTTCTAGTTCAGTTCTAGTTCAGTTCTAGTTCAGTTCTAGTTCAGTTCTAGTTCAGTTCTAGTTCAGTTCTAGTTCAGTTCTAGTTCAGTTCTAGTTCTAGTTCAGTTCTAGTTCAGTTCTAGTTCAGTTCTAGTTCAGTTCTAGTTCAGTTCTAGTTCAGTTCTAGTTCAGTTCTAGTTCAGTTCTAGTTCAGTTCTAGTTCAGTTCTAGTTCAGTTCTAGTTCAGTTCTAGTTCAGTTCTAGTTCAGTTCTAGTTCAGTTCTAGTTCAGTTCTAGTTCAGTTCTAGTTCAGTTCTAGTTCAGTTCTAGTTCAGTTCTAGTTCAGTTCTAGTTCAGTTCTAGTTCAGTTCTAGTTCAGTTCTAGTTCAGTTCTAGTTCAGTTCTAGTTCAGTTCTAGTTCAGTTCTAGTTCAGTTCTAGTTCAGTTCTAGTTCAGTTCTAGTTCAGTTCTAGTTCAGTTCTAGTTCAGTTCTAGTTCAGTTCTAAATCAGTTCTAGTTCAGTTCTAGTTCAGTTCTAGTTCAGTTCTAGTTCAGTTCTAGTTCAGTTCTAGTTCAGTTCTAGTTCAGTTCTAGTTCAGTTCTAGTTCAGTTCTAGTTCAGTTCTAGTTCAGTTCTAGTTCAGTTCTAGTTCAGTTCTAGTTCAGTTCTAGTTCAGTTCTAGTTCAGTTCTAGTTCAGTTCTAGTTCAGTTCTAGTTCAGTTCTAGTTCAGTTCTAGTTCAGTTCTAGTTCAGTTCTAGTTCAGTTCTAGTTCAGTTCTAGTTCAGTTCTAGTTCAGTTCTAGTTCAGTTCTAGTTCAGTTCTAGTTCAGTTCTAGTTCAGTTCTAGTTCAGTTCTAGTTCAGTTCTAGTTCAGTTCTAGTTCAGTTCTAGTTCAGTTCTAGTTCAGTTCTAGTTCAGTTCTAGTTCAGTTCTAGTTCAGTTCTAGTTCAGTTCTAGTTCAGTTCTAGTTCAGTTCTAGTTCAGTTCT
This sequence comes from Stomorhina lunata, assembly GCA_933228675.1. Classification (NCBI taxonomy): domain Eukaryota; kingdom Metazoa; phylum Arthropoda; class Insecta; order Diptera; family Rhiniidae; genus Stomorhina; species Stomorhina lunata. Next base: position 154,190,983 of record OW121740.1, on the reverse strand, counting down.
AGTTCAGTTCTAGTTCAGTTCTAGTTCAGTTCTAGTTCAGTTCTAGTTCAGTTCTAGTTCAGTTCTAGTTCAGTTCTAGTTCAGTTCTAGTTCAGTTCTAGTTCAGTTCTAGTTCAGTTCTAGTTCAGTTCTAGTTCAGTTCTAGTTCAGTTCTAGTTCAGTTCTAGTTCAGTTCTAGTTCAGTTCTAGTTCAGTTCTAGTTCAGTTCTAGTTCAGTTCTAGTTCAGTTCTAGTTCAGTTCTAGTTCAGTTCTAGTTCAGTTCTAGTTCAGTTCTAGTTCAGTTCTAGTTCAGTTCTAGTTCAGTTCTAGTTCAGTTCTAGTTCAGTTCTAGTTCAGTTCTAGTTCAGTTCTAGTTCAGTTCTAGTTCAGTTCTAGTTCAGTTCTAGTTCAGTTCTAGTTCAGTTCTAGTTCAGTTCTAGTTCAGTTCTAGTTCAGTTCTAGTTCAGTTCTAGTTCAGTTCTAGTTCAGTTCTAGTTCAGTTCTAGTTCAGTTCTAGTTCAGTTCTAGTTCAGTTCTAGTTCAGTTCTAGTTCAGTTCTAGTTCAGTTCTAGTTCAGTTCTAGTTCAGTTCTAGTTCAGTTCTAGTTCAGTTCTAGTTCAGTTCTAGTTCAGTTCTAGTTCAGTTCTAGTTCAGTTCTAGTTCTAGTTCAGTTCTAATTCAGTTCTAGTTCAGTTCTTGTTCAGTTTTCGCTGAGGCCCTATGCTCCACTCGGAGTCAAGGATAACAGAAGTTTTCCCTCAGTTTATTGATCAGTTCTAGTTTATTTATTGTTCAATTTTAGTTCAGTTCAAGTTAAATTTAGTTCAGTTCCAGTCCTGTTCAATTCTAGTTCAGTTTTAGTTGAGTTATGCTTCAGCTTTTCTTCATTTCTATTTCAGTTCAGGTTCGTTTTTTAATCAGTTGTAATACTTCCTTACCTTGGCCACACTGAGTGCGGTATCACTTTGATGAGCAAAATGAACATTATAAAGGCTGGTTTTGATAATCCAATTTTCTGTGGCTATGACAGTTGAGATTGAGTTTAATTTCTTCTTATAAATATCATGTCTAAATAGGAATTTTAGAAAATTACTTATGAATTTGTATAGTTTAAACGTGACCTCACTTACCTCCTAAACTCATTACCAATATCGGAGATAACATGCGAGTTATTATTTGGCACATTTGAAAATTTCGATAAAGTCTGACTTATAGGATGACGCTTCCAGTTGTTTTGATACCAATTACCTATTAAAGCTGGCACTGCCAAAACAGCCAATAAACTAAAACGTTGAGCCACCTTCCAAGTGAGCGTCTTAAATGCCACCGCTTCCTGGGGCATGGGAAAATCTGGATCCAATTCAGACTCCTCCACAATATCAGCATATTCAGTGAAAACCGTAAACTTAAAGCGATGGATAAGAAAGTAAGTGGCTGGAAGGCAGCTGTGTATAAAGAGATTCAGGGAGGTGCGCTTCTGATGGTAGAGGACGAAATTTAAATGTTCCTCACCCAACCAACGAGAGAACAGCTGTTCAATGGTTAGACCCAAACGTTGAAATTCCTCCGGTGGATAGATGATGCACATACATAGGAGCAGATAGAAGAGATTGAACAATAGTTCAGATTCGTCCATTGGTCGAAAAATCGTGAAGAATTTTGGAGAACAAAAAATATATTAAACAAAAATAAAAATGAACCAAAAATAAGTTGACGACCTTCAGCAGAAGGAAAAAAATTATTTTTAAAGAAAAATTAAATGCGTTTTTTTCTTGGTGCCGTCTTTTGATCTTTTGGTTGTATTGCACGATTTGAATGTTCTATTTGTCTTAAACATATGAATATATATAAGTAGATTAATTATTCTTCTTAATATTTTTCTTTTGGTTTTTTTTTATCAATGAAAATAATGTTGACAAAACTTTTTTCACGTTCTGCTTTCTTTTGTTTTTCTTTGATTGTGTCATTTCGTTCAAATTCGTTTGATGCGTCAAAGATTTGATAAGCATTAGGGTTGCCAGTGTTTTGAAAAAATAATTGTGTATGGGGAATGAGTTTTATTTATACCCTTCACCACTATAGGTGGAAAGGGTATATTGGGTTTGTGCTGATGTTTGTAACGCATAGAAATATTGGTCTGAGACCCACCTTTTAGTATACCAATCGACTTAGAATCTTTCCCTGAGTTGTTTTAACGATCTCCGTCGGGCTGGCTGGCTGGCCGGTTATCCATGTAAGCTTGTTATCATTCTACAGGTCGTAACTTTAAAGATAATTTGATGAAATTTGGTACATGCTCATATTTTGGTCCAAGGATCCCTATTCTTTTTGGGTGAAGTCGGTATACTATTTCGGGTGCCTCCCATAGGGATGCCTTCCCGGAATAGAGTTTTTGGTCCTTTACAGCCACAAATTTAGTTGTATTCTAATAATATTCAGCACAATATTGTTTATCATAACCTTAATCAGTGTTCCTAATTTTCTAGAAATCGGCCCATATTTGACCATAACTCCCATACAAGGCACAATCTCAAAAGACGTTTTTTTACACATAAAAGCACAAAAACTTTAATAACTCTAAAGATAAATGCACTTGATTACTTAAACTTTGCACAAATAAATATTTTATAAATATGAACCAAAAACCAAAATTTGGTAACAATCGGTCCACAATTGACCCTAGCTCCCATATTAGGCCTTTAGCCAGAAATTATATAAATCTCGAAATTTTGAAAAAAATATCACATAGTTTATGTACAGTACCGTGCATTATACTAGCAGTGCTTCTATTGAATTTATAATTTCGCAGTTTTTAAGTTATAAATAACAGATTTTTTAAAAATGATTTCATTGATTTATTAGGTTATTTGTTTTGTTTAAATTAAATTATAAACTAAGCTAAAATAACAAAAACAGAAGTAAGCAAATAGTTTTTGGCATCTTTCCAAAGGAATATTTTGCCATGCAGATTCCACTACGTTCCACAAATCTTGTTAATTTTTTGGTCTTGCGTTGTACACGGCTTCCTTTATATCTCCATAAGTTCTCAATGGGATTGAGGTCAGGAGATTGTGCAGGCCAGTCCATAACCTCAATACCATTGTTCAAAAACTAGGATTTGGCAGCTGCTTGTATGTTATCATTTTGTCATTATCATTTTGAAAAACCCATTTTAATGGCATGTTCCACTTAGCATAGGGTTTCATAACATTTTCTAGTATGCCAACATACATTTGGGAGTCCATGTTTTAATTTATCCAAAATAAAGGGCCCGTGCCATAAAACACACCTCCATGTTTTACAGTGGTTAAAACATTTCATGGATCATATTCTGTATTGGGTTTGCGTCTAACATACTGACGACGACATTTAGATCCAAACAGAACCACTTTGGTCTGACCATAAAATGTTACGCCACTTAGACAGTGGCCAATCACGGTGTTGTTTTGCAAATTTCAATCTTTTGGTGATATGTGTTTTTTTCAGTAATGGTACTTTTCGGGGATATCTAGCGTTCAAATTATGATCCAGCAAGACTCTTCCAACTGTACATGGGTGAACGTCAAGGTCAAATCTTTGTTTTAACTCTGTAGCAGAGGTTTTAGGCTCATCTCTTACAGTTCTTAAAATTCTTTAAACATCGAATTGACAGATTTTTTTGTTTCGTCCACAAGTTTCTGCCTTGAGAGACCATTTTATGGCATTGGAGATCATTTTAGCAGAACAGCCAACCACACTTTGTACAAATTTGTAGGTTTTTCCTTCAGAAATCAACTTTTTTTTATCAATTCCCTCTTTTCTTCTGTACAATGTTTTCCGCGACCCATTTTTCCGTTACTTTTCACGAAAGGTTTTAATTTGTTTTTTTTTTTTGTTTAACTTATTGTCCTCCTCAAAAATGTTTTTAACGAAAATAATTTAAAAAATCTGAGGTGAAATACGTTTTTTGCACTTTTTTCTTACTTTACTGCTATTATTTTGCAAGCGAAAATAAAAGAAAGACAAACAAAAATAATGGTAATTTTTAAGAGATGATTTTCGTCTTTTAAATTGCAATATCCTAAAGTATGCCTCTAACCAGTGATTTCAGAAATGAAAAAACAAAACTGCTATAATAATTATGTTATATGATATAGCATATATTTAGAGAAGTAGTGAGGAACTGCTATTAAATTTCACGGTACTGTATATATGTCTCTAAGACTTAAGGAAAACTTGTTTAATTGTTGGTCCATATTTGACCTAAGTAGTGAAGGGTATTATATAGTCGCGCTTGACCGACTATAGCTTTTCTTACTTGTTTTAAATTTAATTAGTCTACTTTTACATTAGTCAGGTATGGCTTATCAAGTCTTGAATTTGTATGAGGAAAAACTGACAGAATTAAAATCGAACAAACCTGACGTACTATCAAGTTTACGAAAATTTTAAAAGTTTGTATGAAACTTAAGGAAAATAAAATTAAAACTGATAAAGATAATATTTGTGTGTGAACGTGAATGCAGATTCAAAAGAAATTTAAAGAACAAACTGATTTAAAGAAAACCTGATTCGTGTTAAACGGGACTAAGAAGTCTTGGCAACCTGTTTGTTATTCTCTTTTGGTATTGTGTTTTTGAAATGGATGGAGTATGTTCAGTGCATGAATTTTCCGTTTCCTCAGCAAATATATGAAGTTGTATACGGTTTATGTCTAGGGTGGCATCATCTAAGGGTTTTTATCAAATACAAGAACCTGGATTTTGGTTAGCAACAATTCATGGTAAATAATATGGGTGAAGGTGAATAATATGAATATGCCAGGTGAATAAATGAAAAATCGTGGTTTTTAGTTATTAAATAAAGATGATGATTTATCTTAAAAAAGCCTTGTTTTTCTTGAGTTCAGTTTTCACAATTTCAATTCATTGTTCCGGAGTGTAGCGTTCCATGTCTAAACATTTTTTAGTAAGTTTTTATTTAAACAACTCGAGGACTTGGAAATACATACAAGAATAAACTAACTATCATTGTTGAATTTCGGGCAGCTGGGCAGGGCTGCCCCAAAGTTGGGGATTTTCAATCTTCAAAAAGGCGGAAAAATTTGGTTTGGGGCTTGGGGATTTTGTTGGGGATTCGCTCCAATTTGTTGGGGAAATTTTAACTTGTGAATTTAAAACTTCATACTTTATTAATAAAGGAAAATATTTTGTAATAAAGGATGATTCGTTTTTGGATATAAAAATTGCATCCGATTATGGGTCAGAATTCGAAAAAGAACTATCAAACTGTAATCTGTCAAGTCAAGAAAGCTACATTTAAAAATTAATTGTTTCAATTATAAAAAAAATAAAATATTTAATGAAATGACATTACGTTTACCAGATAATTTAAATATTTGCAAGCAAGAAATACTTTGACATGCAAAAATGTATGAAATCAATATCTTAACATAAATTCAGTGATTGAGAATACTCCCAAATGATGTCTACGAAACTCAACTTTCTTTCATAAATTGGAATACGATATTCGAAATGCCAAAAGTTAGCGGTTCCTACAAGCAATGCCTGTGTAGAGCGAGTATTTTCAGTTATAAGTTTAACAAAAACAACAAAACATAATAATAACCAAATTTGTTGTCAAAAATTTCAACCGACAACTGAAATGTTTGCGAATTCACACACATCAGATTCTCTTGATCTATTTTTCTTTCACATATCTTTTGAATATGCATTCGCGTTCACACACGAACATTTTCTCCATCAGACTCCATTTAATTTTTCTCAAATTGTATACAAATTTTCAAAATTTGTTTAAGCTTGTTATCAATTTCAATTCCGTCAACATTATCTGACTTCATGACTGGTGTGAAAGTAAACTTATGTATAGTTTTACTCATCTAATTTTCAAGATTTATAACTCTGAAGTTTACGAAATACTAGATTTCTAATATTTTATTATTGAAATTTGTAATGATTGCAAGCATACGTTAATAAAATCGATCTCTTCATTTGATTAAATTAAAAATGTAAGCAAATACGCTTTTTTATGAATTGGGGATGTTTGGGGCTAAAAATTTTAAAATTTGGGGATGGTGACTAAAAAGTATCTGGCAGCCGTGCAGCTGGGCTGAAAAGATTCGGCTAACTACAGTTTTAAAATATAACAATCGGATCAACTAACTACGATGTTAACTAATAGGAGAAACCCGAAGTTCTTCAGTATTGAAAACTAGAATACTTATGTTGGTGTGGGTATCGACCAAATGAGAATTATGTTTAGATTCTGTTGTTTTTATATTATATTATTTATTTATAGATATATTAAGGAGGTACCAAAAGAAAAATAGGGTGTTCACAAAAAGGTGTTGTATATGTTTAAAAGTAAAAGAATTTAGTAATATTTGTAACGGCACGTTTCAAGCTATGACGACTAAATTTAGAACATAGAAGGTTTATGCAACTATTGGTTAGTACATACAATTTTATAATAATCGGTTCATATTATACCATAGTTTTCATATAAAAATCCCTCCCGGAAACTACTAAAATGTCACAAATGCCAGCTTTATATAAATAATATAGTTCTTATATAAAGAGTTATCCATTTCGTGGTTTCAAAAGTATAGGACTGCAATTCGACATCTTTCAAACTAAGTTGTTAAACCATTTTTTTTTCTTTTCAGTGGAAAGTCTGACATTGACGAAAATGGATCGCTTAAGTATCATAAAAGGCATAAAAATTATCAAAACATACTACAAAAATGGTGATTCTGCAACAATTTTGCAAGCAATTGGCAAAATTGTAAAGAAATTTGAAGAGACTGGAGCGGTTGCAAATATTGTATCGTATATCGCTGCTGTAAGTGAAAGTGTTGTCGAAGATCGATTCCTTGTCGTTCTCAGGAATAAGGCTACATTATGGCGTATTTTGCATTTAGATCTACACCTACATCCATATAAAGTCCAGCTCACACAACAACCGAAGCCAGCTGACCATTCATAACGTCGTAGATGGGTGTTCAAACCACAGGCGATGGACGGCGATTTTTCGAACAAAATTTTCTTAAGCCATGAAGCACATTTCTCACTCGGTGGGTATGTTAATAAACAAAATTTTCGTATTTGGGGTTCCGATAACCCTCAAGTAATTGAAGAGAGGTATCCAGAAAAAGTCCCTGTTTGGTGCGTTCTTTGGTCCGAAGGTGTAATTGGACCTTACTTCTTCGAAAACAACGATAAAACGACTGTCACCGTGAATTCGGAGCGTTATGGTCATATGGTAATCAACTTTTTTGTCTGTTATTGAAGAACTAGGGAAACCACTTAGATATTTTTAAATATTGAGCTATAATGCTATAAACACAATCACGGCAACAGGCTACAACCTGTCAAAATTATAATACACGCATTCAAGTGGGAATAAATTTTTTAGCGTCGACACAGCCACACGACTACCGCATACTGTTGTAGCTGCAGCCAAATTAAATTAATTTCTATTTTTGTTGGCGACAATAACAGATTTAGTGCTGCCAACACTATAGAATATTGAAATAAATGAGCGATTTACAATTTACATACATATCAAATATTTACATATATAATGTGTATATTAATATCTGAAAATATAAAAATTTATATTTAGTAACCTTTACCTCAATATAAGTAAGTTTTTAAGAAGTTAATTTTCAAACTGTCATATCTCACACACTTCATGTGCTAGAGCTATGTAAAAAGTATGTTTTGTATAAAATTCATTATTTAAAAGATCATACTATCTATATTGTTTTAAGATATGCACATTTTTATAAAAAAAGTCGGTTGTAAAAATAAGCTTTTAGTATATGAGCTCTTAATCAATTGTGAATCGAAGAAAAATATATATATTATTTGAAAGGTATTTTCAGTAGCTCTTGTTTGATACCAAAATTCTTAAGATTTAAGAAGCCCATAACTCTAATACTATAAGAGATCGCACGCAAATCTTTCTATAAGAGTTTTTTGATTTAGACATACTATCTGGTAAAGGGAAACCGTTGATTTTGGAGGTTAATTGCTACGAGGGCGGTTCGGCAACTCCTTAGCCTAGCACAAAAGCGTGGTACAAACAGAAAATAGTTAAGTGTTTTGGAAACTTCCATCTCTGCTATAAACACATGTTAAATTTTGTTTCGATCTGGTAAAATGAATTTATGTTATTTTTCTAAAAATATAAATTGTTATTTTGTCCATCTTATAAACGCGATATTATATATATTAGGCTTCGTATAAGAGAAATTTTTTCCTTTTGATTTTTGGATATCATACTTTTTTTAAAGGTTTTTCACAATATAAAAACAATGGCATAATTTTTTTCCCCGAATTCCAACTCCTTCTCCTGCCTTTTTGAAGTCAAAAACGCTGTGAGTATAATTTTCTACTACTCGGAAATAGCTTAAAATAGCTGATTTTTTTCTTATAATTCAATTCTGCGGAACAAGGGGTACTTCTCTCAGACAATGAGCTGCATCCGATTCTATTTTTAGACTCATTAAAAGGGACCTACGCTTTAACGCCGACTCCAACCGGCAAATGCATTAGTTAGAGAAGTTTTGCATAGCCTAATACTCAATAACCAGTGGCTAGCTGAGTTATGAGGCCGCCGCTTTTTTTTGCATTTTTTTTTCAAGTGAGTCTGGCCAGGGATCGAACTTGGGACCTCTGTATGCTAGGCGGATGACTAAACTGCTATACCACGGCGGTTTACAAAACGCGATATTGGCACCACTAATAAACAGCTGGTTCGGAATGCAGCTGCAGTCTTAAAAATAATTAAGTAACTGACTACGAGGCGACGAAAGCAGCCGACGACTTTTGTAGTCGGTGTTCGTGTAGCCTGCTGTCGTGATTGTGTTTACAGCATAAATATACTGCAACTGAACTTATTTCAAATATTTTACCAATAATACCAACTAGCGTAACAATCTTTTTTGAATTTGGTCCACATTTTGAATTAACCATCGTAGATATAAAAATTAAATATAACTTGATAGTGGGTATATAAGATACTTGTTTATATTTTAGTTAATTTTAAAATGTTAAATAATTTTTATTTCCTGTATCAAGAACGAGGCGGCCAACAAATTTATAAAAAAAAGAAAATATTATAATTCCCTCAATTAATATTTTGCTTTTCATTGAAATTGTGAAATATCGATTAGATTTAACTCCCTCCCAAACCTATTTAGTTTTTTATTTGTTTTTAGTTCAAAAAAAAAAAAAACCTAAAACCTATAAAATTTAAAAAATTTTTTTTTTAATCCAATAACAATATTTTTTCCTTTGAAAGGAAATGCATGTGTTTACAATCCGAAAAAGGAACTTGCACATACACACACACACACTCTCACACAAATATAAACAAATATTAGAAAGAAAAGGGTTGCTAATTAAACTCATTTTACAAAAATACAAAAAAAAAAAAACAAAAACGCACAGTGACATATACAAACTGACAGGAACAATGGGGCCAGTTCAAATAAAAAAAATATATTTCAAACATAAAATCATTAAAGTAATTCCAAAAACAAATTTAAATAGAATTTCACCTTTGCTTAGGGATACCTTTCTTCTTTTCCATGTTTATATACCAAACCTAGCCCACTGTGCGGCATATAAATAAATTTATACGCATAGAAATTGCAGCCGAAACGCACAAATAGGAAAAAATTGCAGCCAACAATTAGACACATACAAACAAATAAAACTAATACATAAACAAACGAATATAAAGCATGTCCAGCAGTTCTAAATTAAAGCAACAACTTCAAAATTAATACAAAAATAGAGATTTTAATATAAACTTGGCATTGCAGAAACAAAATAGGAACAGATCGAGACTGTCTAAAAAAAACCTACAAAAAAAGTTTATTTGGAAAAAGCTGGTCATATCAAATATTTTCCTTCAACTTAGAACTACTGGGTATACACACATTAACAATATTCTTTCGTATACATAAACACTATTCAACAATACGCACTCTGCTACACAGACAATACCCCGAGTCTGTTGGTCGGACGGTCGACCCACAGGCCATAACACTTCAATAGTCGTCAGTCCCAGTTAAGAATATGAGCAAGAATGTGTGTGTTTTAGCACACGCATGCACTAATATTTAGACACACACACGCATATATTCAATGTTTTTCTTAAAGGGAAAAGGAAGTGGAAAGGGAACGAGGTCTAGAGCGAGAGATAGTACCATAAATGGGGTTCGTGTCGGTTTTTTTTATACTTATGAAACTTAGAAAATAGGTTTGGCTGTATATTTGAATTTGCTGAATGTTGCCTGTGGTAGGGTGGATTTAGTTTAGTCTGTTTGTTTTATTTTTACTTTGCAATTTTTGCATTTTTTAAAAGTTTTTTTTTTCATTTTGGTGGTATGGATTAATGGTTATAGATTGTTTGTGGATAATGAGAGTAGGAATGATGAGGATTAAGCAGGTTATGGTAAGGGTAAATCAATAATACTCCTTATGCATTTATATGGCAGAGAATAATTCAAGGTATTCCTCAACGAAGTGTCATTAGTCATAGTCTAGTCATAGTCTAGTCATAGTCTAGTCATAGTCTAGTCATAGTCTAGTCATAGTCTAGTCATAGTCTAGTCATAGTCTAGTCATAGTCTAGTCATAGTCTAGTCATAGTCTAGTCATAGTCTAGTCATAGTCTAGTCATAGTCTAGTCATAGTCTAGTCATAGTCTAGTCATAGTCTAGTCATAGTCTAGTCATAGTCTAGTCATAGTCTAGTCATAGTCTAGTCATAGTCTAGTCATAGTCTAGTCATAGTCTAGTCATAGTCTAGTCATAGTCTAGTCATAGTCTAGTCATAGTCTAGTCATAGTCTAGTCATAGTCTAGTCATAGTCTAGTCATAGTCTAGTCATAGTCTAGTCATAGTCTAGTCATAGTCTAGTCATAGTCTAGTCATAGTCTAGTCATAGTCTAGTCATAGTCTAGTCATAGTCTAGTCATAGTCTAGTCATAGTCTAGTCATAGTCTAGTCATAGTCTAGTCATAGTCTAGTCATAGTCTAGTCATAGTCTAGTCATAGTCTAGTCATAGTCTAGTCATAGTCTAGTCATAGTCTAGTCATAGTCTAGTCATAGTCTAGTCATAGTCTAGTCATAGTCTAGTCATAGTCTAGTCATAGTCTAGTCATAGTCTAGTCATAGTCTAGTCATAGTCTAGTCATAGTCTAGTCATAGTCTAGTCATAGTCTAGTCATAGTCTAGTCATAGTCTAGTCATAGTCTAGTCATAGTCTAGTCATAGTCTAGTCATAGTCTAGTCATAGTCTAGTCATAGTCTAGTCATAGTCTAGTCATAGTCTAGTCATAGTCTAGTCATAGTCTAGTCATAGTCTAGTCATAGTCTAGTCATAGTCTAGTCATAGTCTAGTCATAGTCTAGTCATAGTCTAGTCATAGTCTAGTCATAGTCTAGTCATAGTCTAGTCATAGTCTAGTCATAGTCTAGTCATAGTCTAGTCATAGTCTAGTCATAGTCTAGTCATAGTCTAGTCATAGTCTAGTCATAGTCTAGTCATAGTCTAGTCATAGTCTAGTCATAGTCTAGTCATAGTCTAGTCATAGTCTAGTCATAGTCTAGTCATAGTCTAGTCATAGTCTAGTCATAGTCTAGTCATAGTCTAGTCATAGTCTAGTCATAGTCTAGTCATAGTCTAGTCATAGTCTAGTCATAGTCTAGTCATAGTCTAGTCATAGTCTAGTCATAGTCTAGTCATAGTCTAGTCATAGTCTAGTCATAGTCTAGTCATAGTCTAGTCATAGTCTAGTCATAGTCTAGTCATAGTCTAGTCATAGTCTAGTCATAGTCTAGTCATAGTCTAGTCATAGTCTAGTCATAGTCTAGTCATAGTCTAGTCATAGTCTAGTCATAGTCTAGTCATAGTCTAGTCATAGTCTAGTCATAGTCTAGTCATAGTCTAGTCATAGTCTAGTCATAGTCTAGTCATAGTCTAGTCATAGTCTAGTCATAGTCTAGTCATAGTCTAGTCATAGTCTAGTCATAGTCTAGTCATAGTCTAGTCATAGTCTAGTCATAGTCTAGTCATAGTCTAGTCATAGTCTAGTCATAGTCTAGTCATAGTCTAGTCATAGTCTAGTCATAGTCTAGTCATAGTCTAGTCATAGTCTAGTCATAGTCTAGTCATAGTCTAGTCATAGTCTAGTCATAGTCTAGTCATAGTCTAGTCATAGTCTAGTCATAGTCTAGTCATAGTCTAGTCATAGTCTAGTCATAGTCTAGTCATAGTCTAGTCATAGTCTAGTCATAGTCTAGTCATAGTCTAGTCATAGTCTAGTCATAGTCTAGTCATAGTCTAGTCATAGTCTAGTCATAGTCTAGTCATAGTCTAGTCATAGTCTAGTCATAGTCTAGTCATAGTCTAGTCATAGTCTAGTCATAGTCTAGTCATAGTCTAGTCATAGTCTAGTCATAGTCTAGTCATAGTCTAGTCATAGTCTAGTCATAGTCTAGTCATAGTCTAGTCATAGTCTAGTCATAGTCTAGTCATAGTCTAGTCATAGTCTAGTCATAGTCTAGTCATAGTCTAGTCATAGTCTAGTCATAGTCTAGTCATAGTCTAGTCATAGTCTAGTCATAGTCTAGTCATAGTCTAGTCATAGTCTAGTCATAGTCTAGTCATAGTCTAGTCATAGTCTAGTCATAGTCTAGTCATAGTCTAGTCATAGTCTAGTCATAGTCTAGTCATAGTCTAGTCATAGTCTAGTCATAGTCTAGTCATAGTCTAGTCATAGTCTAGTCATAGTCTAGTCATAGTCTAGTCATAGTCTAGTCATAGTCTAGTCATAGTCTAGTCATAGTCTAGTCATAGTCTAGTCATAGTCTAGTCATAGTCTAGTCATAGTCTAGTCATAGTCTAGTCATAGTCTAGTCATAGTCTAGTCATAGTCTAGTCATAGTCTAGTCATAGTCTAGTCATAGTCTAGTCATAGTCTAGTCATAGTCTAGTCATAGTCTAGTCATAGTCTAGTCATAGTCTAGTCATAGTCTAGTCATAGTCTAGTCATAGTCTAGTCATAGTCTAGTCATAGTCTAGTCATAGTCTAGTCATAGTCTAGTCATAGTCTAGTCATAGTCTAGTCATAGTCTAGTCATAGTCTAGTCATAGTCTAGTCATAGTCTAGTCATAGTCTAGTCATAGTCTAGTCATAGTCTAGTCATAGTCTAGTCATAGTCTAGTCATAGTCTAGTCATAGTCTAGTCATAGTCTAGTCATAGTCTAGTCATAGTCTAGTCATAGTCTAGTCATAGTCTAGTCATAGTCTAGTCATAGTCTAGTCATAGTCTAGTCATAGTCTAGTCATAGTCTAGTCATAGTCTAGTCATAGTCTAGTCATAGTCTAGTCATAGTCTAGTCATAGTCTAGTCATAGTCTAGTCATAGTCTAGTCATAGTCTAGTCATAGTCTAGTCATAGTCTAGTCATAGTCTAGTCATAGTCTAGTCATAGTCTAGTCATAGTCTAGTCATAGTCTAGTCATAGTCTAGTCATAGTCTAGTCATAGTCTAGTCATAGTCTAGTCATAGTCTAGTCATAGTCTAGTCATAGTCTAGTCATAGTCTAGTCATAGTCTAGTCATAGTCTAGTCATAGTCTAGTCATAGTCTAGTCATAGTCTAGTCATAGTCTAGTCATAGTCTAGTCATAGTCTAGTCATAGTCTAGTCATAGTCTAGTCATAGTCTAGTCATAGTCTAGTCATAGTCTAGTCATAGTCTAGTCATAGTCTAGTCATAGTCTAGTCATAGTCTAGTCATAGTCTAGTCATAGTCTAGTCATAGTCTAGTCATAGTCTAGTCATAGTCTAGTCATAGTCTAGTCATAGTCTAGTCATAGTCTAGTCATAGTCTAGTCATAGTCTAGTCATAGTCTAGTCATAGTCTAGTCATAGTCTAGTCATAGTCTAGTCATAGTCTAGTCATAGTCTAGTCATAGTCTAGTCATAGTCTAGTCATAGTCTAGTCATAGTCTAGTCATAGTCTAGTCATAGTCTAGTCATAGTCTAGTCATAGTCTAGTCATAGTCTAGTCATAGTCTAGTCATAGTCTAGTCATAGTCTAGTCATAGTCTAGTCATAGTCTAGTCATAGTCTAGTCATAGTCTAGTCATAGTCTAGTCATAGTCTAGTCATAGTCTAGTCATAGTCTAGTCATAGTCTAGTCATAGTCTAGTCATAGTCTAGTCATAGTCTAGTCATAGTCTAGTCATAGTCTAGTCATAGTCTAGTCATAGTCTAGTCATAGTCTAGTCATAGTCTAGTCATAGTCTAGTCATAGTCTAGTCATAGTCTAGTCATAGTCTAGTCATAGTCTAGTCATAGTCTAGTCATAGTCTAGTCATAGTCTAGTCATAGTCTAGTCATAGTCTAGTCATAGTCTAGTCATAGTCTAGTCATAGTCTAGTCATAGTCTAGTCATAGTCTAGTCATAGTCTAGTCATAGTCTAGTCATAGTCTAGTCATAGTCTAGTCATAGTCTAGTCATAGTCTAGTCATAGTCTAGTCATAGTCTAGTCATAGTCTAGTCATAGTCTAGTCATAGTCTAGTCATAGTCTAGTCATAGTCTAGTCATAGTCTAGTCATAGTCTAGTCATAGTCTAGTCATAGTCTAGTCATAGTCTAGTCATAGTCTAGTCATAGTCTAGTCATAGTCTAGTCATAGTCTAGTCATAGTCTAGTCATAGTCTAGTCATAGTCTAGTCATAGTCTAGTCATAGTCTAGTCATAGTCTAGTCATAGTCTAGTCATAGTCTAGTCATAGTCTAGTCATAGTCTAGTCATAGTCTAGTCATAGTCTAGTCATAGTCTAGTCATAGTCTAGTCATAGTCTAGTCATAGTCTAGTCATAGTCTAGTCATAGTCTAGTCATAGTCTAGTCATAGTCTAGTCATAGTCTAGTCATAGTCTAGTCATAGTCTAGTCATAGTCTAGTCATAGTCTAGTCATAGTCTAGTCATAGTCTAGTCATAGTCTAGTCATAGTCTAGTCATAGTCTAGTCATAGTCTAGTCATAGTCTAGTCATAGTCTAGTCATAGTCTAGTCATAGTCTAGTCATAGTCTAGTCATAGTCTAGTCATAGTCTAGTCATAGTCTAGTCATAGTCTAGTCATAGTCTAGTCATAGTCTAGTCATAGTCTAGTCATAGTCTAGTCATAGTCTAGTCATAGTCTAGTCATAGTCTAGTCATAGTCTAGTCATAGTCTAGTCATAGTCTAGTCATAGTCTAGTCATAGTCTAGTCATAGTCTAGTCATAGTCTAGTCATAGTCTAGTCATAGTCTAGTCATAGTCTAGTCATAGTCTAGTCATAGTCTAGTCATAGTCTAGTCATAGTCTAGTCATAGTCTAGTCATAGTCTAGTCATAGTCTAGTCATAGTCTAGTCATAGTCTAGTCATAGTCTAGTCATAGTCTAGTCATAGTCTAGTCATAGTCTAGTCATAGTCTAGTCATAGTCTAGTCATAGTCTAGTCATAGTCTAGTCATAGTCTAGTCATAGTCTAGTCATAGTCTAGTCATAGTCTAGTCATAGTCTAGTCATAGTCTAGTCATAGTCTAGTCATAGTCTAGTCATAGTCTAGTCATAGTCTAGTCATAGTCTAGTCATAGTCTAGTCATAGTCTAGTCATAGTCTAGTCATAGTCTAGTCATAGTCTAGTCATAGTCTAGTCATAGTCTAGTCATAGTCTAGTCATAGTCTAGTCATAGTCTAGTCATAGTCTAGTCATAGTCTAGTCATAGTCTAGTCATAGTCTAGTCATAGTCTAGTCATAGTCTAGTCATAGTCTAGTCATAGTCTAGTCATAGTCTAGTCATAGTCTAGTCATAGTCTAGTCATAGTCTAGTCATAGTCTAGTCATAGTCTAGTCATAGTCTAGTCATAGTCTAGTCATAGTCTAGTCATAGTCTAGTCATAGTCTAGTCATAGTCTAGTCATAGTCTAGTCATAGTCTAGTCATAGTCTAGTCATAGTCTAGTCATAGTCTAGTCATAGTCTAGTCATAGTCTAGTCATAGTCTAGTCATAGTCTAGTCATAGTCTAGTCATAGTCTAGTCATAGTCTAGTCATAGTCTAGTCATAGTCTAGTCATAGTCTAGTCATAGTCTAGTCATAGTCTAGTCATAGTCTAGTCATAGTCTAGTCATAGTCTAGTCATAGTCTAGTCATAGTCTAGTCATAGTCTAGTCATAGTCTAGTCATAGTCTAGTCATAGTCTAGTCATAGTCTAGTCATAGTCTAGTCATAGTCTAGTCATAGTCTAGTCATAGTCTAGTCATAGTCTAGTCATAGTCTAGTCATAGTCTAGTCATAGTCTAGTCATAGTCTAGTCATAGTCTAGTCATAGTCTAGTCATAGTCTAGTCATAGTCTAGTCATAGTCTAGTCATAGTCTAGTCATAGTCTAGTCATAGTCTAGTCATAGTCTAGTCATAGTCTAGTCATAGTCTAGTCATAGTCTAGTCATAGTCTAGTCATAGTCTAGTCATAGTCTATTTATTTGTTTTGTACTTATAATTATTGCCAGTACTTGTTATTTCAAATTTGTGCGTATGTTTTCGTTCTTTGTGTTTCTTAATGTAAAATTACCATTTTAAAATTTTTATTTACAAATTTTATATTGAATGGTTTAGGAAAAACTTTTTATTTTAGAAAATGTTAAATAAAACATTAGACGTGCTCAAAAAGACGTTCCTGTATGATTTTTGACTTGTATTTAAAGACAAGGTTTAAAAACATATTAAAATATACTAATAAAGTTTAAAATTTTTGAAAGATTAGTAAAGTTATCTCTGAATCTTTAATGAAGTTTCTTGGAATTTAATAAAAAATCCTAGGTTTTTATAATACTTTTAAAAAAAATGCCTAAACTAAATCGTTACTTACTCAGATGCTGTTCATTGGCTTTTGAAAATCCATTTAATGTGGTCAATGATTTACATTTATGAATCTCCAATGATTGAGTTAATGTAATCAGGTACTGGTATCTACATACATACATACATTCTTACGTGTATGTAACTATTTAAGAGTAATGTAATCAATTGACTACAGTTTACATCTGCATACTCGTTCCATGATCATCATCATCGTAATCATGGAGATGGGTCTACACGTATTATTGGTCATTTTAGAGAAATATCTATCGTTTTGCTATTTATGTACTTCTTATACTCTATTTCTATTTTTCATGCATTTTTGAACAATTTGCCCTTTTTTTTAGAGATTATGGTAAAAAAAAAAAACAAAATGAACAGAAAATCAAATCTAGAAATATGTGTAAAATAATGAGAAGCATTTCTTTCTATGAACTTTGGTTAATTAAAAAAAAAGAGGATAAATTAGAAAAAATAAATTGGAAAAAGGTTTTGTGGCGTACAAATGGACTAAATGTATGAATAGAAAAGATTGGTTTAAAAAGTGGCTGCGTATGGAATCGGTGATGCATGAAAACTTGAAAAGGTTTAAATTTCTTAATCTTTTTACTAAAACACAGTAAAATACAATTTTTTTTTAATAGAAATTAAGTTGAATTTTAATTAATGTATTACTAAAAAAGTTTTTCTTCAGATTTTTTATATTATGTTGCCATATGGCAATAGCTATGAATAAATAATGAATTTTGAATTTATAGTTAATAATGCATCAACATGTTCTGGAGTAAAATACGAATAGCAATCAGCCAAATAGTGTCCAAGACATATGTACTTTACTATCAAAAAGGTTTTGCTTTATATTTGTAAGTCATTTACTTCGAGCTACTCAGCTACGCACAAACTCGTAATTGCCAAATTTTTATAAAAAAAAAATTTATAGAAAAATTTTTCTATACAAAATTTTCATTAACAAATCGTTTCTATAAAAAAAAATTATAAAAAATTTTTCATTGAAAAAATTTCATTAAAAAATTATCATTAAAGAATTTTTCCTGTAGAAAAATTTTTATTAAAGAAATTTTTCTATAGAAAAATTTCCATTAAAGAAATGTTTCTACAGAAAAATGTTCATTAAGGAAATTTTATTTAGAAACATTAGCACTGAAAAATTTTTTATATAGAAAAATTTTCATTAAAAAATTTTTCTTTGGAAATTTTTTTTTTAAATTTTTTTCTATAGAAAAATATTCATTAAAAATTTTTTTCTATAGAAAAATTTTCATTAAAAATTTTTTCTATAAAAAATTTTCATTCAAAAATTTTTTCTGTAGAAAAGTTTTCATTAAAAAATTTTTTTTCTATAGAAATATTTTCATTAAAACTTTTTCTAAAGAAAAATTTTCATTAAAAATTGTTTCTATAGAAAAATTTTCATTATAAACATTTTTGCTATAGAAAAAGTTAATTAAACAGTTTTTTCTATAGAAAAGTTTTTATTATAAAAATTTTTTTATAGAAAAATTTTCATTAAAAATTCTTTTCTGCAGAAACATTTTCATTATAAAAAAAGTTTTCATTAATAAATTTCTTCTACAGAAAAATATTCATTAAAAAATCTCTCTATAGAAAAACTTTCGTTGAAAAATTTTTTTCTATGGAAAAATTTTCTTCATTATAAAAACTTTTTGTAAAGAAAAATTTTATATAGAAAAAATTTTTATAAAAAAATGTTCATTACAAAAATTTTTTCTATGGAAAAATTTTCATTGTTAAAATTTTTTCTAAAGAAAAATTTTCCTCAGAAAAAAATTTTATAAAGAAAAATTTTCATTATAAAAATTTTTTCTATGAAAAAATTTTCATTATAAAAATTTTTTCTAAAAATAAATTTTTATAGAGAAATTTTCATTAAAAAATGTTCCCTATACTTCTATAGAAAAAATTTTTTAATGAAAATTTTTCTATAGAAAAAATTTTTTAATGAAAATTTTTCTATAGAAAAATTTTTTTAATGAAAATTTTTCTATAGAAAAATTTTTTTAATGAAAATTTTTCTATAGAAAAAATTTTTTAATGAAAATTTTTCTATAGAAAAATTTTTTTAATGAAAATTTTTCTATAGAAAAATTTTTTTAATGAAAATTTTTCTATAGAAAAAATTTTTTAACGAAAATTTTTCTATAGAAAAAATTTTTCAATGAAAATTTTTCTATAGAAAAAATTTTTCAATGAAAATTGTTCTATAGAAAAAATTTTTTAAGGAAAATTTTTCTATAGAAAAATTTTTTTAATGAAAATGTTTCTATAGAAAAAATTTTTTAATGAAAATTTTTCTATAGAAAAAAAATTTTTAATTAAAATTTTTCTATGTAAAAAATTTTGTAACTAAAATTTTTCTATAGAAAAATTTTTTTAACGAAAATTTGTCTATAGAAAAAATTTTTTAATGAAAATGTTTCTATAGAAAAAAATGTTTAATGAAAATTTTTCTATAGAAAAAATTTTTTAACGAAAATTTTTCTATAGAAAAAAAATTTTTAATTAAAATTTGTTTCTATAAAAAATTTTGTAATGAAAATTTTTCTATAGAAAAAATTTTTTAACGAAAATTTGTCTATAGAAAAAATTTTTTAATGAAAATGTTTCTATAGAAAAAAATGTTTAATGAAAATGTTTTCTATAGAAAAAATTTTGTAATGAAAATTTTTCTATAGAAAAATTTTTTAATGAAAATTTTTCTATAGAAAAATTTTTTAATGAAAATTTTCTATAGAAAAAATTTTTAATGAACATTTTTCTAATGAAAAATTTTCTATGGAAAAAAATTTTATAAAAAAAAACATTATAAAAATTATTCATAAAGAACATTTTTTTCTATAGAAAAATTCCCATTATAAAAATGTTTTCAAAAGAAACATTTTCTATAGAAAAATTTTTTCTAAAGAAAAATTTTTATAAAAAAATTTTCTACAGAAAAATTTTTATAAAAAAATTTTCATTAAAAAAATTGTTCCCAAAGAAAAATTTTTTCTATAGAAAATTTTCATTATAGAAATCTTTTCTTTAGAAAAATTTTCATTAGTAAAATTTCTTCTTTAGAAAAATTTTCATTATAAAAATTTTTCTTTAAAAAATTCTCATCATAAAATTTTTTTCGAAAGAAAATATTCATTAGAAATATTTTTCTTTAGAAAAATTTTATAATTATAAAATTTGAATTGAACTTTTGAAAAACAAATTAAAATCTTAATTCATAAATATTGTAATTTACACTTCGCCCTATCATCATCATTCAGTGGCTGATGATGCCCTTTTATAAAACTTTTCAAATCTTTCTGTTTTCAAATAAATGCCAAGAATGTAATGGAGCCAAATTACTAACAATTATCTAAAAACAATAAAACTGGAAAATTTTAATTGTTTTTTTTTTTGCATTTTGTGGAAAATGTTTTGTGTGAATAATAATATAATTTTCTTATTGTTTTTAAAATAAACCAGATTAAGTTTGTGGCAGATTCTATGGAAACGGAAAAGATGTTCACATACAGACATACCAAGACTCAGAGTGATAGACTGTTGAAAGGACAGACATACGGAAGGGTAGAAAGAAATTGACACACAAAATACTATTTTTGGCAAAAGTACTTAAAACTATTTTATGGTTTTAGGTACTTTTTATGGGGGCAAATGATGTCTGTCTTTAACTCGATTGTTATGGAAAAGTATTTATTCTTTAAAATATATTTTGGTAGTTTATAGGGGTGAAGCCTTTGTTAGAACTTGGGTGAGTTTCATAAATATAGTCAATTTTAAGTTAAAAACGAAAATGATTATAATTAATATCAATCATACGCATAGAATCCAAAATATTGAAAAAGCTATTTAATGGACCACAAACAATAAAATTTGGGATTGAAAATGTAAAAATTTGTTCGTTTCTAACCTATTTACAAACTTAGTTTGTTTTTGATAACATTGCCTCCCCAAAATGTTGACTGCATCTGTTGCATGAAGCCTGAAAGTTAGTCGGGTAAATTTCTCTGTACAAGTAAAAATGATGATATGCTTTTTGCCAGTTTCAGGCTAAATTCGTCATACAACCCTAACATATGTTCGTGTTTCAGTTTGCAACTAAAGTTCGGATACTAATCCTAGTTTATATGTTCGTTTGTCTGTCTGCCTCTCATAGCTCTAGTTAAGTTGCAAGTTGAGCAACAGTTTCGAGCTCTTAAGTGATGCCTTAAATTGTTTTGGCAATTTGTTAAGTACCAAAATCGTATTATTGTGTAGAATTTTGTAAAGTTAGTCATATCAAATATTTACCACATGAATTCTAACACAAATTCGGAAGTGTGTGTACGTTTGTGTGTTTAGTTATGTTGCACTAACAAATTTTTGGAAAAAAACATGTGTATGATTTCATGCCACAAACGGCAACAAGTGATTGTTTAACACTTAGAAGGGAATTAAAAGCTATTCATGAATAAATTACAACTATAATAGCATAATGATACACAAAGGAAACTTTAATATGAAAAATAATATGAGAATATTTCCAATAGAGGCGTAGTTAGGAAAATGTTTAAGGGTAAAATATTTTATTCTAATTTTTCTAAAGGGTCTTTCATTAAAGGCTATCTTTATAACGAACTAAGTATGTGTTTTAAGATTTTTTTCTTTAAAAAAAATTTCATTATAAAAATTTTTTCTAAAGCAAATTTTTTCTGTAGAAAAATTTTCATTATAAAAATGTTCTCAATAGAAAAATTTTTAATAAAAATAAATTTTTAATAAAAATTTCATAAGAAAAATATTTTTCTACTGAAAAATTTTTATCATAACAATATTTTCTATGGAAAACTTTTCATTAAAATGCTTTTATAGAAAAATTTTTATTAAAAATTTTTTTCTATAGAAAAATTTGTATTAAAAAATTTTTTCTATAGAAAAATTTGTATTAAAAAATTTTTTCTATAGAAAAATTTTTGTTTAAAAATTTTTTCTATAGAAAAATTTTCATTAAAAAATTTATCTATAGAAACATTTTTATTTAAAAATTTTTCTATAGAAAAATTTTCATTAAAAAATTTTTTCTATGGAAAAATTTTCATTAAAAAATTGTTCTATAGAAAAATTTTCATTAAAAAAATTTTCTATAGGAAAATTTTCTATAGAAAAATTTTCATTAAAAAATTTTCTATAGACAAATTTTCATTAAAAAATTTTCTACAGGAAAATTTTCATTAAAAAAATTTTTCTATGGGAAAATTTTCATTAAAAAATTTTTCTATAGAAAAATTTTCATTAAAAAATTCATAAAAAATTTTCATTAAAAAATTTTCCATTGAAAAATTTTCATTAAAAAATTTTTCTATAAAAAAATTTTCATTAAAAAAATTTTTCTATAGAAAAATTTTTATTAAAAAAATTTTTCTATAGAAAAATTTTTTTAATGAAAAATTTTCATTAAAAAATTTTTTCTATAGGAAAATTTTCGTTAAAAAATTTTTCTATACAATAATTTTCATTAAAAAATTTTTCTATACAAAAATTTTCATTAAAAATTTTTCTATAGAAAAATTTTCATTAAAAAAATTTTCTATACAAAAAATTTCATTAAAAAATTTTTCTATACAAAAATTTTCATTAAAAAATTTTTCTTCAAAAAGAAGTGTATTTGCATTTGATCCCAAACCTGTTACATTTATTTATTAATGTAACAGACCAATTTATTGATAAAAAGCCAAAAAATGTTTGCGGAGAAACCAAATTCCTCGACGCGTTTCGATGGTTGGTTAAGCCATCTCTGCATATAGTAGCCGACGGCTACAGCAAGAATGTGGGAAGTGAAGGTAGATGAAAACTGAAAAATGTTTGTTTTTGTTCAGTCGATAATCTACGCTTTTACTTTTGGTTTATGAACATAATTCTTAATAGTTATGTTTGTAAATTTAGTAATAATGCGAGGTTTTCGATCTGTCTAAATTGGGGATAATCCTCCTGAAGAGATGGCTTAACCAACCATCGAAACGCGTCGAGGAATTTGGTTTCTCCGCAAACATTTTTTGGCTTTTTATCAATAAATTGATCTGTTACATTAATAAATAAATGTAACAGGTTTGGGATCAAATGCAAATACACTTCTTTTTGAATAATATTTACATCCCGACTAATTTGTTATTTTTTGAAAAAAAAAAAATTTTTCTATACAAAAATTTTCATTAAAAATTTTTCTATACAAAAATTTTCATTAAAAAATTTTTCTATAGAAAAATTTTCATTAAAAAAATTTTCTATAGAAAAATTTTCATTAAAAAATGTTTCTATAGAAAAATTTTCATTAAAAAATTTTTGTATAGAAAAATATTCATTAAAAAAATTTTTGTGTAGAAAAATTTTCATTAAAAAATTTTTCTATAGAAAAATTTTCATTAAAAATTTTTCTATAGAAAAATTTTCATTAAAAAATTTTTCTATAGAAAAATTTTCATTAAAAAATTTTTCTATCGAAAAATTTTCATTAAAAAATTTTTCTATAGAAAAATTTTTTAATTTAAAATTTTCATTAAAAAATTTTTCAATAGAAAAATTTTTATTAAAAAAGTTTTCTATAGAAAAATTTTCATTAAAAAAATTTTTCTATAGAAAAATTTTCATTAAAAAAATTTTTCTATAGGAAATTTTCATTAAAAAAATTTTTCTATAGAAAAATTTTCATTTAAAATTTTTCTATAGAAAAATTTTCATTAAAAAATTTTTCTATAGAAAAATTTTCATTAAAAAATTTTTCTATAGAAAAATTTTCATTAAAAAATTTTTCTATAGAAAAATTTTCATTAAAAAATTTTTCTATAGAAAAATTTTTCTATAGAAAAATTTTCATTAAACAAATTTTTCTATAGAAAAATTTTCATTAAAAAATTTTTCTATAGAAAAATTTTCATTAAAAAATTTTTCTATAGAAAAATTTTCATTAAAAAATTTTTCTATAGAAAAATTTTCATTAAAACAATTTTTCTATAGGAAAATTTTCATTGAAAAAATTTTTCTATAGGAAAATTTTCATTAAAAATTTTTCTATAGGAAAATTTTCATTAAAAAATTTTTCTATAGAAAAAATTTCATTAAAATGTATTTCTATAGAAAAATTTTCATTAAACATTTTTCTATAGAAAAAGTTTCATTAAAATTTAAAATTTTCATTAAAAAATTTTTCTATAGAAAAATTTTCCTTATAAAAATTTTAATTACAAAATTTTTTTAAATAGAAAAATTTTAATTATAAAATTTTTTTAAATATAAAAATTTTTATTATACAAATTTTTTTTATAGAAAAATTTTTATTATAAAATTTTTTTGTATAAAAAAATTAATATTATAAGGATTTGTTTCTATAGAAAAATTTTATTAAGAAACTAGAAAATTTTCATAAAAAATTAATTAAACAATTTTTCTATAGAAAAATTTTCATTAAAAAGTAGAAAATTTTCATTAATACAATTTTTCTATAGAAAAATTTTCATTAAAACAATTTTTCTATAGAAACATTTTCATTAAAACAATTTTTCTATAGAAAAATTTTCCTTTAACAAATTTTTATTATAAAATTTGTGTAAATAGAAAATTTGTTGTTATAGAAAAATTTTTATTATAAATTTTTTTTGTATAGAAAAATTAATATTATAAAGATTTTTTCTATAGAAACATTTTTATTATACAAATTTTTTCTATAGAAACATTTTTATTACAAAAATTGTTTGTATCGAAAATTTTTTTTATAAAAATTTTTTGTGTAGAAAAATTTTTATTATAAACATTTTTTCTTTAAACAAATTTTTTCTTAAAAAACAATTTCTATTAAATTTTTTATAATGTTAAACTTATGTATGTCATTTATTATAATGAAAGAAAATTTAATTTCTTTAATCTTCACACTAAATTATGCACAAAAAGATTAGAAAAGTTGACTGGCCTCTTCTAGTTGGGTTTTTGTACATTTCGAAATTTTCAAGTGAAAACCTAATAATAAAATACTTAGAACTTAGAGAGGAAAAGGCAAAAAAAAAACAGTGGCTTGAGTTGAAATTAAAATTCCAAATGAGTTTTTGACAAAAACGTTTTGCAAACGCTTGAATACACGAAAAAAGCAGAACAACAAATAAATAACACAAAAAGTTTTAGCCGTAAGATTCTAGTAAGTCACTACAGGCGGCAGTGGTCGTTCTGCCAAGGGTTAATGGGCTTGACCCGTTGTGGCAAATAGAGAAAATGGATCGATGTTGCGATTTAGTTGGTATTATTTTCCAATAGTAAAGATTTTGTTTTGAGACCTATTGTTGAAAAAGGAACGGACTGTAAGTTCTCCAAAGTACTTTTGTCCATTTTTCTGAATTGTAGTAGCTTTTTTAATCGGTCTTTATCATTTTACTACATATTTTTTTTCGTTATGCCCAAAGTATTTGTTGGACTCATGCTGAATTTTTGCAATTTAAGCAAATATTTTAGTTCATTGAACCTTTTGTATTCCTCCGATTAGTTCCACACACAGTAATTTCGGTTGTCGTAGGTTAAGTATTCATTTCAGTTTTCGAACATTGACTCATATCAAAAGAGACAAACTTTCTACTTGTGTTTGTGTGTATTATCATTAAAAACCTTTGTTTTTTTTTTCAAGTAAATGTTTGTATTTATTCAGAAAATAAAAAGGGGTATTCATGTCACTAAGTTTAGTCTTGCAAATTTATAAGGTTGAGAATTTGAATCATATTTGCTTTGGTTAGGTGTAATTTATTTTTAAACTTTGTTTGACATTCAGTCTGTCATTTAGGAATCTAGTTCCATATACATATAAGAAACTTTACTTATATATTTCTTATACCTAGTAAAAGGAAAATATACTGAAAGAGTTAGTATTAGTGCATTTTATCTTTAAAGGCAATAATATTTCAGATAAATTTTAATAATATTTAAGATTAATTTACAAATTTCGGCCTCTTGCAAGACTAAACACTGAGACTTGAATACCCCTAATGTATATTATTCAAAACACTAGCAATATTTATCACAATTTTCGTTGTTGTATTGACAGAACTTCGAGTTTTGGAAATCACGAATAATGTAACCCAACATAAATTTTCGTTATTAAATTTGTTTCTATAGAAAAATTTTCATTATAAAATTTTTTTCTTTAGAAAAATTTTTATTATAAAATTTTATTCTTTAGAAAAATTTGTATTATAAAAATTTTTATTAAAAAAATTGTTTCTATCAAAAAATTCTTATTAGAAAAAAAATGTTTCTTTAGAAAAATGTTTATTATAAAAATTTTTTCTTTAGAAACATTTTTTCTTTTTATTATAAAAATTTTTTCTTTAGAAAAATTTTTATTACAAAAATTTTTTCTTTAGAAAAATGTTTATTCTGTAAAAAAAATGTTTATGATAAAAAAATTTTTTCTTTAGACAAATTTTCATTATAAAAATTTTCTATAAAAAATCTTCATTATAAAAATTTTTTTATATAGGAAAATTTTCTGTCAAAATTTTTTCTATAGAAAAATACTCATTATAAAAACATTTTCTTTAAAAAAATTATAAAAATATTTTATAGAAAAATTTTGATGATAATAATTTTTATAGAAAAATTTTCTTTAAAAAATGTTTTTCTATAGAAAGATTTTTTTTATAGAAAAAATGTTTATGAAGATTTTTTCTATAAAAAAAATTTTCTTAAAAAAAATTTTTCGATTGAAAAATTTTCTTTATTTTCATTATAAAAATTTTTCTATAAAAAATTTGTTCTATCGAAAAATTTTGTTTATAAAAATTTTCGTTATAAAAATTTTTTCTATAGAAAAATTTCTTTATAAAAATTTTTGTTATAAAGATTTTTTCTATAGAAAAATTTTTGTTACAAAAATTTTTTCTATAGAAAAATTTTTGATTATAAGAATTTTTTTTAAAGCAAAATTAATTTTAAATTTTAAAATTTTTTTTAAAGAAACATTGTCATTTTAAACATTTTTTCAAAAGAAAAATTTTCTATAGAAAAAATTTTTATAAAGAAAAATTTTCATTTTAAAAATTTTTTTTATAAAAAAATTTTAATTTTAAAAAATTTTTATAAAGAAAATTTTTCATTATAAAATTTTTTTTTACAGAAAATTTTTCCTTACTAGTATTTTTTCTATAAAAAATTTTTTATTACAAATATTTTTTCTATAAACAATTTTTTATTATAAACATTTTTTCTATAGAAAAATTTTCATTATAAAACTGTTTTCTTTAGAAAAATTTTTATTATAAAAATTTTTTCTTTAGAAAAAATTTTTTTTTTCTTTAGAAAAATTTTTATTAAAAAAATTTTTTCTTTAGAAAAATTTTTATTATAAAATTTTTTTTTTCTTTAGAAAAATTTTTTTAAAAAAAATTTTTTCTTTAGAAAAATTTTTATTATAAAAATTTTTTCTTTAGAAAAATTTTTATTATAAAAATTTTTTCTTTAGAAAAATTTTTATTATAAAAATTTTTTCTTTAGAAAAATTTTTATTATAAAAATTTCTTCTTTAGAAAAATTTTTATTATAAAAATTTTTTCTTTAGAAAAATTTTTATTATAAAAATTTTTTCTTTAGAAAAATTTTTATTATAAAATTTTTTTCTTTAGAAAAATTTTTATTATAAAAATTTTTTCTTTAGAAAAATTTTTATTTCAAAAAAATTTTTTTATACAAATTTTATCTTTAGAAAAATTTTTATTATAAAAATTTTATCTTTAGAAAAACCTTATTATAAAAATGTTTATCATAAAATTTTTTTGTTTTAGAAAAATATTTATTATAAATTTTTTCATAACAACATTTTCATTACAAAAATCTTTTCTAAAGAAAAATTTTTATTATAAAAAATTTTCATTAAAAAATTTTTCTATAGAAAATTTTTTAATGAAAATTTTTTAATAAAAATAAATTTTTTTAATGAATTAGTTTTTTTTGAAAATTATTCTATAGAAAAATCTTTTAATGAAAATTTTTCAAAAAGTTTTTACTGAAAATTTTTCTATAGAAAAAATTTTTTAATGAAAATTTTTTCTATAGAAAACATTTTTATAATATTTTTATTATAAAAATTGTTTCTATAGAAAACTTTTTTATAATATTTTTATTATAAAAAGTTTTCTATAGAAAAAATTTTCATTAAAAAATGATTTCTATAGAAAAATTTTCAGTAAAAACTTTTTGAAAAATTTTCATTAAAAGATTTTTCTATAGAAAAATTTTCAAAAAAACTAATTCATTAAAAAATTTATTTTTATTGAAAATTTTTCATTAAAAATTTTTTCTATAGCAAAATTTTCATTCTTTTATGGAAAAATTTTCATTTGAAAATTTTTTCTATACAAAAATTTTCATTATAAAAATTTTTTCTAAAGAAAATTTTTCATTATAAAATTTTTTCTATAGAAAAATTTTCATTGTAATATTTTTTCTATACAAAAATTTTCATTATTTCTTCTAAAGAAAAATTTTTATTATAAAATTTTTTTTTATAGAAAGATTTTCTTTTTAAAATTTTTTCTATACAAAAATTTGCATTATAAAAATTTTTTCTAAAGAAAAATTTTCATTATAAAAATTTTTTCAAAAGAAAAGTTTTCATTATATAAATTTTTTCTATAGAAAAATTGTAACTATAAAAATTTTTTCTATAGAAAAATTTTCATTATAAAAATTTTTTCTATAGAAAAATTTTCATTAGAAAAATTTTTTCTATAAAAAAATGTTCATTATAAAAATTTTTTACTATAGAAAAATTTTCATTATAAAAATTTTTTTCTATAGAAAATTTTTCATTATAAAAATTTTTTCTATAGAAAAATTTTCATTATTCAAATTTTTTCTATAGAAAAATTATCATTATAAAAATTTTTTCTATAAAAAAATTTTCATTATAAAAATTTTTTCTATAGAAAAATTTTCATTATAAAAATTTTTTCTATAGAAAAATTTTCATTATGAAATTTTTTTCTATAGAAAAATGTTCACTATAAAAATTTTTTCTATAGAAAAATATTTGTTCCTCAGACGGCTTCATTTAGTTTCATAGAACCCAGTAGAAAACCCAGTAAAAAATCACGCAAATAATAATATAATAACAAAAATGTTTCTATACAAAAAATTTTTGTAATGGAAATTTTTCTATAGAATAAATTTTTGTAATGAAAATTTTTCTATAGAAAAAATTTTTTTATAGAAAAATTTTCATTAAAAAAATTTAAAAAATTTTTTTTATAGAAAAATTTTCATTAAAAAAATTTTTTCTATAGAAAAATTTTCATTACAAAAATTTATTCTATAGAAAAATTTCCATTACAAAAATTTTTTGTATAGAAACATTTTTGTTATTATATTATTATTTGCGTGATTTTTTACTGGGTTTTCTACTGGGTTCTATGAAACTAAATGAAGCCGTCTGAGGAACAAATATACTAAAGGCTTTTAAAGTATTTGGAAGTCGTGATTTGAGTGTGACAAAAAAAAAAAAAAGATCGAAAATAATATTCATGAGCTGGAATATTGAATGACAAATATGAACTTTGGTCATTTGATAATGGGAATGACTGAGTGCTATTGAGTTATTTTAATATTTAAGTCATATGGCGATTTTATAGCTGATTCATAACAAATTTGTTATTTTTTGCTTAGCCCTTTATTTAAAAGTTTTAAAATAACTTGTATTATAATAAAATGTTTTCATTTGGATATTCGATTTAAAAACTTAAAATTGTTAATAAACTAAAAATTTAGACTAACTTAAAAAAATGTTAAAATCATCCATTTGAACTTTGTGTCAGGTTTTATAATTTGTTTTTAATTTCTTTAAAATTCTTTAATACGCACTCGAACGCACTTAAATACTTACGTACAAATTCGTATCTTTTCAAAGGCAGAGACGGCAGACAGACGGACGAACGAATGGATGGACGGACACAGATACTGGAGTGAAGTCAATGACAAATTCTCTATTCTTCTTGTCTAACTTTTGTCATCTCAGTGTCAACCAAGAGATTATATTTCGTGTATGTCTTCTTACGGTGCATAACTGCATGAATACACATACAGCCAGAGATGGGATATGATAGAAGTTAAGAAAATGTGGTGAACTCTTTCAGTTTTGGGTAATCAGTTCTATGGGGGTAACCTTTCATATTTTTGGGAGTTACTTTGAGAGTTAGCCAAAATATTGCACAATTTTTTATTGAAATCGAAATAATACTTATAGTTATAAATCTTTAACTTAAAAATGCTCGTTTAATGGCGGTCCTTTTCCCTATTTGTGATGGGATTAGTTTTCCCCTACACAAATCTTATATCTTTAAACAAGCAATAATTGTATGTATATATATGTATATTAGGGCGTCTCGAAAAAAAAAGTTCGCCGTACACCACCGAATATAAAGTATTGCTTTGAGACAGTTTTAAAAAAAATTTTTTTATTTTTTTCGATGCACATTGGGGTCTCCAAAATACATTTTTCGTTATATCTTTGGCATTTACAGTCGGATCTTAAAGTGTCATATATACATGTCTTTGTCTCGAGTAGGTCAATATTTTGCTTTAATAGTCATTGGTCTCAGATATCCGGTTCTAGCATTTATCAATCATACCTCAGTTCCTACCACCCTAATGTACATCCCTAATATCAGAAAATTAAAGCTTTTAAAAAATAGTTAAACTTTTAGTAAGGAAGTTTTTTGATAACTCCAACCGAACTATAAAAAACAAGGAATTTTTGTTTTTGCCGCACATTGGGGTCACCAAAAATGCCATTTTGGTTATATCTTCGCCATTTACAGTTGGATCTTTAAGTGTTATATATCGATGTTTTTGTCTAAAGATGGCCAATGTTTTGTATTAATAATCATTGACCTCAAGTACGTTTTTTTAGTACTTCCCCGTGATATCTCAACTCATATTATAAGAATAAAAAAAATTAATGTAAGAAAAAAAAAAAAATTATGTAGTTAATCATGTCTTGGTGTCTTGTCTAAGTTTGATATATTTTTGACGACTCTCGAATTTAGAACAACTGTGGGCCATGCGTTGCTCCTCGGTGACAGTCATGACAGATTCCTGTACTACATGAACAAAATGCTCGGTGTTTTGTGAATGGCATAGATAAGCTGTAAAAATAATTAAAATTACAAAATAAAATTATTAGAAGAAAGAATTTTCCTTGATTGGATAACTGTAATATTTCTAGCTGTTCTTGCATATAGAACTGCAAGCATGGCGGCTCAGTCAATTCAAAATTTTTCCAAATAATCATATCGAAAAATGAGTCACTCTCGAAGTTCATAAAATTCTGAAATTGTGGGCCGAACATTTGATGCAAAGGAGGTAAAAATGGGAAAAAATCTAAAACATTGTATTTCCTGAAGTAATAGGTATAGAAACAAAATTTAAGCTAAACTTTGAACAGCTATAAAAATAATCGGATAGGTGTTTGGTACTTCTTTGAAACTATGTCCGACAGGGGGTAATAAAGGGTGTAAATAGATTTTTTGGTACATTTTTTAGCCAACTCTTATCTTTTGAACCAAAGAACATAGAAAAGAACTTTGTACTGCAATTAATAGATGTGAAAATTATATTGAATACGTATTTGGTACTTTTTTGATTTCGGGGACCAAAATGGGTAAAAAATTTATAAAATGATAACCTAACACCGCATGAAGTAATATAAATAGGAACAATATCTTAATTGCTTTTTTATAAAATGTACCGGTCTAAAGAAGTACCAAATATGCATATGGAACTCTTGAAATTAGGGGATAAAAAAGGGAACAAGATTAGTAGTGTTATAACTTTCAAACAAATGAATGTTTGTCTGACTGTTTGTTCTTTAGAGAATAGTAGACTTTGCAGTTGATCAAGTTATGCTCTTTACCGAAGTTGCTGCAGATAAGCCTGCGAAGGTTTTAAGTTTGGTAAGACTAATTTTCGATAGGTGGCGCCACTGAAAATTACTCAAAATGAATTAAATCGTAAACTGTGCATTTGATCATGCTATGTTCTTTAGAAAAGTTGTTGCGGATAAGCCGATGAAGGGTTTTTAGTTGGTATGACCAAATTGTGATAGGTGACACCACTGAAAATTACTCAAAGTGAATTAAAACGTAAACTGTGCATTTGATCATGCTATTATCATTAGCAAAGTTATTACGCACGAGCAAACGAAGATTTTTTAGTTGGTATGACCAATTTCCAAAATTATTCAAAATTAAATAAACTGTAAACTATGCATTTGATCATGTTTTGATCGGAAAAAATAAATAAAATGATTCAAAATTTATTGGATATTTATATAAGGCTTTCTATTTAAGTTTATTTTTAAAAGTTGCCTCGAAATGCTTATCATAAAGCTCCGAGCAAGCCCGGTCAACCAGGTACTAAAATATTTAATTGCGTTTATCTTCAAAACTTTTAAAAGTCGGTAATATAAAAACGGGATCGGAGCAGGGGAGTTATACCCTCTTACCAATTTCTATACACTTGAAAGTAAAAAATATCAGAGCTATAGGACCAGTTAACTTATTCGCATGTACCTTTCAAACTTTTAAAGGTAAAAACTTTTGAAAAAAAACTTATTTTGTAATAAGCGGAGGCTGGTCAAATTAAGCAGTATCGAGTTTCAACCCTTAAAATTGAATATTTAACTAACCTCTAAACTATTTGAAATCTGATGCAGGGTTCTCATATATATATATATATAGTACCTGGTAGACCGAGCCTTGCTCGGAGCTTTATGATAAGCATTTTGAGAAAAATTTTAAAGTTTTTATATATTTTATATTATAAAGTGCTAAAATAAATTTAGAGGAAAGACATTGTAGAAATATTCAGTTAATTTTGAATTATTTGATTTATTTTGTCCGACCAACACATAGTTTGCATAGTTTACAGTTTAACTCATTTTGAATAATTTTGGAAATTATTCATATCAACAGAAACCTCTGACGACTCATGCGCAACAACTTTGCTAAAGATTATAGTCTGATCAAATGCATAGTTTACGATTTAATTCATTTTGAGTAGTTTTCTGTGGCGCCACCTGTCGGACTTTGCTTATTCCAACTCATAAACCTTCTTCGGCTTATCCGTAACAACTTTGCTGAAGATTATAGCATGATTAAATGTACAGCATACGATTAAATTGACTTTGAGTAAATTTCAGTAGCGCCACCTGTCGAAATTTCTTCATACCAACTAAGAAACCATCGTCGGCTCATGTGCAACAACTTTGCTAAAGATTGTAGCATGATTAAATGTACAGATTACGATTAAATTGACTTTGAGTAAGTTTCTGTAGAGCCACCTGTCGGAAATTATTCATACCAACTAAAAAGCCTTCGTCGGCTCATGCGCTACAACTTTGCTAAAGATCATAGCATGATCAAATGTACAGTTTACGATTTAATTAATTTTTAGTAATTTTCAGTGGCGCCATCTGTCGGAAATTAGTCTTATCAACTTTAAAACCTTCGCCGGCTTATCCGCAACATCTTCGCTAAAGAGCATAACACAATCAAATTCACAGTTTACTATTCTATAAAGAACATACATACAGACAAACATTCATTTGTTTAAAATAATACTAATTTTTCCCCCTTTTTATTCCCTAATTTCTAAAAGTTCCATATGTATATTTGGTACTTTTTTGGTGCCAATTGAATTCGGTACATTTTTTTAATGTATAATGTTCCTATTCATATTACTTTGGAGATGTTAAGTTATCATTTTATCCCTTTTTTACCCATTTTGGCTCCAAAAAAAAAAAAGTACCAAATACGTGTTTCATGTTTTTTTTACATCTATTGATTGCAGTACCAAGTTTCTTTCTATATTCTTTAGTTTAAAATATAAGAGTGGGTTAAAAAGGTGCCAAAAAAACTATTTTCACCCTTTTTTACCCCCTATCGGACATAGTTTCAAAAAAGTACCAAACACCTGTCCGCTTATTTTCAAAGCTGTTTAAAACGTAATTTTAATTTTGTTTCTATACCTATTACTTTAGGAGACATAGCGTTTTCGATTTTTTCCCCTTTTTACCCGTTTTTACCCTCTTAGAGGTAAAAGTTCCAAAAGTCCCTTCTTTTTCGACCTATACATCAAAAAAGATACCCACTGTCCAAATTTTATCAAAATCGTTAGAGCCGTTTTCGAGATAGCCATTCTATATATATATATATATACAATTATTGCTCGTTTAAGAATATAAGATATATATATATACTAGCTTTATAACCCGCTACTTCGTTAGCGGCACCATTTGAATTGACAAAGTTACAAAATTTACCAAAATAACTTTTTCACTTATTTATCAATTCCGATATAAATTAAATTAAATACTTATTGGTTCTTAAGATACATATAGGACAAAATAAGTACCTACCCTCTACATTTTCAAAAAAGTACTACACACGCCTCCCTTATTTTTGTAGCTGACCCAATTTTGATTGCTAACCCAATTTAAATCTTGTTCTTGTCGCTTTTGATTTTGAATATTTTACAAAAGTTTCCTTTTTTTACCCGTTGGTTACCCCTGATCAGCCAAATTAAAAAAAAAAAATCCGGATACATGTCCTAATATTTTTATTGCTGATCTTAACTCCATTTTTGTTAATTGAAAAAAATACCAAACACCTGTCACATATTTCTTCAATGTCAATAGAACAGTCCATAAATCATTGATTTATTTATTATTTTATTGATTTAAACAACATGCACAGTTTAAAAGGAAAAAACCTATCTTTAAATTTTTGACCCGTTTTTGTTATTTTCGATTGCGGTATAAATTTTGTTTCTATAATAATTGATTCAAAAATTATATATGGGTCAAAAAAGTACCAAAATTTAGTTTTTATCCTTTTTATTCCCTATTTTTAGCTCATTTACGAAAAGTACCTACTAAAAACATGACTTTTTATTTTTCTATTCGATCTAAATCCAATTTAAATTTTTTTTCTGTCGATATTAGTATCAGAGATATAACTTTACTAATGTTTTTATTTTCTACCCTATTTTAACCCCAAAACTGTTTAATTTGCAAAAAGTACTGAAAAGTCCCTTAATTTTTAGGGCTGATCTTAGACCATTTTAGTGTTTGTTTCCATCCATTAGGTTTAGAAGATATAATGTCATCGATTTTTCCCTTTTTTACCCCTTTGATTGACACATCTCTAATTTATACTTTTGACTTCATTAGCTTAAATGAATATTTTCCCGTTTTCACCTTTTGGAACCCCATTTATCGTAAAAGTACCAAGCACATGTTTAATATTTTGTTAATACTTATTGATTGTGGCATAAAGTGAGTCTTTATGTTTATAAGTTCAAAAGATACGCATGGATACGCAAGTACAAAAATATAGTTTTTACCCTTTTTGCCCTTATTAGTGCCATTTCCAAAAAAAGTACAGAACACATGTCCCTTTCATTTTCTAGCCGATTATATGATTTATTCATTTTCTAGCCTGTTTTAACCATAAGCGGCCAAATTAAAAAAAATACCGAACCCGTGTCCTTTAATTTTTAATGCTGATCATAGACCAATTTAATCTTTGTTTCTATCACTTTTGATTTATGAGATATTACGTTACCTATTTTCCCCCTTTTTACTCCAAACATTAAAAAAAGGAATCAATCGCGTGTCTTATACTTCTGCAATGTGAATAGACCTGTCTGTAAATTATACTTCTGGCTTTATTTGTTTAAATGATATTCATAGTTTTTACTCTTTTGTGCCTCATTTATCGTAAAAGCGCCAAGCACCTTCTTAATTTTTGTTAGTCCTTATCAATTGTGATGTAAATAGAGTATTTATGTTTATTAGTTCAAGAGATACTTATAGGGTTAATAAAGTACCAAAATATAGTTTTTTCCCTTTTTCTCCCTTATTAGTTCCATTTCCAAAAAAGTACCAAACTCGTGTCCCCTTTTTTTGCAAGATGATCCAAATCCAATTTCAACTTTGTTTCTAACGATGTAAATTTCGGAGATATGATGTTACTAATTTATCCATTTTCTTTTTCAATTTTTTTCAATTTACTTTTTCAATATGAATCCACCCGTCTGTAAATTATAGTTCTGGCTTCATTAGTTAAAAACCTACCCTTGAATATTTTTTTATCTTTTTTACCTCAATTATCGTAAAAGTACCAAATACGTGTCTAATAATTCTTTGTTACTTATCAATTGTGACGTTTACTGTTTCTCTATGTTTGTTATTTCAAAAGATACGTATGGGTTCAAAAAAGTACCAAAATATAGTTTTTGCCCTTTTTTACCCTTATTAGTACCATATTCAAAAAAGTACCAAATACGTTTCTCGTTTTTTTTCAGCCCATCCGAAGCAAATTTCAACTCTATTCCTATCGTTTTGAATTTCGGAGATATGACGTTACTAATATTTCCCATTTTTTCCCTGTTTTAACCCCAAAACGGCCGAATTAAAGAAAAAAGTACCGAATACATGTCCCTTAATTTAAAGTGCCGATTTTAGACCGATTTAGTTGTTGTTTCTATCACTTTTGGCTAAGAAGATATATTTTTACCGATTTTTACCCCCAAAATTAAAAAAAGTACCAGACACTTATTTTACTTTTTTCAGTGTCAATTTACCAGCCAATAAATTATGCTTCTGGCTTCATTAGCCGAAAAGATATTCTTAGCTAAAAAGCAAAAAACCTACTCTTGAATATTTTCCCTTTTTTTTACCCTTTCGTCCCACATTAATCGCAAAAGTACCAAATACGTGTTTAATAGTTTTTTAATGCCTATCAGTTGCGATATAAATTATGTTTCTATGTTTATTAGTTCAAAAAATATATATGTGTTAAAAAAGTACCAAAATATAGTTTTTACCCTTTTTTATTCTTATTAGTACCATTTTTGAAATAGTACCAAATACGTGGCCATTTATTTTTTTATCCGATTCAAATCCAATTTAAACTTCTTTTGCATCGGTGTTAGTTTCGGAGATATGATGTTACTAATTTCTCCCTTTTCTACCCTGTTTTACCCTTTAAAAGGCCGAATTTCAAAAAAGTACCGAATACTTGTCCCTTAATTTTTAGTGCTGATCTCAGACTAATTTAGTTTTGGTTTCTATCACTTTTGATTTAGAAGATATATTTTTACCCCCAAAATTAAAAAAAGTACCAAAAATGTATTTTATTTTTTCTTTGTCAATCGACCAGTCAATAAATTATACTTCTGGCTTCATTAGCCTAAAAGATATTCATAGCTAAAAACAAAAAACCTACCCTTAAATATTTTCCCTTTTTTACCCTTTTGTATCCCATTAATTGCAAAAGTACCAAATACGTATTTAATTGTTTTTTAATATCTATCTGTTGCGATATAAATTATGTTTCTGTATTTATTAGTTCAAAAGATACATATTAGTTGAAAAAAGTACCAAAATATAGTTTTTACCCTTTTTTATCCTTATTAATGCCATTTCCAAAAAAGTACCAAGCACGTGCCTCCTTATTTTCCTAGCCGATTCAAATCCAATTTCAACTTTGTTTGCATCGATGTTGGTTTCGGAGATATGATGTTACTAATTTCTCCCTTTTCTACCCTGTTTTACCTTCTAAGAGGTTGAACTTCAAAACAGTACCGAACATGTGTTCCTTAATTTTAAGTGCCAATCTCAGACCAATTTAGTTTTTGTTTCTATCACTTTGGGTTTAGAAGATATACTTTACCGATTTTTACCCCCAAAATTAAAAAAAAGTACCAAACACGTAGCTTATTTCTTTTCAATGTAAATCTACCAGTCAATAAATTATACTTCTAACTTCATTAGCCTAAAAGATATCCATGGCTAAAAAGCAAAAAACCTATCCTTGAATATATTCCCTTTTTTTACCCTTTTGTACCCCATTAATCGCAAAAGTACCAAATACGTATTTAGTTCTTTTTTAATATCTGTCGGTTGCGATATAAAATATGTTTCTATGTTTATTAGTTCAAAAGATACATATGGGTTAAAAAAAGTACTAAAATATAGTTTTTACCCTTTTTTATCCTTATTAGTGCCATTTTCAAAAAAGTACCAAACACGTGTCCCCTTATTTTTGTAGGCGATTCAAATCCAATTTCAACTTTGTTTCTGTCTATGTTGGTTTCGGAGATATGATGTTACTAATTTCTCCCTTTTCTACCCTGTTTTGCCCGCTAGGCGGCCGATTTTCAAAAAAGTACCGAACACGTGTCCCTTAATTTTTAGTGCTAATCTCAAGCCAATTTAATTTTCGCTTCTATCGCTGTTGGTTAAGGAGATATAATGTTACCGATTTTTCCCTTTTTTACCCTTTTAATTGAAAAAAGTACCAAACACATATTTAATATTTTGTACTGGGCAATCGACCTCCCTATAAATTTTATTGGTAGCTTTATTGGTTCAAGTCAAATACAAAGAAAAAGAAAAATGGACCTACCCTAAATTTTTTTCCCCGCTTTTCCCCCTTTTTGAACCCTGAATCAAAATAGTACCAAACACGTGTCTAATATTTTTTTCTTGTTTACCGGCTCCGTTTTGAATTTTGTTACTCTGTTGATTGGTTTAAAAGATACACATGGGTTTAAAAAAGTACCAACATTTCATTTTTACCCTTTTTACCCCCTATTTGTCCCATCTGCTAAAAAGTACCAAACACGTGTCTACTTATTTTTGCAGCTGATCCCAACGCAATTTCAATTTTGGGCCTATGACGTTTACTTCCGGAGATACAGCATTACTAATTTTTCCCTTTTTTACCCCTTTTTACCCCCTTAGAGGCCGAATTTCCAAAAATCCCGTCTTAGTGGATCTATACTTTGAAAAAGGTACCAGCTGTCAAAATTTCAGCTCTCTAGCTTTAGCCGTTTGGGCTGTGCGATGATGAGTCAGTCAGTCAGTCAGTCAGTCAGTCAGTCACGTTAGAGTTTTATATATATAGATATATATATATATATATATATATATATATATATAATATTTAAATGAGTGTAATTTTAGTTTTATTTTTATTTTCGTTAGTATTAAATTAACCATCTCTGTTACGCACACAGTTACCGACCGACATTGCCATTCGAGTAGAGTCACAGACTTAATGTGGAACCACAGAAATGTTTGGTTACTACTCGGTTTCAAAAAAATCTAAAAACTACGGGAAGAAGAAGACGAACCATGAGCAGTACAAAAACAAAAAAAAAAAAAAGAGTTGGGAGTTCTCAAATTGCAAGCAACCATGCTGACAAGTCAGTGACCGATTATATGGTTACACAAACGAACGAAAAAACCGAAACATCTAAAACACAAACTAGTCATTATTTCACGTAACTTGGTCGGTCGTAAACTATTTTAGACATTTTCTTATTCTAGGTTTTTCTTATCGCCGCTGCTGCTGTTGCTGCTGATTTTTGTCATTTTCTGATTCTTATTCTGTGTTTCAATTTTTCGTTTATAGTTTTTGCTGCTGCGTTTGTTTTCGAAAAAATAAAAATCACAGTCTTTGAAATAAAACAAGTAAGAAAGTGCTATAGTCGGTCAAGCCCGACCATACGATACCCTTCACCACTAAAGTCAAAAGTGTTATTTTTTCTGTATAAACCCAAATATTTGCTAAATTTTGCCATCATACAAACATTTTCTAAAAACTTATATATTTAAGCTGTTTGAGAGCTAGGGTCAAATGTGGACCGATTATCTCGAAATTTGGCAAATTGATTACAGTTGTTACAAAAATTATGTATGCAAAAAATAAACTTAAAATGCCCATTTTCTTCAGATTTACGAGCTTTTTAGTGATTTTTGTCTCATTTAGTGCGTTTTTAAAAAAAGTTTGTATGGGAGCTATGGTCAAATGTGGACCGATTTTAACATAATTTGGTACTTAATTTGGTATTTAAATTTGGTATTTAAATTTCGTGAAAAAGTATTGATATTTGTGGCCAATATATCAATTCCGGTGTGAAGCGCCGTGGTATAGCAGGTTAGTCATCCGCCTAGCATACCAGAGGTCCAAGTTCAATCCCCGGACAGACACACTTAAAAAAATAAATTTTCAAAAAAGCGGTGGTTCACCTCATAACTCAGCTAGCCACTGGTTATTGAGTATTAGGCTATGAAAAACTTCTCTAACTAATGCATTCGCCGTTCGGAGCCGGCGTAAAAACGTAGGTCCCTTTCAATGAGTCTAAAAATAGAATCGGATGCAGCTCATTGTCTGAGAGAAGTACCCCTTGTTCCAATTGGAATGTTGTCGGGGAATTATATATATATATATATATATATATATATATATATATATATATATATATATATATATATATATATATCAATTCCGGTAAGTGTGACCTATGGGAAGTACCATAAATAATGGACCGTTTTTGACGAATTTCAATACCCATGGTCCCATTATCAAAGAAATGATCTGTGCCAAATTTCATCAATTTATTATCGTTAAAATTGCGACCTGTAGTTTGATAACAAGGTTTACATGGGGGTCCAACCAGCCAGACGGACGGACGGGCATCGCTAAATCGACTCAGGAAGAGATTCTAAGCCTATTGGTATACTAAAAGGTGGGTCTAAGACAAATATTTCCATGCGTTACATACATCAGCACAAACTTATAATACCCTTTCCACCTATGGTGGTGAAGGGTATAACAACAGTAAGTAGATGTTGGGAATTAAAGCGGTCGAATCAATAATATATTGTGCGTTTGAAGAAGAGCAATAAAAGACTGAATTCTTTTGAAATTTTTCATCATTTTCATTTCTTCCATTCTAGCAGAAAAATTAATGAACTTTCCTTTCTTTATCTTCTGTGAAAAAGTACGGCCCACAAATGCTGCTACATAGAATAATACTCAATAACCAGTGGCTACATGAGCGGTCAACCGATTTTTTATACTCACTGTCAAAAAGAATGGGGGGTATATTGAGATTGTCATTCCATTTGTAATTTCCTTAATATTAGCTTAAAACCCAAAATTCAAGTATATTCTTTATCCTTATGAAATTCTAAGACGATTGAGCAATGTCCGTCTGTCTGTCGGTCTGTCCGTATGTCTGCCTGTTGTCGGCACGATAAAACCTTAACGAAAGATATAGGTCACTGAAGTTTGGCATAAATATTCTTCATTTCTTGGAAAATTTTGGTATTGAAATAGCTTTCGTATAACCTCGTCTAGGCTAATCGCTTATTTGCTTATAAATGACAAATTATAATAGCTATGATGATAAAATTTGGTATGTAGAAGTTTTACATAAGCACTAGGAAGCATACATCGAAATCGGTTCACATTTAACTATAGTTCTCATACAAAAACTTACGGAAACAGCCTAAATTCCACCTGAAATACACTTAAATACTTAAATAAATAAATGATAAACTGTAATAGCTTTGGCCACTAAATTTAGCGCAATGAAGTTTTATATTAATGCCAGTCAGTGTGCAAAATTTTGTCACAATCGGCCACCATTTAACCATAGCTCCCATATAAAAAACTTATGGAAATACAATAATACAAAAAGAAAATGGGGTTTATGTCCGTCTATAAGTCAGATAAAAGCGCGATAGCGCCTTAACGAAAACAGTTCTTCTTCTGTTATCCTTGACTCCCAGTGGAGCATAGGGCCTCAACCATCCTTTTATATCGAACTCTATTGCAAGATGTTGGGCATACATAATTCCATGAATAGTTTGCTGCTGTAACTCGGCATCAATTGACCTTCTCACGTTCTAGCAGGTGCACCAACACGACGGCCGCTTCCTTGTGGATTCCAACGAAGCGCTTGAGCAGTGTTAGCATTTGGCCTTCGAAGTGTGTGGCCTATCCATCGCCATTTCCGTTGATATACCTCTATAGAAGAAGGGATTTGGTTTGTAGCGTTTAGTAGATCTTCATTTTTTATGCGATTTGACCACCATATATTAAGGATTTGCCGTAAGCATTTGTTTGCAAAGGTTTGTAGGCGCTTATCGATGTCATTTGTGCGTTTCCAAGTTTCGCAGCCGTAACACAAGATGGACTTGACATTCGAGTTATATATTTGTAACTTGGACGAATGACATTCGAGTTATATATTCGTAACTTAGTTGTTGTTGATAATTGCCGAGATTTCCATATAGTTCGGAGAATGCCGAATGCAGATTTTGCCTTATTAATACGCGATTCAATATAATCGTCGGCATCAAACTTCCCAGGTTATTAAAGGTACCTACACATCCAATACCCTCGTTATCCAAAAATTTCAATATTTTTAAATGAAATTTAAAAAATACTGCTTATGAAAACCAAAATCATTGTAACAAATTTCGTTAAAATCGGTTTACATTTGACCATAGCTTCCATACAAACTCTTCTGTAACAAGTAAGAAAGTGCTTTAGCCAGTCAAGCCCGACCATATGATAACCTTCACCAATAAGGTATTCTTTTTCTTGTATTAAGTCAAATATTTGATAAATTTTGCCATCATACAAACATTTTCTAAAAACTTGTATATTTAAGCTATTTCCGTCATTTGGACTTATATGAGAGTTAGGGTCAAATATGAACCGATTATCTGGAAATTGATCAAATTGATTACAGTTGTTACAACAATTATGTGTACAAGAAAGAAAGTTAAAATTCCCACTATCTTTAGATTTACCAGCGTTTAAGTGATTTTTGTCTCATTAGGTGCGTTTTGACAGAAGAGTTTGTATGGGAGCTATGGTCAAATGTGAACCGATTTCAACGAAATTTGGTACAGTGATTTAAGTTTACATAAGCAGTGTTTAATATAAATTTCATGAAAAAATATTTATATTTGTGGTCCATATATCAATTCCGGGAAGTGGGACCTATGGTAGGTACCATAAATATTGAACAGATTTTGATGAATTTCAATAGCCATGGTCTTTATACAGAAAAAAGTACAAGTTTGATCTTAATGGTGAAGGGTATCGTATTGTCGGTCGGTCGGTCTTGACCGACTATAGCGCTTTTTTACTTGTTTTTTAACACTTAATTTAAT
Source organism: Stomorhina lunata (assembly GCA_933228675.1). Taxonomy (NCBI): domain Eukaryota; kingdom Metazoa; phylum Arthropoda; class Insecta; order Diptera; family Rhiniidae; genus Stomorhina; species Stomorhina lunata. The sequence goes on along the minus strand of OW121740.1, from coordinate 154,147,992 downwards.
TCTTAGTGGCTAATATTTAGGTATTACCGAAAATACTCAAATTTTTTCCCATACAAAAAAGTTTAACACTTTGTGGGCGGAAGCGGCATGTGTTACCCTTATGCAATTTTGAAAAAAAAATTGCACAGCATGTTTTTGTGTTATATAGAACATTTATAGGGGGAGTTACGATTCGATTTCGCACTTTTGTAAAAAAAGGTGCACCCTAATCTTTATATTATAGAATTTTTGTTTCTCATTTTTCTTAAACTAGATCACCCTATTCCAGCTATTGCCAAAAAAAAATGTTTTCACTCCTTTACATTCTGGCACTCTATTAAAAGGTTATATTGCTGCAGCTGTTGTTGTTGTTGCCACTTGAGCTAAAATTTTTGTTATTGCTGTTCATTTAGAACTAAAATATATGATCGATTCAATGTGCCACAAAAATCAGAAAAGAAATCCTAAAAAAAGAAGAAACTACGAATAAATAGATACGAGTATTGAGAATGTGTAAAACAAAAAAAAAAAAAAAATAGTAATGAAAATGTGGAAAGAAAACGAACCTTTATTTCTTAATTCCTAGTGACTGATTTTAATGTTCATTCTACAAGAATACGAACACTGCACAGTGGGGTAAAGTGGGAGGAAATAGGAAAATAAAATTTGAAAAGACAATTTTGTTGGATGAAAAAAGCAATGGTTCTATTTTAGAATAAATATATGTATATGATTCTTAAGATTTTAGGTTAAAACAAACATTCCGCATGATGTAGGAGATGTTGTATATCAAGCAAAGGTTCTGATTGGTCTTAACTTGGTAAGCTCGGACTTATCATGGTTATCCCTCATCTCAACAGTGAACACCGTCCTCCTTATGATAACACCCAGGTAAATACGTAAACACACTTTAATCAAATTCCATAATTTCCCTTTTCTTCTCAACTCATTCCTCTGTGCAAAGTTCGATACGACAATTTAGAGAATGTGCGTATGAGTTTGATCTAAAATGTATTGATGGGTTCTTGGCTAGAGCCAATGTTTGCCTATTTTTTTTACACATTTTTCATTGTTGTTTGTTTGTCGTCATCTTTTGTTGTTGTTTTTTATTATTTAAAATTTCTTGTTGTTGTTGAAAAATATATACTTTTTTTTTGGTTTTCAACAAAGATCTAGTGAAAGATCATAAGATATTGGGTTGACTAACCACAATGGCGTCGTATTGTATTGCTTCATGTTGGGTGTTTAATGTCTCATCATGAATTTCAATATTTTTCTTTTTATCTTTTTTGGTTTGAAAAGATTTTAAACATTAAACGAAAAAGAAAAGATGTCGTCTCTTAATAAAAGCCGAAAAACTGGCAAAAGAATCATTGAAGTGTTTGGCTATGAAAGGAAGAGGAGGGAAAAAGTTGAGAAAGGTAAATGTTTTGCTGCCATATGGCAATCTAAAAGTTTTTTTATATAGAAATTGTACTAAAGACTAACTTACATCAAAATTTGACTAAAGATACATTTTGTTGAAAATTTCACTAAATACAAATTTTGTTGAAAATATTACTAAAAAACTAATTTTTATCAAAATTTTACAAAAGACAAATTTTAATCAAAATTTTACTAAAGACAAATTTTGATGAAAATTTTACTAAAGACAAATTTTCATCAAAATTTTCCTGAAGACAAATTTTGATCAAAATATTACTAAAGACAAATTTTGATCAAAATTTTACTAAAAACAAACTTCAATCAAAATTTTACTAAAGTAGAATTTTGATCTAAATTTCCATTAAGACAAAATTTTACTTAATACAAATTTTGATCAAAATTTTACTTAATACAAATTTTGATCAAAATTTTACTAAAGACGAATTTTTATCAAAATTTTACTAAAGGCAAATTTTGATCAAAATTTTACTAAAGACATTTTTTTTTTTAAATTTTAATAAAGATAAATTTTGTTGAAAATTTTACTTAAGACAAATTTTAAAAATTTTAATAAAGACAAATTTTGATCAAAATTTTACTAAAGACAAATTTTGATCAAAATTTTACTAAAAAAAATCTTGAACAAAATTTTATTAAAAAAAAAAATTTGATCAAAATTTTAAAAAAGAAAAATTTTGATCAAAATTTTACTAAAAAAATATTTTGATCAAAATTTTACTAAATAAAAATTTTGATTAAAATTTTACTTAAGAAAAATTTTGATGAAAATTTTATTAAAGACAAATTTTGATCAAAATTTTACTAAAGACGAATTATGATAAAAATTTTACTAAAGACAAATTTTGAACAAAATTCTACTAAAGAAAAATTTTGATCAAAATATTACTAAAGACAGATTTTGTTGAAAATTTTATTTAGACAAGTTTTGATTAAAATTCATCTAATGACAAATTTTGACCAAAATTTTGTTGAAAATTTTACTAAAGACAAATTTTGATAAAAATTCTACTAAAGACAAATTTTGATCAAAGTTTTACTAAAGACAAATTTTGATCAAAATTTTACTAAAGACAAATTATGATAAAAATTTTACTAAACACAAATTTTGATCAAAATTTTATTAAAGACAAATTTTGATCAAAATTGTTCTAAAGACAAATTTTGTTCAAAATTTTACTAAAGACAAATTTTGATCAAAATTTTAGTAAGGACAAATTTTGATCAAAATTGTTCTAAAGACAAATTTTGATCAAAATTTTACTAAAGACAAATTTTGTTGAAAATTTTATTTAAGACAAATTTTGATTAAAATTGATCTAAAGACAAAATTTTGATCAAAATTATATAAAGACAAATTTTTACAAAAACAAACTTCAATCAAAATTTTACTAATGTCGAATTTTGATCTAAATTTCATTAAAGACAAAATTTTACTTAAGACAAATTTTGATCAAAAAAAAAAAAAATTTTTGTTGAAAATTTTACTAAAGACAAATTTTGATAAAAATTCTACTAAAGACAAATTTTGATCAAAATTTGACTAAAGACAAATTTTGTTGAAAATTTTATTTAAGACAAATTTTGATTAAAATTCATCTAAAGACAAATTTTGAATAAAATTTTGTTGAAAATTTTACTAAAGACAAATTTTGAGCAAAATTGTATTGAAGAAAACTTTTGAACAAAATTTTACAAGCGACAAATTTTGATTAAAATTTTACTATAGACAAATCTTGATAAAAATTTTACTAAAGACAAATGTTGTTAAAGAATTTTGTTAAAAATTTTGATGAAGATAATTTATTTTTTTTAAATTTCACGAAAGAAAAATTTTGTGAAAATTCTATAAAAAATAAATTTTGTTAAAAATTTTACTAAAAATAAATTTTGTTGATAAATTGACGAAAGACAAATTTTCATTAAAATTTTACTGAAGAAAATTTTTTTGATCAAAATTTTTCTAAAGACAAATTTTGATCAAAATTTTATTGAAAACAAATTTTCATCAAAATTTTACTAAAGACAAATTTTGATCAAAATTTTGCTAAAGACGAATTTTTATCAAAATTTTACTAAAGACAAATTTTGATCAAAATTTTACTTAAGACATTTTTTTTTAAATTTTAATAAAGACAAATTTTGGTGAAAATTTTACTTAAGGCAAATTTTGATCAAAATTTTACTAAAGGCAAATTTTGAGCAAAATTTTACTAAAGACAAATTTTTTTGAAAATTTTACTAAAGACAAATTTTGTTGAAAATTTTACTAAAGACAAATTTCGATCAAAATTTTACTAGAGACATTATTTGATCAAAATTTTACTAAAGACAAATTTTATTTTAAATTATACTAAATACAAATTTTGAACAAAATTTTTTAAGACAAATTTTGATCAAAATATTATTAAAGAATAATATTGTTTAAAATTTTACTAAAGAAAAATTTTGTTGAAAATTTTACTTAAGATATAATTTTGTCAAAATTTTACTAAAGACAAATTTTGTTGAAAATTTTATTTACGTCAAGTTTTGTTGAAAATTTTACTAAAGACAAATTTTGATCAAAATTTTAATAAAGACATATTTTGATCAAAATTTTACTAAGGACAAATTTTGATCGAAATTTTACTTAAGAAAAATTTTGTTAAAAATTTTAATAAAGCAAATTTTGTTAAAAATTTAACTAAAGACCAATTTGGTTGAAAATTTTACTAAAGACAAGTTTCGACAAAAATCTTAGTTAAAAAAAATAATGTGAGGTTTTCGCTCTGTCTAGAATTAGGGATAATCCTCCTGATGAGATGGTCTAACCAACCATCGAAACGCGTCGAGGAAAGGTTTCCCCACCAACATTTTTTGGTTTTATCAAAAAACTATTTATTACAATGATAAATAATTGTAATAAATTGGGATTCTTAGTGCAATACACTACAGTAAAACTTTTTAATTAAATGTTTGATGTCCCAAATTTTGATAAACCTTTTTAAAAAAATGTTGATCAAAATTTTACTATAGACGAATTGTGTTAAATTATAGACTAAACTGAACATGCTTGACTGTAACATGTTACACAAAAACAGTTGAGCTGTCAAAAAATAGTATTGCCATTAAGAAAGATAATAAGTCATTCTTATAGATCTGCGTATAAACATACTTATGTTTGTATGTGTGTGAATGTACAGATTCAACGCTTTAATAACTTTTAATTATTTGAGTTGTTTTCATCATTCCCTACACCTGACTACACGCAATTAAATAGTTTATTTGAAAACACCAATTTATTTTCAGAGAAAAAATACAAAATCCAAAAAACTGAATGATTTGTATTTTCCGAGTGGTACTTAACTTACTTAACCATTAATTTGGTAAACTTTTCTTCAGTTACGAAACAATCGAAATTGCATTTAAATTGTTGGAGAAAACAATGGGAACAATAATAATTTTTGCACTTTTTAAGTGGTCTCTATTTGTGGTGGAGTTAAGTCGAATATATTCGAAAATTTCGTGCCATAAACACTCCAAAAATACTTTTAAACATGTACAGATCAATTAATTCGCAGGAGCTTTTCAACCCAGTAAACAAAGTAAAGGTAGTCATGTTTAACTAAACTTGATAACATTTTATATTGAAATGGCATGTCATGGAAATTAATTTGTAATCAAAATTTCTTTTCCTAACATTAAATCGATCAATCACTTATGAATTATATATTTTGTAATAAAGTCAAATGTTTTGTTTGCTGGGTTATAACATTTAACATTTTGGTGCTTGTTAAATAAAACGTATATAAAATTCATAATATTTTTTTTTTCAATGTTTTATACTTTTTGGAGCACTTGAGGAATTGCGTACGCATTTTTAAGCAAATTGACTTGTAGAAAAGTTTTTTATTCTGACTTAATGATTTCACAATATGCAAAACGCCATTATATGGGAGTAAGTTTCCAGAAAAAGTATTTATTGTTCATGTGTATCTGGTCAATTAAACAAATTAATATGGAACGTAATATTCAAAAGGTGAAGCATAAAAAAGGTAACTTTTTGATGAACATGAGACAATTAAAAAAATTTAATGGTAAAAAATTTTTTTAAGACAATTTTGCTTAAAACTTTACTAGAGACAAATTTTAATGACAATTTTTTTAAAGACAAATTTTGATCAAAATTTTGCTAAAGACGACTTTTGATCAAAATTTTATCAAAAACAAGTTTTGATGAAAATTTCACTAAATACATGTTTTGATAAAATTTTTTCTACAGACAAATATTGATACAAATTTTTACTAAAGACATATTTTGATCAAAATTTTACTAACGACAAATTTTGATCAAAATTTAACTAAAAACACATTTTGATCAAAATTTCATTGAAGACAAATATTGATCAAAACACAAATACAAATTTTGATAAATTTGATAAAGACAAAATTTGATCAAAATTTTACTTAAGGCAAATTTTGATCAAAATTTTACTTAAGACAAATTTTGATCAAAATTTTACTAAAGATAAATTTTGATCAAAATTTTACTAAAGACAAATGATCAAAATTTTTCTAAGACAACTTTAGATCAAAATTTTACTAAAGGAAAATTTTGATTAAAATTTTACTAAAGACAAATTTTGATCAAAATTTTACTAAAGACAATTTTTGATCAAAATTTTACTAAAGACAAATTTTGATCAAAATTTAACTAAATACAAATTTTGATCAAAATTTTACTAAAGACAAATTTTGATAAAAATTTTAGAAAAAACATAATTTTGATCAAAATTTTAGCAAAGGCAAATTTTGAACAAAATTTAGTTTAAGACAAATTTTGATCAAAATTTATCAAAATTTTACTTAACACAAATTTTGATCAAAATTTAACTAAAGATAAATTTTGATCAAAATTTTATTTAAGACTAATTTTGATCAAAAATTAACTAAAGAGAAATTTTAATCAAATTTTAATTTTAATAAAAATAAATTTAAATCAAAATCTAAATAAAGTTCAATTATGATCAAAATTTTACTTTAGCTAATTTTTTTTCAAAATTTGTCTTAAGTAAAATTTTGTTCAATTTTTATTGATCAAAATTTTACTATAAACAATTTTTGATCAAAATTTTAGTAAAGAAAAATTTTGATCAAAATTTTACTAAAAAAAAATTTGAACAAAGTGTAACTAAAGATAAATTTTGATAAAAATTTAACTAAAGACAAATTTTGATAAAAATTTAACTAAAGACAAATTTTGATCAAAATTTTACTAAAGACAAATTTTGATCAAAATTTTACTAAAGACAAATTTTGATCAAAATTTTACTAAAGACAAATTTTGATCAAAATCTTACTAAAGACAACTTTTGGTCAAAATTTTACTTAAGACAAATTTTGATCAAAACTTTACTAAGGGCAAATTTTTTCTAAGGACAAATTTTTATCAAATTTTTACTAATAAGAAATTTTGATTAAAATTTATCTCTAGCTAAACTTTGCTTAAAATTTGTCTTTAGTAAAATTATGTTCAACTTTTTTTTTAATAGTTATTGATTAAAATTTTACTAAAGACAAATTTTGATCAAAATTTTACTAAAGACAAATTTTGATCAAAATTTTACTAAAGACAAATTTTTATCCAAATTTTACTAGGAACAAATTTGGTCAAAATTTTTTTAAATTCAAAATTTAATCATAATTTTACTAAAAGACAAATTTTGATAAAAATTTAACAAAAAACATAATTTTTTTCATCAAAATTTTACGTAAGAAAATTTTGATCAAAATTTAACAAAAAAAATACTTGTTTTATCAAAATTTTACTAAAGACAAATTTTTATGAAAATTTTTCTCAAGACAAATTTTGATCAAAATTTTTCTCAAGACAAATTTTGATCAAAATATTGCTCAAGACAAATTTTGATCACAATTTGGTTAAGTCAAATTTTTATCAAAATTGTACTTAAGACAGTTTTCTACTAAAATTTTTGGATCAAAATTTTCTTAAAGACAAATCTTGATTTAAATTTTCTAAAGGCAAATTTTGATCAAAATTTTACTAGAGACAAATTTTGATCAAAAATTTATTAAAGACAAATTTAAATGGTAAAAAAGCAGTGATCCCTTGAAGAAATAAACACATGTGAGCTCTCCTACATTCTCAAAAGTAATTACATTCAATTTTGAAAAAAAAAAACAACTAAACTTGAAATATACAATAATTTACTTGATAAATATACAAAACATTCAAATCATGCATATTTATGAAAAGTGACTCCACATCCATTAAATCCACAAAAAACAACTCCAAAATGTGCGTACCACCAGCACAAGATCAGAGGATGATGGGCAGAGCCAATCAATATCAATATTTACGAGAGTATTCAAAAAATATTTACAACTTAAAAATTTCTGCTGCTTCTGTTGCGTTTAAATATTTTCAGTTTTTGCTGCTGATGATGTTTTAAATGTTTTTGCAATTGGGAATTTTGTATATTTTACAAAAATGACTGAAACTAAAAAATAAATGATGAAACGAAAATTTTTCGTGGTCACTGACCGTTCTCAAGGTTTTTTACAGTGTTTCCTTTATTATATGATCGTCTTAATTTTATTCTTTAGTTTTTTTTTTCTGTTGCTGTTGACTGAAAGTTAGCAACACTTTTAGCTAAATTATTGTTGCTGCTGCTCTTCGCAGTTTTTCTTAATTTTTTGTGAATATTTGCGCGTGCAAATTATAATGAACACGCCTTTATTATGGCAGAAATGTAATATTTACAAATGAAATTTTTGCAGTTTTGTTCGAAAAAAAAATGAATAAACAAAAAAGTGCCAAACTGAGCTCATGTAAAACTTGAGAGACCGAAATGGGCGAGCTAAGTTTCTTGTATGGACAAATTACTTAAGACATATTTTAAATAAAATTTTCTAAAGAAACATTTTTATCAAAATTTTACTAAAGACGAATTTTGATCAAAATTTTAATAAAGACAAATTTTGATCAAAATTTTACTAAAGACAAATTTTGATCAAAATTTTACTAAAGACAAATTTTGATCAAAATTTTACTAAAGACAAATTTTGATCAAAATTTTACTAAAGACAACTTTTGATCAAAATTTTACTAAATACAACTTTTGATCAAAATTATACTAGACAAGTTGTGATCAAAATTTTACCAAAGACAAATTTTGATAAAAATTTTACTTAAGACAAATTTTGATCAAAATTTTACTTAAGACAAATTTTGATCAAAATTTTACTAAAGACAAACTTTGATCAAAATTTTACTTAAGACAAATTTTGATCAAAATTGTACTTAAAAAAAATTCGATCAAAATTTTACTAAAGACAAATTTTGATCAAAATTTTACTAAAGACAAATTTTGATCAAAATTTTACTAAAGACAACTTTTGATCAAAATTTTACTAAATACAACTTTTGATCAAAATTATACTAGACAAGTTGTGATCAAAATTTTACCAAAGACAAATTTTGACAAACAAGATCAGAGGATGATGGGCAGAGCCAATCAATATCAATATTTACGAGAGTATTCAAAAAATATTTACAACTTAAAAATTTCTGCTGCTTCTGTTGCGTTTAAATATTTTCAGTTTTTGCTGCTGATGATGTTTTAAATGTTTTTGCAATTGGGAATTTTGTATATTTTACAAAAATGACTGAAACTAAAAAATAAATGATGAAACGAAAATTTTTCGTGGTCACTGACCGTTCTCAAGGTTTTTTACAGTGTTTCCTTTATTATATGATCGTCTTAATTTTATTCTTTAGTTTTTTTTTTCTGTTGCTGTTGACTGAAAGTTAGCAACACTTTTAGCTAAATTATTGTTGCTGCTGCTCTTCGCAGTTTTTCTTAATTTTTTGTGAATATTTGCGCGTGCAAATTATAATGAACACGCCTTTATTATGGCAGAAATGTAATATTTACAAATGAAATTTTTGCAGTTTTGTTCGAAAAAAAAATGAATAAACAAAAAAGTGCCAAACTGAGCTCATGTAAAACTTGAGAGACCGAAATGGGCGAGCTAAGTTTCTTGTATGGACAAATTACTTAAGACATATTTTAAATAAAATTTTCTAAAGAAACATTTTTATCAAAATTTTACTAAAGACGAATTTTGATCAAAATTTTAATAAAGACAAATTTTGATCAAAATTTTACTAAAGACAAATTTTGATCAAAATTTTACTAAAGACAAATTTTGATCAAAATTTTACTAAAGACAAATTTTGATCAAAATTTTACTAAAGACAACTTTTGATCAAAATTTTACTAAATACAACTTTTGATCAAAATTATACTAGACAAGTTGTGATCAAAATTTTACCAAAGACAAATTTTGATAAAAACTTTACTTAAGACAAATTTTGATCAAAATTTTACTTAAGACAAATTTTGATCAAAATTTTACTAAAGACAAACTTTGATCAAAATTTTACTTAAGACAAATTTTGATCAAAATTGTACTTAAAAAAAATTCGATCAAAATTTTACTAAAGACAAATTTTGATCAAAATTTTACTAAAGACAAATTTTGATCAAAATTTTACTAAAGACAACTTTTGATCAAAATTTTACTAAATACAACTTTTGATCAAAATTATACTAGACAAGTTGTGATCAAAATTTTACCAAAGACAAATTTTGATAAAAATTTTACTTAAGACAAATTTTGATCAAAATTTTACTTAAGACAAATTTTGATCAAAATTTTACTAAAGACAAACTTTGATCAAAATTTTACTTAAGACAAATTTTGATTAAAATTTTACTAAAAATAAATTTTGATCAAAATTTTATTAAATATAAATTTTGATCAAAATTTTACTAAAGACAAATTTCGATCAAAATTTTACAAAAAAACATTTTTTGACAAATTTTGATCAAAATTGTACTTAAAAAAATTCGATCAAAATTTTACTAAAGACAAATTTTGATCCAAATTTTAGTGAAGACAAATTTTGATCAAAACTTTAGTAAAGACAAATTTTGATCAAAATTTTTCTAAAGTCAAATTTTGATCAAAATTTTATAAAACACAAATTTTGATCAAAATTTTACCAAAGACAAATTTTGATCAAAATTTTATTTAAGACAAATTTTAATCAAAATTTATTTAAGGACAAATTTTGACCAAAATTTTACTAAAGATAAATTTTGACTAAAATTGTACTAAAGGCAAATTTTGATCAAAATTTTACTAAAAACAGATTTTGATCAAAATTTATTTAAGGACAAATTTTGACCAAAATTTTACTAAAGATAAATTTTGACTAAAATTTTACTAAAGACAACTTTTGATCAAAATTTTACTAAATACAACTTTTATTTTACTAAATATATTTATATTTTATATTTTACTAAATACAACTTTTAGTAAAGACAAATTTTGATCAAAATTTTTCTAAAGTCAAATTTTGATCAAAATTTTATAAAACACAAATTTTGATCAAAATTTTAGTAAAGACAAATTTTGATCAAAATTTTACTAAAGACAAATTTTGATCAAAATTTTACTAAAGACAAATTTTGATCAAAATTTTACTAAAGACAAATTTTGATCAAAATTTTGCTTAAGACAAATTTTGATGAAAATTTTACTAAAGACAAATTTTGATCAAAATTTTACTAAAGACAAATTTTGATCAAAATTTTACTTAAGACAAATTTTGATCAAAATTTTACTTAAGACAAATTTTGATCAAAATTTTACTTAAGACAAATTTTGATCAAAATTTTACTAAAGACAAATTTTGATCAAAATTTTACTAAAGACAAATTTTGATCAAAATTTTACTAAAGACAAATTTTGATAAAAATTTTACTAAAGACAAATTTTGATCAAAATTTTACTTGAGACAAATTTTGATCAAAATTTTACTAAAGACAAATTTTGATCAAAATTTTACTAAAGACAAATTTTGATCAAAATTTTACTTAAGACAAATTTTAATCAAAATTTTGCTACAGAAAAAGTTTAATCAAAATTTAACAAAAGACAAATTTTTATCAAAATTTTCCTAAAGACAAATTTTGATAAAAATTTTACTATAGACAAATTTTGATCAAAATTTTACTAAAAACAAATTTCGATCAAAATTTTACTAGAGGCTATGATAATGATGTAAATAGCCCAAGATTTACGTGGTTTGCCCTACCAGTTTTCCCCCAAATAATTATTGTTAAAATGATGGTAAACACAAACAACTCCTAAAATTAGCACAATTTAAAGGCCAGGAAAAAGGGGACTGAGGAGCCAAACTTAAGTACTCACAAAATTATAAAAAAAAACTTTTTCCGTAATTCAAAATCTGACTGTGACGAACATTTTACAAAAGACTTTTTTTGCTCTCGTATTTAAAATTTATGTAGGAACACAAAACAAATTATGAGATATGGGAATGATTTTCGTTTAGGTTTTTATTATTCCTCGTCCTCCTTCCTCATCTCCGACACATCAACATTGTCGTTCAGACCATGGAAGATTTTGTATTATTTAAAAATTTAAGTTGATTTTATTTTAGTTCATTTTTTCTTTCCAGTTTTTTGGGGAGAATTCAAAACAAATGCAAAAGCAAACAAAAAAACTTGGCAGTTTATAACGTGGCAACACGCAAACGTGATTATATGTTTCTGCGTCGCTGCACATGCGCACAATGCATTTTTGTTTTTTGTAGTTCTTATGTTTTTTTTGAATTTTAGTTATTTTGCTATTTTTAATTTTTTTTTATGTTAAAATTTCAGGGCAATAAAGAGGCGTTTTACTTGGTAGTTGCTCATTTTTTCGTAAACGTTTATGGTTTCTTAGAATGTTGCAATATTTAGATGAACAAATAATTTCAAGTGTTTGAAAATATCCATAATTCTTGGGCATTTCTTAATGAGTTTTAATGGACGGAATCTTGATAAAGAAAAATAGGAAGTTTGTTTTGTTAAAATTGAGGGAATTTGTTAATGAAATATGGTTTTAATTATGAATGACTTGGGTTAAAATGTATATTTACTCCGAAACTGAAGAAATATTAAAGAACATTTCCTTCTAAGTTTTCCTATAGTAAGATTTTGATCAAAATTTTCCTATAGTAAAATTTTGATCAAAATTTTCCTATAGTAAAATTTTGATCAAAATTTTCCTATAGTAAAATTTTGATCAAAATTTTCCTATAGTAAAATTTCGATCAAAATTTTCCTATAGTAAAATTTTGATCAAAATGTTTCTATAATAAAATTTTGATCAAAATTTTTCTATAATAAAATTTTGATCAAAATTTTTCTATAATAAAATTTTGATCAAAATTTTTCTATAATAAAATTTTGATCAAAATTTTTCTTTAGTAAAATTTTGTACAAAATTTGTATTTAGTAAAATTTTGTACAAAATTTGTCTATAGTAAAATTTTGTACAAAATTTGTATTTAGTAAAATTTTGTACAAAAGTTGTCTTTAGTAAAATTTTGATCAAAATTTGTCTTTAGTAAAATTTTGTACAAAATTTGTCTTTAGTAAAATTTTGTACAAAAGTTGTCTTTAGTAAAATTTTGATCAAAATTTGTCTTTAGTAAAATTTTGATCAAAATTTGTCTTTAGTAAAATTTTGATCAAAATTTGTTTTTAGTAAAATTTTGATCAAAAATTGTCTTTAGTAAAATTTGGATAAAATTTGTCTTTAGTAAAATTTTGTACAAAATTTGTCTTTAGTAAAATTTTGTACAAAATTTGTCTTAAGTAAAATTTTGTACAAAATTTGTCTTTAGTAAAATTTTGTACAAAATTTGTCTTAAGTAAAATTTTGTACAAAATTTTTCTTAAGTAAAATTTTTTACAAAATTTGTCTTAATTTAAATTTTGTACAAAATTTGTCTTAAGTAAAATTTTGAACAAAATTTGTCTTTAGTAAAATTTTGTACAAAATTTGTCTTTAGCAAAATTTTGATCAAATTTTTTCTTTTGATCAAAATTTTTCTTTAGTAAAGTTTTGATTAAAATTTTTTCTTTTGTGAAGTTTTAATCAAATTTTTTCTTTAGTAAATTTTTGATCAAAATTTTTTTTAAGTAAAATTTTGATTAAAATTTTTGTTAGTAAAATTTTGATCAATATTTTTCTTTAGTAAAATTTTCATCAAAATTTTTCTTTAGTAAAATTTTGATAAAAATTTTTCTTTAGCAACATTTTGATCTTTTCTTTATTAAAATTTTGATCAATATTCAAAATTTTTCTTTGGTAAAATTTTCATCAAAATTTTTCTTTGGTAAAATTTTCATCAAAAATTGTCTTTGGTAAAATTCTCATCAAAATTTGTCTTTGATAAAATCTTTATCAAAATTTGTCTTTAATCCAATTTTGAAAAAAATTATTCTTTAGTAAAATTTTGATCAAAATTTTTCTTCAGTAAAATGTTGATCAAAATTTGTCTTTAATAAAATTTTGAACATAATTTTTCTTAAGTAGAATTTTGATCAAATTTTTTTTGTAGTAAAATTTTGATCTAAACTTTTGTTTAGTAAAACTTTGATCAATTTTTTTTATTAAGATTTTGAACAAAATTTTTCTTTATTAAAATTTTGAACATTTTTCTTTAGTAAAATTTTAATCAAAATTTTTCTTTAGTTAAATTTTGATCAAAATTTGTCTTTAGTAAAATTTTGATCAAAATTTGTCTTTGGTAAAATTTTTATCAAAATTTGTCATTAGTAAAATTTTGATCAAAATTTGTCTTTAGTAAAATTTTGATCTGAAGTTTTCTTTCGTAAATTTTGATCAAAATTTGTCTTTAGTAAAATTTTGATCAAAATTTTTCTTTAGTAAAATTTTGATCTGAAGTTGTCTTTCGTATATTTTGATCAAAATTTGTCTTTAGTTATATTTTGATCAAAATTTTTCTTTAGTAAAATTTTGATCAAAATTTTTCTTAAGTAAAATTTTGATCAAAATTTTTCTTAAGTAAAATTTTGATCAAAATTTTTCTTTAGTAAAATTTTGATCAAACTTTTTCTTTAGTAAAATTTTTTTAAAAATTTTTCTTTAGTAAAATTTTTATCAAAATTTTTCTTTAGTAAAATTTTTATCAAAATTTTTTTTTAGTAAAATTTTGTTCAAAATTTGTCTATTACCTTGTTCGAATATTATGAATTTTCATATTAATGAGTTTTGATTGTGATTTATCTGTGAATAAGTAATACATAAGAATATTTGAAAGAAGATGTTTTTATATTTCAATTAGTCCAACATTGTTTCATCAAATCTAGTATTTTTTTCATTGTAATCGCTGCTATTAAGAATGATATGATTTTTATGTCTTAACGCTTCGATTAAGCGACGATCGGTATGACTTTAATGTCTTCCCAGCAAATGGAGTATTTTTTGCTTTAGCATTTTTATTGCTTTACTTAGCAAAACTCTTATCTCTATAAAATGTAAATGTGGAAATGTAAGGAATATCTTTCTTTCACTCTGGGGTGTGATGTATTTTGTTCACACATTCATTTTAACGATATTTCTTGTTGTTCACTTGGTTTAAAGATAAAATTGAAAAGACAATATAATTACAATTAATCTACCATGATCAAAAAGTGTTGAGCATTGGTAATTATTATTGTAATTGGGATGTTAAAAGACTAAAAACTAAAGAGTGGCGATATGGAGGTTATAATTTAAGACACATGATATTGAAAACTTATGAGTTTTCGGCAACGAAAAAAAAAAACTATTAACCGAACTCGCCCCTCAATTGGGGCGCTACGCATTTTGTATCGCCTTTTTTAAACCACATAACAGCCAAGTCTGGCTCTTTCAATTAGGACTAAATAAGGTTTCAATTATATCACGAAAAGAAGATTTTTTCAAAGAAAAATTGAATTTCATTTCAAATGTTTCCGTATAATAGCCTTGAACTTTTCAGCCTTACTGTTAAGACACAGATTTTATTGTTTGATAACTGATAAATATTTTTATTTAAAAATTTCGTTTTTTTTTTCTTTTTACACTTTTTTTAGTTACATAATTTGTACTTATTCTTCTTATTTTATTGCTAACTCTATTCTAATTGCCTAATGCATTTAAAATGCCATTTTTTCAAAAATTTGCATAAAAAACTTGAATTTTATAAAAAAATAAAACTAAAAACTAGTACAATTATTTCAAATAGACAAATGTTTTTAAATAGGTTTGAAGTAGGCCGTTCCTTGTTTTAACTTTTTTGAATCACATAAGGGGGTAAGATAATTTCAAAAATTGTGTTCAAAAAAAATTTTGATCAAAAGTGTCTGTAGTAAAATTTTGATAAAAATTTGTTCTTAGTCAAATTTTTAACAAAATTCGTCTTTACTAAAAGTTCGATCAACATTTTCTTTATTAAAATTTTGATCAAAATTTCTCTTTATTAAAATTTTGATAAAAATTAGTTTTAAATTTTGATAAAATTTTTCGTTAGTAAAATTTTGATCAAAATTCGTCTTTTAAAAAATTTTGATCAAAAATTTTCGTTAGTAAAATTTTGATCAAAATTTTTCGTTAGTAAAATTTTGATCAAAATTTTTCGTTAGTAAAATTTTGATCAAAATTTTTCGTTAGTAAAATCTTGATCAAAATTGTTCGTTAGTAAAATTTTGATCAACTTTTTTCGTTAGTAAAATTTTGATCAATATTTTTCGTTAGTAAAATTTTGATCAATATTTTTCGTTAGTAAATTTTTAGTCAACATTTTTTGTTAGTAAAGTTTTGATCAATATTTTTTGTTAGTAAAATTTTACATTAGTAAAATTTTGATCAACATTTTTCGTTAGTAAAATTTTGATCAAAAATTTTTGTTAGGAAAATATTGACTAACATTTTTCTTTAGTAAAATTTTTATCAACATTTTTTGTTAGTAAAATTTGGATCAAAATTTGTCTTTAGTAAAATTTTGATCAAAATTTTTCGTTAGTAAAATTTTGATCAAAATGTTTCGTTAGTATAATTTTGATCAAAATTGTTCGTTAGTAAAATTTGTATCAACATTTTTCGTTAGTAAAATTTTTATCAACATTTTTTATTAGTAAAATCTTGATCATAATTTTTCGTTAATAAAATTTTGATCGACGTTTTTGGTTAGTAAAGTTTTGATCAAAATTTTTCGTTAGTAAAATTTTGATCAATATTTTCGTTCGTAAATTTTTGATCAAAATTTTTTGTTAGTATAATCTTGATCATATTTTTTTGTAAATAAAATGTTGATCGAAATTTTTTGTTACCAAAATTTTGATCAAAATTTTTCGTTAGTAAAATTTTGATCAAAATTTTTCGTAAGTAAAATTTTGATCGAAATTTTTTGTTGGTAAAATTTTTAACAAAATTTGCCTTTAGTAAAATATAGATCAAAATTTGTCTGTAGTAAAATTTTGTTCAAAATTTTTTCTTTAGTAAAATTTTGATCAAAATTTGTTTTTAGTAAAATTTCGTTCAATATTTGTCTTTAGTAAAATTTTGTTTAAAATTTTTCTTGAGTAAAATTTCGCTCAAAATTTTATTGTTTAAAATTTGTCTTAGTAAAATTTTGATAGTTTTTAGTTAAACTTTGATCAAAATTTGTCTTACATAAAGTTTTGGTTAAAATTTGTCTTTAGTAAAATTTTGATCAAAATTTGTCTTAAGTATAATTTTGATCAAAATCTGTCTTTAGTAAAGTTTTGGTTAAAATTTATGTTTTATGAAATTTTGATCAAAAATTTTCTTTAGTAGAATTTTGATCAAAAATTTGTCTTTTTTTAAATTTTGAATAAATTTTGTTTTTAATAAAACTTTGATTTTTTTTGCGTACAATTCGATTCTGAATACAGGAGTATAGAATTTAAAATTGTCTTTCGCACCCTCTTAGTGCCCACCCCTGTTATAGTATTTAGTTTTCGTTATTTGAAACAAGTTTTTTTATATTAAGCTGTTGAGACTTTTTAAAATTTTTTGTTTTAAACAAAAAATATAAATTAGAATTTCCTATTTATTTAAATTAATCAAGTACATAAATAAATTTTTCTAGAAATTTGCTTTCAAGGCTAAACTAAAACGCGAAACTAGTCATTTTTGTTTTGGTATAAGAACTGTCATAAAATTAAGATTTTTTTGTTGTTGTTATTACAAAAAAGGTGTGAAATAGAAACTAAAGCTTTTAAAATTTTAAAGCTATTTTTCATTTAAATATTTTGTAAACAGTTGAAACTTATTGCCAGGTTGTTACTATTTTCAAATTTACGACTCATAAATATTAAAAGAAATATTTGAAAACTAAAATTTTGTGTGCTTATGTATTTCATTTAATTGTTATATACATATTTACTTCTTTCATAACTCAGTTATTTTATCAATTCCCACTCATTTTATTGTTTTATGATTTCTTTTTTGCTTTCCATAATTTCTACTTTGTGGTACTAAAGGTTCAAATGCTCCTATTAAAAATTCATTAAAAACATTTTGAACACTCTATAATTATAATTTACCACCTTGAATTGCAACAAAATGAAGCAGCAACCAACAACAACAATTTCATGAAATTAAATACATACAAAAATTAAAATAAAATAAAAATAACTTTGTTGTGTGCAAAATAATTTTAATAGTACGAAAAAAAAAAAAACAAAACAAGAAACAGACAAACTTCATGTAATTCGTAATTCTAAAGTTTTTCAGTTTCAAATTATTTCAGAACATCTTGTTAAAATATACAAAAAATAACCCAATAAACAAAATTAAAGAAGATTTCTCTGATGTTAGAATTGGAATATACGACAGACAGACAGACGGACAGACGGACAGACAGGCAGACATACATACATACATACATACATACATACATACATACATACATACATACATACATACATACATACATACATACATACATACATACATACATACATACATACATACATACATACATACATACATACATACATACATACATACATACATACATACATACATACATACATACATACATACATACATACATACAGACAGACAGACAGACAGACAGACAGACAGACAGACAGACAGACAGAAAGACAGACAGACAGACATTTTTATAGAAATTTTTTTCTTGTAGAAAAATTTTAAACAAAATTTTACTAAAGACAAATTTTGATCAAAATTTTATTAAAGACAAATTTTGATCAAAATTTTACTAAAGACAAATTTTGATCAAAATTTTACAAAAGAAAAATTTTGATAAAAATTTTACAAAAGACATTTTACTAAAGACAAATTTTGATCAAAATTTTACTAAAGACAAATTTTGATCAAAATTTTACTAAAGACAAATTTTGATCAAAACTTTACTAAAGACGAATTTTGATCAAAATTTTACTAAAGACAAATTTTGATCAAAATTTTACTAAAGACAAATTTTGATCAAAATTTTACTAAAGACAAATTTTGATCAAAATTTTACTTAAGACAAATTTTAATCAAAATTTTACTAAATACAAATTTTGATCAAAATTTTAATAAAGACGAATTTTGATCAAAATTTTACTTAAGAAAAATTTTGATCAAAATTTTACTAAAGACAAATTTTGATCAAAATTTTACTAAAGACAAATTTTGATCAAAATTTTACTAAAGACAAATTTTATTCAAAATTTTACTAAAGACAAATTTTGATCAAAATTTTACTAATGACAATTTTTGATCAAAATTTTACTTTAAACAAATTTTGATCAAAATTTTACAAAAGACAAATTTTATTAAAGACAAACTTTAATCAAAATTTTACTAAAGACAAATTTTGATCAAAATTTTACTAAAGACAAATTTTGATCAAAATTTTGCTAAAGACAAATTTTGATCAAAATTTTACTAAAGACAAATTTTGAACAAAATTTTACTAAAGACAAATTTTGATCAAAATTTTACTAAAGACAAATTTTGATCAAAATTTTGCTACAGACAAATTTTGATCAAAATTTGACTAAAGACAAGTTTTGGTCAAAATTTGACTAAAGACAAATTTTGATCAAAATTTTACTAAAGACAAATTTTGATCAAAATTTTACTAAAGACAAATTTTGATCAAAATTTTGCTACAGACAAATTTTGATCAAAATTTGACTAAAGACAAGTTTTGGTCAAAATTTGACTAAAGACAAATTTTGATCAAAATTTTACTAAAGACAAATTTTGATCAAAATTTTGCTAAAGACAAATTTTGATCAAAATTTTACTAAAGACAAATTTTGAACAAAATTTTACTAAAAACAAATTTTGATCAAAATTTTACTAAAGACAAATTTTGATCAAAATTTTGCTACAGACAAATTTTGATCAAAATTTGACTAAAGACAAATTTTGATCAAAATTTGACTAAAGACAAATTTTGATCAAAATTTGACTAAAGACAAATTTTGATCAAAATTTGACTAAAGACAAATTTTGATCAAAATTTGACTAAAGACAAGTTTTGGTCAAAATTTTACAAAAGACAAATTTTGATCAAAATTTTACTAAAGACAAATTTTGATCAAAATTTTGCTAAAGACAAATTTTGATCAAAATCTGACTAAAGACAAATTTTGATCAAAATTTTACTAAAGACAAATTTTGATCAAAATCTTACTAAAGACAAATTTTGATCAAAATCTTACTAAAGACAAATTTTGATCAAAATCTTACACAAGACAAATTTTGATCAAAATTTTACTAAAGACAAATTTTGATCAAAATTTTACTAAAGACATATTTTGATCAAAATTTTACTAAAGACAAATTTTGTTCAAAATTTTACTAAAGAGAAATTTTGATCAAAATTTTACTAAAGACAAATTTTGATCAAAATTTTACTTAAGACAAATTTTGATCAAAATTTTACTAAAGACAAGTTTTGATCAAAATTTTACTAAAGACAATTTTTCTATAGAAATTTTTTTTTGATAGAAAAATTTCTCTATAGAAAATTTTATTGATAGAAAGATTTTTCTATAGAAAATTTTTTTTATAGACAAATTTTTCTATAGAAAATTTTTTTGATAGAAAAATTTTTCTATAGAAAATTTTTTTGATAGAAAAATTTTTCTTTAGAAAATTTTTTTGATAGAAAAATTTTTCTATAGAAAATTTTTTTTGATAGAAAAATTTTTCTATAGAAAATTTTTTTGATAGAAAAATTTTTCTTTAGTTTTTCTATACGGACACTTGAGAATGTTTATAGATTTATGACTAGACTTAAATTTACTGGGTTACACTAATTGTTGTACTTACTCTTGAAAGTAATACAAAATTAATTATTATCCACTACTCACGCAAGTAATTATGTTGAAGATTGTTTGAGTTTTTTGTTTCGTTGCAATTTGGTTTTGTTTACAACAAAATTAAAAATATTAATATACAAAAACTTGGTTTAATGCAACAAGTCAACAACATTTTGCAACAAGATTTTTACACACGTTTTTACCGGCAGTAGCAAAATTAATTGCCTTTTGAACGAAACACATCCATCCATCCATCCAGCCATCAGTCATTACCTACTACTTACTCTCGTACAAAATGAATTAATTTTCTGGCTTCTTTAGAAGAATTTAAGTAATTGAAATTAATTTGATTTTAAGATAGAGTAAATTGTTGATTGTTGAGCTAAGGTAAGATTGATTAGATCTTAAACAATTGGGAACTAATGAAATCGGGAGCTTTTTGCGTGTCTTAGTTAGATTTGTTGAGTTTGTAGAAATCTAATTTGATCTATTTTCAATTTGATTTTTATCAGACAATCCTAAATGTGTCGAAATATAGCTTTCCGTTTTACTGGAAAAAATAGAATCATTATTTTTCATATTTCCTTTCATAAAATTAACATTTTTTGTTCTCTTTCCTTAGGTGTAACTTTTTTATAAAGATTATAATAAAGTCAAACTTGTGGCAAAACTATCATTTACCTTATGATCGTCATTATAATCAAACGGCAGCATCAGCCTTATACCTCAATATTTATATCATCAAATTTATGCAATTGGTTTTAACCCTTCTTTGCTTTATCTTTTTACGAGTATCTATATTTTGATCAAGATTTGTCTTTAGTAAAATTTTGATCAAAATTTATCTTTAGTTAAATTTTGAATAAAATTTGTCCTTAGTAGAATTTTGATCAAAATTTGTCCTTTTGATCAAAATTTTTCTTTAGTAAACATTTGATCAAAATTTTTCTTTAGTTAAATTTTTATCAAAATTTGTCTTTGGTAAAATTTAAATCAAAATTTGTCCTTAGTAAATTTTTGATCAAAACTTGTATTTGGTAAATTTTTGATTAAAATTTGTCTTTAGTAAATATTTGATCAAAATTTGTCTTTAGAAAAATTTTTATCAAAATTTGTCTTTTGCAAAATTTTGATAAAAATTGTTCTTTAGTAAAATTTTAATCAAAATTTGTTTTTATTAAAATTTTGATCAAAATTTGTCTTTATTAAAATTTTGATAAAAATTTGTCTTTAGCAAAATTTTGATCAAAAGTTGTCTTCAGTAAAATTTTTATCAAAATTTGTATTTAGTAAAATTTTGATCAAAATTTGTCTTAAGTAAAATTTTGATCAAAATTTGTCTTAAGTATAATTTTGATCAAAATTTGTCTTAAGTAAAATTTGGTCAAAATTTGTCTTAAGTGAAATTTTGATCAAAATTTGTCTTAAGTAAAATTTTTTATCAAAATTTGTCTTTAGTAAAATTTGGATCAAAATTTGTCTTTAGTAGAATTTTGGTCAAAATTTTTGTTTAGTAAAATTTTGATTAAAATTTTGGTTTAGTAAATTTTGATCAAAATTTGTCCTTAGTAGAATTTTGATCAAATTTTATATTTAGTAAAATGTTAATCAAAAATTATTTTTAGTAAAATTTTGATCAAAGTTTGTTTTTATTAAAATTTTGATCAAAATTGTTTTTAGTAAAATTTTGATCAACATTTTTTTTTTTTGAATAAAATTTTGATCAAAATTTTTCTTTATTAAATTTTGATCAAAATTTTTCTTTAGTAAAATTTTGATCAAAATTTGTCTTAAGTAAAATTTTGATCAAAATTTATTTTTAGTAAAATTTTGATCAAAGTTTGTTTTTATTAAAAATTTGATCAAAATTTATCTTTTGTAAAATTTTGATCAAAACTTGTATTTAGTAAAATTTTGATCAACATTTTTATTTAGTAAAATCTTAATTAAAATTTTTCTTTAGTAAAATTTTGATAAAAATTCGTCTTAAGTAAAATTTTTAACAAAATTTTTCTTTAGTAAAATTTGTTTTTAGTAAAATTTTGATAAAAAATTGTCTTTTATTAAATTTTGATCAAAATTTGTCTTTAGTAAAATTTTGATCAAAATTTGTCTTTAGTAAAATTTTGATCAAAATTTGTCTTTAGTAAAATTTTGGTCCAAAATTGTCTTTAGTAAAATTTTGGTCAAAAGTTGTCGTTAGAAAAAACTGATCAAAAATTTTATTTAGTAAAATTTTGCTTAAATTTGTATTTAATAAAATTTTGATCAACATTTGTTATTAGTAAAATTTTGACCAAAAATTGTATTTAGTAAAATTTTGGCCAAAATTTGTATTTTGTAAAATTTTGATCAAAAGTTGTGACTAATAAAATTTTGATCAAAATGTGTCTTTAGTAAAATTTTGATCAAAATCTTTAGTAAAATTTTGTTTAAAATTTTTTTTTTTAGTAAAAATTTGATCAAAATTAGTCTATGGTAAAGTTTTGATCAAAATTTGTCTTAAGTTAAATTTTGATCAAAATATGTCTTTAGTAAAATTTTTAACGAAATTAGTCTTTACCGAAATTTTGTTCAAAATCTGCCATTCGTAAAATGTTCACCAAAATTTGTCTTAAATAAGGTTTTTATAAAAATTAGTTGTTTGTAAAATTTTGACGAAAATTTGTCTTTAGAAGAATTTTGATCAAAATTTGTTTTAGTAAAATTTTTTTATTAAGTAAAATTTTGATCACATCTTGTCTTGATTTAATATTTGATCAAAATTTGTCTTTAGTTAAGCTTTTATTAAAAATTATCGTTAGTGATGTCTTGATCAAAATTTGTTTTAAGAAAATGTATCAAAATTTTTTGTAAGTTAATTTGTGTTCAAAATTTGTGGTTAGTAAAATATTGTTCAATTTTTGTCTTTAGTGAAACTGTAGAAAAAGGGTTAAGATCATAATAATGGCTTAAATGATTTTAAGCTGCTGTTAGAAAGGCAAGAAAATGCTAAAAAATAAAAAGCCTAAAAGACCTCTAAAGGCTAAAAAGGAAAGAGAATTGAAAAAATATTATTTAAAGACCAAAATAATAGAACAACAGACGACAAGTCAAGTTTCAACGACATTCATCAAGTTTTTTCTTTCATGTGGATGCTGCGAATTTTCCTCAGCTTTTACGAAAAAAACTAAAATAATGATGGTGATAAGTAGCAATTTTAGCCACAACAATAACAAAAACTACTTGTACAATAACAATTTTAGCAATAGGCCACAAAAAAAGTATCAAAACCAAAATGATTGCATATCATCAAACCTCATCTCTATCAAAAACTATTTTACTACTGAGTTCAACGAATAGTTTGAAGTTAAGTTTGATGGTTTCGTTTTAAACGACTGGACGGATGGATGGATGGTTGGATGTGAAGAAGGACGGATGAATGGACGGACATACTTTGGTTATATGATTACTTTAGTTTTGATTTAGTTTTTAGATCTTTTTTTTTGTTTTTTTTTTGTTACACCCAAAAAACAAGTTATCACAAACATTGTCGTTGGTCTCTCGTCTATTCTTAGCTGATGTTCGTATGAGTGTGTTTGAAATAAATTGCTAGATGTTGTGATGGATAGTTAGATGGTTGGCTGGTTGGATAGACGAGATTGAATAGATGATTGAATGGACATTTGGTTTAATACATCGCCTTTCTGTCCGTCCATCCATTTTGCAGAGACCACAAAAATTTTGTTGTTTTTTTTTTGTGGCTGAAAATTAACTGCTTAAAGGAAATTGATAGGAAACCAAAAAAATTAAATCTAGTGCAATGTTTAGAAAATAGGCAGGAGCTGTCTTTTGTACAGAGTATTACAAAAAGATCTGTTACATAATCTTATGGTCGTAAAAACTAATTTATCAAGACAAAATCTTTTGGTCATGTTCCTGAAATCACTGTTTCTATACCAAATTTATATACTCATGATTATCTTTTAATAGTCATCTAGTACGAGTACAAATTTTGATCAAAATTTGTCTTTATTAAAATTTCGACCAAAATTTGTCTTTATAAAAATTTTTATCAAAATTTATCTTAAAGAAAATTTTTATCAAAATTAGGATGAAGTAATTTTTTGATTAAGATTTGTCTTCAGTAAATTTTTGATCCAAATTCGACTTAAGTAAAATTTTGATCAAAATATGTCTTTGGTAAAATTTTGATCAAAATTTATCTCAAGTAAAATTTTGATCAAAATATGTCTTTAGTAAAATTTTTAACAAAATTTGTCTTTAGTAAAATTTTTTCAAAATTTGTCTTTGGTACAATTTTGATCAAAATTTGTCTTTAGTAAAATTTTGGTGGAAATTTGTCTTTAATAAAATTTGGATCAAAAGTTGTTTTAAGTAAAACTATGATCAAAATATGTCTTTGATAAAATTTTTATCGAAAACATATTTTACTAAAATTTTGATCAAAATTTGTCCTAAGTAAAATTTTGATAAAAATTTTTTTTTAGCAAAATTTTTATCCAAATTTGTTTTAAGTAAAATTTTGACCAATATTTGTCTTTAGTAAAATTTAGATCAAAATTTGTCTTATGTAAAATTTTGATGACAATTTGTTTTTACTAAAATTTTGATCAAAATTTGTCTCTGATAAAGTCTTGATCAGAATTTTTGATCAAAATTTGAACTTAGTATAATTTTCATCAAATTTAGACTTTAGTAAAATTTCGATCAAAATTTGTCTTTAGTAAAATTTAAATCAAAATTTGTCTTTATTTAATTTTTGATCAAAATTGGTATTTCGTAATTTTTTGATAAAAATTTGTCTTTAGTAAATATTTGATCAAAATTTGTCTTAAGCAAAATTATGATCAAAATTTGTATGTATTTGGTACATTTTTGATCAAAATTTGTCTTTAGTAAAATTTTGATCAAAATTTGTCTTTGGTAAAATTTTGATCAAAATTTGTTTTTGGTAAAATTTTGATCAAAAGTTGTCTTTTTTAAAATTTTGTACAAAATTTGTCTTTAATAAAATTTTGATCAAATTTGTCTTAAGTAAAATTTTGTCAAAATTTTTCTTTAGTAAAATTTTGATCATAATTTTTCCTTAGTAAAATTTTGATTAAAATTTTTCTTTAGTACAATTTTGATCAAAATTTGTCTTTAGTAAAATTTTGATCAAAATTTTTCTTTAGTAAAATTTGGTCAAAATTTGTCTTTAGTAAAATTTTGATCAAAATTTGCTTTTGTAAAATTTTGATCAAAATTTGTCTTTATTAAAATTTTGATCAAAATTTGCCTTAAGTAAAATTTTATTCAAAATTTGTCTTTAGTAAAATTTTGATCAAAATTTGTCTTTAGTAAAATTTTGAGCAAAATTTGTCTTTAGTAAAATTTTGATCAAAATTTGTCTTTATTAAAATTTTGATCAAAAATTGTCTTAAGTAAAATTTTATTCAAAATTTGTCTTTAGTAAAATTTTGATCAAAATTTGTTTTTGGTAAAATTTTGATCAAAAGTTGTCTTTTTTAAAATTTTGTACAAAATTTGTCTTTAATAAAATTTTGATCAAATTTGTCTTAAGTAAAATTTTGTCAAAATTTTTCTTTAGTAAAATTTTGATCATAATTTTTCCTTAGTAAAATTTTGATTAAAATTTTTCTTTAGTACAATTTTGATCAAAATTTGTCTTTAGTAAAATTTTGATCAAAATTTTTGTTTAGTAAAATTTGGTCAAATTTTGTCTTTAGTAAAATTTTGATCAAAATTTGTCTTCAGTAAAATTTTGATCAAAATATGTCTTTAGTAAAATTTTGATCAAAATTTGTCTTTAGTAAAATTTTGATCAAAATTTGTCTTTAGTAAAATTTTGATTAAAGGTTGTATTTAGTAAAATTTTGATTAAAGGTTGTATTTAGTAAAATTTTGATTAAAATCTGTATTTAGTAAAATTTTTATCAAAATTTGTCTTAAGTAAAATTTTTGTCAAAATTTGGCTTAAGCCAAATTTTTTTAAAAAATTTTTGTTTTCTAAAATTTTGATCAAAATTTGTTTTTAGTAAACATTTTAATCAAAATTAGTCTTTAGTAAATTTTTTATCAAAAGTTTTCTTATGTAAATTTTTTTTATCAAAATTTGTCTCAAAATTTTGATCAGAATTTGTTTTAAGTTAATTTTCGTCAAAATTCGTCTTTATTTAAATTTTAATTAAAATTTGTCTTTAGTAAAGTTTTGATAAAAATTGGTATTTGGTAAATTTTTGATTGAAATTTGTCTTTAGTAAAATTTTGATCAAAATTTGTCTTCGAAAAAATTTTGTACAAAATTTGTCTTTAATAAAATTTTGTACAAAATTTGTCGTCAGTAAAATTTTGATCAATATTTGTCTTTGGGAAGATTTTGTACCAAATTTGTCTTCATTAAAATTTTGATTAAAAGTTGTCTGTGAGAGAAAGCCAAGGCACACAAACGTGCTCATAAAATATATGTTTGTTTGTGTGTTTTTCATTGTTCTTTATCCACTTTAATTTCACTTTTGATAGAAAACAAATGTATATTAGAGCTACAGTTATAATTTCTAGTTCCATTTGCCCAATCGCAGAGTTCTCTTGCCTTGAGTTATCGTTAACAATTTCTATTTCAAACTCTTAAGCCCCTAACTTTTCTTTTAGGAAAAGACCATCACAAAAGCACCACCTGTCCAAGTTACGCTGATCTATTTAAACAAGTTCTATTCTAAACTCAAACACTCTTACATAAACTTTAGCTTAAATGGGGAAGTTGCTAAAAATCATAACATTCAACTTAACTACGAATATATAGAACAAAATTGCGAAAAAATCGCAATATTCCCTATCTTTAACCAAAAGAGAGTTAAAGCATTTTTTTTGCAAAACAATTTCAAATCTCGACTAAAATTGTAATAAAAATTGCCTTTTGGCCGGATGTTACAAAATTGCTGGGGTCCAGTGGATGTAATTGGCAGAAAAAAAGATACATATAAATTTAAAGCAAAAACAGCAAAAATAAAGAAAAACTCCAGAAAAAGGCAACAACAGTTCTTATGGGCTAATATTAAAAATGGTCATATAGTGGCAGTGTTTTGAATATGGTAAAGTGCAAAAAATAATATAAATATAACAAATATAAAACAGAATGAACAGAAATTCCTAAAAATGTGATTTTTTTTATTAATTGTCGAAAGTATTGTTTAAAGGGCAGCTGAAAAAAAAAATGGTTCTTTCTCTAACTACCAAAGGCTTGCAAAATAGACACTTGTTTTTTTACCTTATGTACGAAATAAACATATTTTTGTAACTAATGAACAAAATCTGAAATTTATTCCACAAAACACTTGATAGTTGTCTCATTTACCTTTCGCTATTCAAGTGTCGCCTGGTGTAATGTCATCAGTAACGTGCGTTCATATGCAAGTGCTGGCAAAATATTTGTGTCTGCGTTAAATTATTAGCAAAAAACATATGAGGTTACGTAAACCTCTTTTACCTTTTTGCTTCTGCATATAAATATTATAAAAAAGGGAGCTAAAACTAATCAAAAATAGTTTAAATTCAATTGTATCTTCTTCTCTTACCTTTGTTTTGATCTTAGTCTTCCGGACACACAAACAAATTATATTAAAATGAAAAGAATCTTAGAGGAATGATGGACAGGTAATGAAAATTTGGTTTTAATTGAAAAATTTATATAGAAATTTATTGAAAATTTTTCTGTAGAAAAAATTTGATAAAAATTTTTCTGTTGAAAAAATTTAATAAAAATTCTTCAGTAGAAAATATTTGATGATCATTTTTCTAAAGAAAACATTTTATACAAATTTTTATAGAACCAATTTTATAAAAATTTTCTTTACGAAATTTTTGATATAAAAAAAATTAGATCAAAAATTTTTATAAAATAAGTTCGATGAAAACTTTTCTAAAAGAAAAATATGTGAAAATTTTTTTTTACCTGCCGTCAACTTTTCTATAGAAATGTCTTCCTGTCGTCAACTTTTCTATAGAAATGTCTTCCTGTCGTCAACTTTTTTATAGAAATGTCTTCCTGTCGTCAACTTTTCTATAGAAATGTCTTCCTGTCGTCAACTTTTCTATAGAAATGTCTTCCTGTCGTCAACTTTTCTATAGAAATGTCTTCCTGTCGTCAACTTTTCTATAGAAATGTCTTCCTGTCGTCAACTTTTCTATAGAAATGTCTTCCTGTCGTCAACTTTTCTATAGAAATGTCTTCCTGTCGTCAACTTTTCTATAGAAATGTCTTCCTGTCGTCAACTTTTCTATAGAAATGTCTTCCTGTCGTCAACTTTTCTATAGAAATGTCTTCCTGTCGTCAACTTTTCTATAGAAATGTCTTCCTGTCGTCAACTTTTCTATAGAAATGTCTTCCTGTCGTCAACTTTTCTATAGAAATGTCTTCCTGTCGTCAACTTTTCTATAGAAATGTCTTCCTGTCGTCAACTTTTCTATAGAAATGTCTTCCTGTCGTCAACTTTTCTATAGAAATGTCTTCCTGTCGTCAACTTTTCTATAGAAATGTCTTCCTGTCGTCAACTTTTCTATAGAAATGTCTTCCTATTGTCAACTTTTCTATAGAAGTGTCTTCCTATCGTCAACTTTTCTATAGAAATGTCTTCCTATCGTCTTCTTTTCTATAGAAATGTCTTCCTATCGTCAACTTTTTCTATAGAAATGTCTTCCTATAGCAACTTTTCTATAGAATTGTCTTCCTACCGTCAACTTTTCTATAGAAATGTCTTCCTATTGTCAACTTTTCTATAGAAGTGTCTTCCTATCGTCAACTTTTCTATAGAAATGTCTTCCTATCGTCAAATTTTCTATAGAAATGTCTTCCTATCGTCAAATTTTCTATAGAAATGTCTTCCTATCGTCAAATTTTCTATAGAAATGTCTTCCTATCATCAACTTTTCTATAGAAATGTCTTCCTATCGTCAACTTTTCTATAGAAATGTCTTCCTATCGTCAACTTTTCTATAGAAATGTCTTCCTATCGTCAACTCTTCTATAGAAATGTCTTCCTATCGTCAAATTTTCTATAGAAATGTGTTCCTATCGTCTTCTTTTCTATAGAAATGTCTTCCTATCGTCTTCTTTTCTATAGAAATGTCTTCCTATCGTCAACTTTTCTATAGAAATGTCTTCCTATCGTCAACTCTTCTATAGAAATGTCTTCCTATCGTCAACTCTTCTATAGAAATGTCTTCCTATCGTCTTCTTTTCTATAGAAATGTCTTCCTATCGTCAACTCTTCTATAGAAATTGGTTCCTATCGTCAAATTTTCTATAGAAATGTCTTCCTATCGTCTTCTTTTCTATAGAAATGTCTTCCTATCGTCAACTTTTCTATAGAAATGTCTTCCTATCGTCAACTCTTCTATAGAAATGTCTTCCTATCGTCTTCTTTTCTATAGAAATGTCTTCCTATCGTCAACTCTTCTATAGAAATGTCTTCCTATCGTCAACTTTTCTATAGAAATGTCTTCCTGTCGTCAACTCTTCTATAGAAATGTCTTCCTATCGTCAACTTTTCTATAGAAATGTCTTCCTATCGTCTTCTTTTCTATAGAAATGTCTTCCTATCGTCAACTTTTTCTATAGAAATGTCTTCCTATAGCAACTTTTCTATAGAATTGTCTTCCTACCGTCAACTTTTCTATAGAAATGTCTTCCTATTGTCCACTTTTCTATAGAAGTGTCTTCCTATCGTCAACTTTTCTATAGAAATGTCTTCCTATCGTCTTCTTTTCTATAGAAATGTCTTCCTATCGTCAAATTTTCTATAGAAATGTCTTCCTATCATCAACTTTTCTATAGAAATGTCTTCCTATCGTCAACTTTTCTATAGAAATGTCTTTCTATCGTCAACTTTTCTATAAAAATGTCTTCCTATCGTCAACTATTTTATAGAAATGTCTTCCTATTGTAAACTTTTCTATAGAAATGTCTTCCTATCGTCAACTTTTCTATAGAAATGTTGTCCTATCGTCAACTTTTCTATAGAAATATCCTATCGTTAACGTTTCTATAGAAATCTCTTCCTATCGTCAACTTTTCTATAGAAATGTCTTCCTATCGTCAACTTTTGTCAATGTTATTATTGTTTTTTTTTGAGATGTAATTTTATATTACAAAATTACTCGTTCATGAATAATTTGAGCCTAATAAAGATATTAAATGCAAAGTATTGTTCTATAATTTTAAAAGTAAACTGCATTTAAGTTAAGAAAAGCAAAATAAATAAATAAATTATTTCCATTTATCCAGCCCCTTTAAAGTATAACGAGAATTATATAAAGTACTTAACGTTCAGCTAAATATTTAAAAAAAGTCTAATTTGAATTAGAATTCTAAAGAGAGTTTTACATGGCGCTGATGTAATTGTCTGTCTGTCTGACTTTCTGTCTAATGCTAATTTCCACCCATCTCTGGTTGGGATGGGAGTCTATTGTAAACAAGTAAATCCGTTTGTTTGTTTCAGTTTTTTTTACCTTCTTTTTTTTTTGCTAAATGCATGTTAGAGAAATTCAAATTACTTTTCAAAATCATAAAACAATAATTATAATATATTTAAATACATTGTTTTAATATTAAAAATTATAAAAATGTTAAACTATCATGAAACTGAAGTTTTGCTGAAAAAACGTATTTGTTACAAACGAAAATGGTAACAAGATCTGCTGCATCTTGCAACAGTTGCAACAGAAGCAGAAGTTATGCCATGTTGCAATCATGCAAGATAATAAAACAAAAATAAAATTTATGTAATATTGTTTTTTTGTTCTTAAGGTGGAAATAAACCCAATTACACAAAAATGGCTCAAAAGATGTGCTCATGTTTAAACAACATAAATTTGTAAAATATTCATTATATTAATTGCAGTTTAAGTAAAAAGTTTAATATTTTATTTTAATTTGTTACTTATATCATACTTGAGTGAATATCCAAATGTTTAAGAATTTGAAACGTGCACAGTGGAACAAAATTCTTTACTTACAAATTTGATTTTTAAACTTATCGAAGAATTTTTCAATAATCATATGTTACATATTTTTGTTGCCTATTGAGTCAGTAGTACAGACCTATAGATAACTAACCTTGCTTGGGCGGACGGTATGGATAAATATGGGTCGATTCCTACAAAATTGAATACACTGATTTTGGAATATAGAAAATTTCTGCCTAATTTCATTAAAATCAAATTTGAAATTGGGAAAAGGCAGTCCTAAGGGAGGTACCAGAAATAATGATAGGATGTTTATTTGTCAATATAGACATTCAGTTATATTATAGTATGTTTAAATGTTTTGAATAATTTACAATCCACAACATCTCTCTGATTCATCAAAATGTCAATATAATTTTTGGGGTAAATTTTATATAAAATAGAGGAGCCTAATGCAGCATCTAATTTGCCCACCTGTTGCTTAGTTAAACAAATTAGATTTCAATGAATGAAATTTATAGCCAAAACGTCATTTTGTAGATATTCAAAAAACAATTCTAAACAACCACCAAATGCTATAATAAAGCAATTATTTCATTAAACACTCATATCATCCCTGCAGTAAATGCCGTCAGAGAAACAATACTGTTTTGCTATTGACAATGTCTCCAGTACTACTTGCCTATTTTGCGCCATCCAATGTTATCTACTATTGACATTTAACATTTAGAGTTCCTACGAAATCTACCAGTAGACATTACAACTATTTACTTAGTATTGACTTTGTAGTTCTTTTGGTCCAAATGGAGACATTGGGATCAAATCGGGGCCTATTGATATACATATATGTTGACACATTCGTTGACAATGTCACCAGATATATACTAGAATAGTTGTCTCTATATATTCACTATTTCAGTACTGAAATAAAATTGGGGACATTTGAATTGATGTTACACAAAGTGTTGACATGGAGACACATGACCCCAGTTTTACTACAGGGATAATAATACTAACAATACTTTTATAATTACTTCTACTATTCCAATACTAATACAAATAGAAATACTAGTTTTAATGGTAGCAATAATGAAAACAATAGTACCAAACCAAACCAAAATAAAAGTAGACTATAGGAGAACATTTTTATAGAAAAGTTGTTGATAGGAGGACATTTCTATAGAAAAGTTAACGATTGGAAGACACGTCTATAGAAAAACTGACGATAGGAAGACACTTCTGTAAAAAAAATGACGACAAGCCAATATTTCTATAGAAAACTTGACGATAGGACAACATTTCTATTGAAAAGTTGACGATAGGACAACATTTCTATAGAAAAGCTGACGATAGGACAACATTTCTATAGAAAAGTTTACGATAGGACAACATTTCTATAGAAAAGTTGGCAATAGGACAACATTTCTATAGAAAAGTTGACGATAGGACAACATTTCTATAGAAAAGTTGACGATAGGACAACATTTCTATAGAAAAGTTGACGATAGGACAACATTTCTATAGAAAAGTTGACGATAGGACAACATTTCTATAGAAAAGTTGACGATAGGACAACATTTCTATAGAAAAGTTGACGATAGGACAACATTTCTATAGAAAAGTTGACGATAGGACAACATTTCTATAGAAAAGTTGACGATAGGACAACATTTCTATAGAAAAGTTGACGATAGGACAACATTTCTATAGAAAAGTTGACGATAGGACAACATTTCTATAGAAAAGTTGACGATAGGAAGACATTTCTATAGAAAAGTTGACGATAGGAAGACATTTCTATAGAAAAGTTGACGATAGGAAGACATTTCTATAGAAAAGTTGACGATAGGAAGACATTTCTATAGAAAAGTTGACGATAGGAAGACATTTCTATAGAAAAGTTAACGATAGGAAGACATTTCTATAGAAAAGTTGACGATAGGAAGACATTTCTATAGAAAAATTGACGATAGGAAGACATTTCTATAGAAAAGTTGACGATAGGAAAATATTTCTATAGAAAAGTTGACGATAGGAAGACATTTCCATAGAAAAGTTGACGATAGGAAGACATTTCTATATAAAATTTGACAATAGGAAGACATTTCTATAGAAAAGTTGACGATAGGAAGACATTTCTATAGAAAAGTTGACGATAGGAAGACATTTCTATAGAAAAGTTGACAATAGGAAGACATTTCTATAGAAAAGTTGACGATAGGAAGATATTTCTATAGAAAAGTTGACGATAGGAAGACATTTCTATAGAAAAGTTGACGATAGGAAGACAATTCTATAGAAAAGTTGACGATAGGAAGACATTTCTATAGAAAAGTTGACGATAGGAAGACATTTCTATAGAAAAGTTGACGATAGGAAGACATGCCTATAGAAAAGTTGACAATAGGAAGGCATTTCTATAGAAAAGTTGACGATAGGAAGATATTTCTATAAAAAAGTTGACGATAGGAAGACATTTCTATAGAAAAGTTGACGATAGGAAGACATTTCTATAGAAAAGTTGACGATACGAAGACATTTCTATAGAAAAGTTGACAACAGGAAGACATTTCTATAAAAAATTTGATGATAGGAAAACATTTCTATAGAAAAGTTGACGATAGGAGGACATTTCTATAGAAAAGTTGACGATAGAAAGACATTTCTATAGAAAAGTTGACGATAGGAAGACATTTCTATGGAAAAGTTGACGATAGGAAGACATTTCTATGGAAAAGTTGACGATAGGAAGACATTTCTATAGAAAAGTTGACGATAGGAAGATATTTCTATAGAAAAGTTGACGATAGGAAGACATTTCTATAGAAAAGTTGACGATAGGAAGACAATTCTATAGAAAAGTTGACGATAGGAAGACATTTCTATAGAAAAGTTGACGATAGGAAGACATTTCTATAGAAAAGTTGACGATAGGAAGACATGCCTATAGAAAAGTTGACAATAGGAAGGCATTTCTATAGAAAAGTTGACGATAGGAAGATATTTCTATAAAAAAGTTGACGATAGGAAGACATTTCTATAGAAAAGTTGACGATAGGAAGACATTTCTATAGAAAAGTTGACGATACGAAGACATTTCTATAGAAAAGTTGACAACAGGAAGACATTTCTATAGAAAATTTGATGATAGGAAAACATTTCTATAGAAAAGTTGACGATAGTAGGACATTTCTATAGAAAAGTTGACGATAGGACAACATTTCTATAGAAAAGTTGACGATAGGAAGACATTTCTATAGAAAAGTTGACGATAGGAAGACATTTCTATAGAAAAGTTGACGATAGGAAGACATTTCTATAGAAAAGTTGACGATAGGAAGACATTTCTATAGAAAAGTTGACGATAGGAAGACATTTCTATAGAAAAGTTAACGATAGGAAGACATTTCTATAGAAAAGTTGACGATAGGAAGACATTTCTATAGAAAAATTGACGATAGGAAGACATTTCTATAGAAAAGTTGACGATAGGAAAATATTTCTATAGAAAAGTTGACGATAGGAAGACATTTCCATAGAAAAGTTGACGATAGGAAGACATTTCTATATAAAATTTGACAATAGGAAGACATTTCTATAGAAAAGTTGACGATAGGAAGACATTTCTATAGAAAAGTTGACGATAGGAAGACATTTCTATAGAAAAGTTGACAATAGGAAGACATTTCTATAGAAAAGTTGACGATAGGAAGATATTTCTATAGAAAAGTTGACGATAGGAAGACATTTCTATAGAAAAGTTGACGATAGGAAGACAATTCTATAGAAAAGTTGACGATAGGAAGACATTTCTATAGAAAAGTTGACGATAGGAAGACATTTCTATAGAAAAGTTGACGATAGGAAGACATGCCTATAGAAAAGTTGACAATAGGAAGGCATTTCTATAGAAAAGTTGACGATAGGAAGATATTTCTATAAAAAAGTTGACGATAGGAAGACATTTCTATAGAAAAGTTGACGATAGGAAGACATTTCTATAGAAAAGTTGACGATACGAAGACATTTCTATAGAAAAGTTGACAACAGGAAGACATTTCTATAAAAAATTTGATGATAGGAAAACATTTCTATAGAAAAGTTGACGATAGGAGGACATTTCTATAGAAAAGTTGACGATAGAAAGACATTTCTATAGAAAAGTTGACGATAGGAAGACATTTCTATGGAAAAGTTGACGATAGGAAGACATTTCTATGGAAAAGTTGACGATAGGAAGACATTTCTATAGAAAAGTTGACGATAGGAAGATATTTCTATAGAAAAGTTGACGATAGGAAGACATTTCTATAGAAAAGTTGACGATAGGAAGACAATTCTATAGAAAAGTTGACGATAGGAAGACATTTCTATAGAAAAGTTGACGATAGGAAGACATTTCTATAGAAAAGTTGACGATAGGAAGACATGCCTATAGAAAAGTTGACAATAGGAAGGCATTTCTATAGAAAAGTTGACGATAGGAAGATATTTCTATAAAAAAGTTGACGATAGGAAGACATTTCTATAGAAAAGTTGACGATAGGAAGACATTTCTATAGAAAAGTTGACGATACGAAGACATTTCTATAGAAAAGTTGACAACAGGAAGACATTTCTATAGAAAATTTGATGATAGGAAAACATTTCTATAGAAAAGTTGACGATAGTAGGACATTTCTATAGAAAAGTTGACGATAGAAAGACATTTCTATAGAAAAGTTGACGATAGGAAGACATTTCTATGGAAAAGTTGACGATAGGAAGACATTTCTATAGAAAAGTTGACGATAGGAAGACATTTCTATAGAAAAGTTGACGATAGGAAGACATTTCTATAAAAAAGTTGACGATAGGAAGACATTTCTATAGAAAAGTTGACGATAGGAAGACATTTCTATAGAAAAGTTGACGATAGGAAATCTTTTGTTTCTTCGTTATTAGGGTTATTTAATACGTAGATTTCATTCATTTACATATTTATCTGAGTGCTTAAAATTTAGATTCTAAATTTTCTATTTTCCCTATTTGATAAAATGTTTTCTGTCTAACTTATATATAAATAGTATTTCTGTATATTCGTAAATAGTGTTTGGCTGTGAAACGGGAAAATATATATTTAGGTTTACAAATATAAGCTATATCAAATTTACATAAGTTCATACATACACATGTACCGATAGATACAAATATATATTATATACATAGGAACTTAAAATACGATTATATAAAGTATTTGTTTGCGTTTATGCAGATTTCATGAATTAGTAAAATTTCATTCGCAAATTATGTATTTAATACTTTACCACTAAACATGACTATCATGTTTGTATGTGTCTGCAATTTGTTGACATAATTGTGGTTCTATGGACGTCCTGTCTTTCGTTATGTTAAAAATAGTAAAATTTTTTAAAACGATGAGGCTGCAAAAATTTTGTGAATCTAATTCATGGTCAAATCATGTTAGTATATTAGAATAAATGGAGGATTTGCCATATTATTAGAATTCTAATACATACATATATAAAATCATTGTTTTTAATTTATTGACATGGTTTAAATTTTGTGTGTATATTTGGGTGTTTATATATTTTTTTGTATGGATTTTCATTTTACAATATTTATTGAATAATTTAGATTTTCATTTCATTTCAATGAAAGTGAATATAAAAATATTTAGAAATTAAGTATTTAAAGAAAATGAAAGTGTTTATTAAACTTATAAAATATTGAAAAAAGTTATAATATATATTTTCTGTATATCTTCGGCATTCACAGTCGGATCTTAAAGTGTGATAATCGATATTTTTGCTTCGAGGCCAATATGTTGTTTTAAAAGTCATTGGTATCAGATATCCGGTTGTAGTATTTATCCATCAGACCTTAATTCCTATCACTCTAATGTACCTGCCTACTCTCAGAAAAATAAAGCTCTTAAAAATCGTATAGATAATATTTCTAATAGAACATTTTTTTGATATAAAAATTTTCTATTGAATATCTTTCTATATAAATTTTCTACATATAAAAAATTTTTGTATGGAAAATTTTTCGATCGTGAAATTTTCTATAAAAAAATTTTTATGTCGAAAAATTTTCTATAGAAATTTCTCGATACAAGAATTTTTTATAAAAAAATTTTCTTTCTTTTCTATAGAAAATTTTTCGATATATAAAAAGTTTTCTATAGAAAATTTTTGGGTATACAAATTTTTCTATAGAAAATTTTTCGATATTTCTATAGAAAATTTTTCGATATAAAAAATTTTCTACAGAAAATTTTTGATATAAAAAATTTTCTATAGAAAATTTTTCGATATAAAAAATTTTATATAGAAAATTTTTCGATATAAAAAATTTATATAAAAAATTTCGAAAAATTTTCTACAGAAATTTTTCGATTAAAGAATTTTTTATAAAAAAATTTTCTTTCTTTTCTATAGAAAATTTTTCGATATATAAAAAGTTTTCTATAGAAAATTTTTGGGTATACAAATTTTTCTATAGAAAATTTTTCGATATTTCTATAGAAAATTTTTCGATATAAAAAATTTTCTACAGAAAATTTTCTATAGGAAATTTTTCGATATAAAAAATTTTCTATAGAAAATTTTTCGATATAAAAAATTTTCTTTAGAAAATTTTTCGATATAAAAAATTTTCTATAGAAAATTTTTCGATATAAAAAATTTTCTATAGAAAATTTTTCGATATAAAAAATTTTCTATAGAAAATTTTTCGATATAAAAAATTTTCTATAGAAAATTTTTCGATATAAAAAATTTTCTATAGAAAATTTTTCGATATAAAAAATTTTCTATAGAAAATTTTTCGATATAAAAAATTTTCTATAGAAAATTTTTCGATATAAAAAATTTTCTATAGAAAATTTTTCAATATAAAAAATTTTCTATAGAAAATTTTTCGAAATAAAAAATTTTCTATAGAAAATTTTTCGATATAAAAAATTTTCTATAGAAAATTTTTCGATATAAAAAATTTTCTATAGAAAATTTTTCGATATAAAAAATTTTCTATAGAAAATTTTTCGATATAAAAAATTTTCAATAGAAAATTTTTCGATATAAAAAATTTTCTATAGAAAATTTTTCGATATAAAAAATTTTCTATAGAAAATTTTTCGATATAAAAAATTTTCTATAGAAAATTTTTCGATATAAAAAATTTTCTATAGAAAATTTTTGATATAAAAAATTTTCTATAGAAAATTTTTCGATATAAAAAATTTTCTATAGAAAATTTTTCAATATAAAAAATTTTCTATAGAAAATTTTTCGATATAAAAATTTTCTATAGAAAATTTTTCGATATAAAAATTTTCTATAGAAAATTTTTCAATATAAAAAATTTTCTATAGAAAATTTTTCAATATAAAAAATTTTCTATAGAAAATTTTTCGATATAAAAAATTTTCTATAGAAAATTTTTCAATATAAAAAATTTTCTATAGAAAATTTTTCGGTATAAAAAATTTTCTATAGAAAATTTTTCGTATAAAAAATTTTCTATAGAAAATTTTTCGATATAAAAAATTTTCTATAGAAAATTTTTCGATATAAAAAATTTTCTATAGAAAATTTTTCAATATAAAAAATTTTCTATAGAAAATTTTTCGATATAAAAAATTTTCTATAGAAAATTTTTCGATATAAAAAATTTTCTATACAAAATTTTTCGATATAAAAAATTTTCTATAGAAAATTTTTTGATATAAAAAATTTTCTATAGAAAATTTTTCGATATAAAAATTTTTCTATAGAAAATTTTCGGTATTAAAATTTTTATATAGAAAAATTTTTGATATAAAAATTTTCCTATATTTTTTTTTTTATAGAAAAATTTTCGATGTAAAAATTTTTGTATAGAAAAGTTATCGATGTAGCAATTTTTCTATAAAAAAAATCGACATAAAATTTTTTCTATAGAAAAATTTTCGAAATAAAATTTTTTATGAAGAAAATTTTCGATATAAACATTTTTCGGTAGAAAAATTTTCGACATGAAAATTTTTTTATAAAAAATTTTTCTTTCGATATAAGTAATTTTCTATAGAAAATTTTTCGATATAAGAAATTTTCTATAGACAATTTTTATTTTGAAAAATTGTCTATTTGTTTTTCTATATAAAATTTTTTTATAAAAATATTTCTATAAACAATTTTTCGATATAAAATTTTTCTGTAGAAAATTTTCGATATGAAAATTTGTCTATAGAAAATTTTTCTATAGAAGATTTTTTGATATAAAAATTTGTCGATATAAAAATTTTTCGATATAAAAATTTGTCTATAGAAAATTTTTGGATTTAAAAATGATTCTATAGAAAATTTTTCGATATAAAAATTTTTTATAGAAAGTTTTTTTATCGAA
This sequence comes from Stomorhina lunata, assembly GCA_933228675.1. Taxonomy (NCBI): domain Eukaryota; kingdom Metazoa; phylum Arthropoda; class Insecta; order Diptera; family Rhiniidae; genus Stomorhina; species Stomorhina lunata. The sequence goes on along the minus strand of OW121740.1, from coordinate 154,107,988 downwards.
AAATTTTTGATATAAAAACTTTTCTATAAATGTTTTTTTATAGAAAAATTTTTGATGTAAAAATTTGTCTATAGAAAAATTTTTGATGCAACAATTTTTCTATAGAAAAATTTTTTGACATAAAAATTTTTCTATAAAAAATTTTAATTATAAAGAAAATTTTTGTATATAAATAAAATAATTTTTATAGGAAATTTTTCGATATAAAAATTTTTCTATAGAAAATTTTTCGATATAGAAATTTTTCTATAAAAGTTTTTGATATAAAAATTCTTCTATAAGAAATTTGTCGATATAAAAATATTTCTACAGAAACTTTTCGATATAAAATTTTTTCTATAACAATTTATGGTTTTAAAAAAGTTTCTAATAGAAAATTATTTGATTTAAAAATTCGTTTACTTCAAAAATTTGTCAATAGAAAAGTGTTCGATATCAAAATTTTTCTATAGAAATTTTTTTGATTTTTTTATGGAAAAATTTTCGATAGAAAAAATTCTTCGATGTAAAAATTTAGCTATAGAAAATTTATCGATATGAAAATGTTTCTATAGAAAATTTATCGATATAAAAATGTTTCTATAGAAAGTTTTTCTATATAAAAATTTTTCTATAAAAAATGTTTCGGTATAGAAATTTTTCTATATAAAAATTTTTTGTATAGAAAATTTTTCATTTCAAAAATTGTTCAAAATTAAACTATTAATTAATAATAGACTTGAAAGAGTGAAAATTTCATTGTTAACATAAAACTTAAAGGCTTTCATTAAACCTTCACAAATTGGCTGGCTCCCTCTTATTTTTAAACGTTTTTAAAAATCAAAAAGGGAGAAAATGTTCCTTTAATAATAAACTTTTCAGTTAAATAAGCGTAAAATTATTTCGAACTAAAGTCATCAATCTACAAAAGGCTAAAAATGTTTATACACACACACACTCCCATGTTCTCATAAGCCAGATTTTGTAACATCAATATCAGTATAAAAGCGCTAAAACTCCTAAAAATATGCTACGTTTTTTGTGCAAGACCGCCATAGGAGCGTAACAATGAACAAATAACGAAATGCGTTCAAACTAAAATAACAATGAGTTTCCTTCTATCAAAACCCAACATTTTTAAATATCAACCCTAAATGGTCATATTCATGTACAAATACACAAGTAAATAAATTAAAGTAAACTTTTTTTTCTTAATATTACAACAACAACAATAGCAACAAAAAATTGTGTAAAAGACCTGGTAAATGGGTTAGAATAGGACTAAAGATAGAATTTACTGGTAAAGTATGTCGAAAGGTGTGAGTTTGTTCAATTGTCGAGTGCTTGGGTTTGAGTGCATTAGCGTTTCGAAAGTGCGTGAGTAAAACTTGTTTAAAGGATTTGGTGCATTCGGTGCGTATTCGTTATTAGGTAAAAGGTAAAAATATGTGTGAACTCAAACTCATGGCTAAGCTAAAGTTTTCTGTGCGTTACAAAGTGAATGTAAAATGTGGTAACATATGGACTCGCACTGTACATTACACACATACAAATGGGCAAATTAGTTAAAGGCTGAAACTGGTGTTTTTTAAAAAAAGTAAAAAAAAAACTAAAAAATGTATTTTTGCGCCATTGACGAGGGGTGGTATGAGTTGACGAGAGAGTTCAATGATTCGTTTGTGACTGAAGTTGTCGGTAGTGTGGCATGATAGAAAATTTTATTTGATAAATTATCGATAAAGGTGATTGAAATATACATATATAACGTATATAGAGAATAGTATGAGATATTTCATAAAAAAAAATTAAAGTAGAGTAATTGTCTTAGAGGAGCTAGAGGAGGCTTAAGCTTTTATGAGTTTGTAACATCCCCATGTTCTTAACAAAAATTAGCAAAAAAATATGTCATCAAAGCTATAATCTTGATCGTAATCTCAAAATAAGACCTGGCCTTAATCATGCACCCAAAGGTAGTCACAGTCAAGTCAATGTCCTTGTCATCTTCTGTCCATTTAACAACTTAAAATGAAAACTCATCAACATTTTATGGAACTCCACCCTAAAATGCAACTTTATTACCCACCTGGGTTTTAATACGCACACATGCATTCACTCACACGCACTTTTTTTCATTTAAAATTTTCAAATAAATTAAGGGGTCTTCTCTATGTGCGTATGAAACCAAACCTCGAAATAGACTCCCTCCTTTTATTTTGTTAAAAAATATATATAAAATATATATATCGACAACTACCAGAACGTGGCAACTTTAATTTTATTTATATTTTAAATTTTACATATCATAATTACATAATTACTAGTTAGCAGAAGACTGGCGAAATGTTTTGCCACAGATACTTTTTAGCTCGTCGACGATATGGGTTGGACAAAACAAAAAAAGGAGGAAAAAACCATATTTACGCACATGCGTTACTGTGAAAAATTCAAGAGTATGTGGGTTTAATTTTTTGTTTTTTATTAAAACTACATTAATTCTGGTTATATAGTCGACTTTTAAAACGGTTCGATTAAAAAACACTTCTAAGAAAAAGTTGAAGATAGCACACCATTTCTATAGAAAGGTTGACGACACTCCTATAGAAAAATTGACGATGGGAAAACATTTCTATAGAAAAGTTGACGACAGGAAGACATTTCTATAGAAAAGTTGACGATAAGAAGACATTTCTATTGAAAAGCTGATGATAGGAGGACATTTCTATATAAAAGTTGACGACAGTAAAACACTTTCATAGAAATGTTGATGATAGGAAGGCATTTCCATAGCAAAGTCGACGATAGGAAGGCATTTCTATAAAAAGGTTGACGAAAGGAAGATATTTCTACAGAAAAGTTGATTATAGGAAGACATTTCTATAGAAAAGTTGAAGATAGGAAGATATTTCTATAGAAAAGTTGACGATAGGAAGATATTTCTATAGAAAAGTTGACGACAGGAAGATATTTCTATAGAAAAGTTAACGATAGGAAGACATTTCTATTGAAAAGCTGATGATAGGAAGACATTTCTATAAAAAAATTGACGATAGGAAAACATTTCTATAGAAAAGTGGACGATCGGAATACATTCCTATAGAAAAGTGGACGATAGGAAGATATTTCTATAGAAAAGTTGACGATAGGAAGATATTTCTTTAGAAAAGTTGACGATAGGAAGACATTTCTATAGAAAAGTTGAAGATAGGAAGACATTTCTATAGAAAAGTTTACGATAGGAAGACATTTCTATAGAAAAGTTGACGGTAGGAAGACATTTCTATAGAAAAGTTGACGATAGGAAGACATTTCTATAGAAAAGTTGACTATAGGAAGACATTTCTATAGAAAAGTTGACGATAGGAAGATATTTCTATAGAAAAGTTGACGATAGGAAGATATTTCTATAGAAAAGTTGACGACAGGAAGACATTTCTATAGAAAAGTTGACGATAGGAAGACATTTCTATTGAAAAGCTGATGATATGAAGACATTTCTATAAAAAAATTGACGATAGGAAGACATTTCTACAGAAAAGTGGACGATCGGAATACATTCCTATAGAAAAGTGGACGATAGGAAGATATTTCTATAGAAAAGTTGACGATAGGAAGATATTTCTATAGAAAAGTTGACGATAGGAAGACATTTCTATAGAAAAGTTGACGATAGGAAGACATTTCTATAGAAAAGTTGACGATTAGAAGACATTTCTATAGAAAAGTTGACGTTAGGAAGACATTTCTATAGAAGAGTTGACGTTAGGAATAGAAAAGTTGACGTTAGGAAGACATTTCTATAGAAAAGTTGACCTTAGGAAGACATTTCTATAGAAAAATTGACCTTAGGAAGACATTTCTATAGAAAAATTGACGTTAGGAAGACATTTCTATAGAAAAGTTGACGTTAGGAAGACATTTCTATAGAAAAGTTGACGTTAAGAAGACATTTCTATAGAAAAGTTGACATTAGGAAGACATTTCTATAGAAAAATTGACGTTAGGAAGACATTTCTATAGAAAAGTAGACGTTGGGAAGACATTTCTATAGTTAGGAAGACATTTTTATAGAAAATTTTACCATAGGAAGACATTTCTATAGAAAAGTTAACTTTAGGAAGACATTTCTATAGAAAGATTGACAATAAGATAACATTTCCATAGAAAAGTTGACGATAGGACAATATTTCTATAGAAAAGTTAATGATAGGGCGGGCATATATTATATTATATATTATACTTAAAAAGGGATTCTATAATTCGTTTTAACCCTCAACTAAGCAATATGCACATAAAAATTATCCCCTTTAATTTGCTTTAAAAAAAATACAAAAAATGAAAATGAATTACAAAAAGTATAAAATGCAAGACCTTAACTCGTATCCTCAAATACCCACATCACACCCGTGATGTTCATTTTGTAAAAATTCCTTTCAAACGCATAATCGAAGTATGAGCGAGTGGGTCAGGTACGCCAAAGAAAATATCGGCATAAATAATTTGCATTCGGTAGAGAATTTTTTTCCAAACGAACACCTTTTGCACAATTTCATGGAAACAGTTTCATATAATTTTCAGTTTTATTTATCTTTGTTTAATTTTCTGCATTATAAATAAATTATTATGCGTAAACTTTTATTGACTTTTCTATTAAGCGAAATTTACGAGTATAAATCGCAGAGACAAAGTCGAACAGGCGTTACGGACTACACGCACCTTAACACGCAGCGCCAAATGAAGACAAAGAACTAAGAATATATTATTTATATTCAAAATTTATTGACAGTTGTTAACAAAATGGAAAAGCTAGGAATATCCACATGATTGTAATTACTTTAAATGTTTTAAAATTTTAATGAAAACGACATTTGTTCTAACATTTGGCGAAAGTTAAAAATTCTCTGTTTGATTACAATTCGTAGGAAAATAACTTAATTTTTTTTAATAAGTTTGTGGTAGCAATTAAATGTTTAGAAATTCTTAAATAAATATGAAGAATATATTACAAAATTGGTAGGCGTATAAGTAATTTATTATTAATACGAATAAAATCTATCAATTATACGTTAGGCAGGTTCATTACACAGCATTAGGAATAAGTTTGACTAGACTAGACTATGACTAGACTATGACTAGACTATGACTAGACTATGACTAGACTATGACTAGACTATGACTAGACTATGACTAGACTATGACTAGACTATGACTAGACTATGACTAGACTATGACTAGACTATGACTAGACTATGACTAGACTATGACTAGACTATGACTAGACTATGACTAGACTATGACTAGACTATGACTAGACTATGACTAGACTATGACTAGACTATGACTAGACTATGACTAGACTATGACTAGACTATGACTAGACTATGACTAGACTATGACTAGACTATGACTAGACTATGACTAGACTATGACTAGACTATGACTAGACTATGACTAGACTATGACTAGACTATGACTAGACTATGACTAGACTATGACTAGACTATGACTAGACTATGACTAGACTATGACTAGACTATGACTAGACTATGACTAGACTATGACTAGACTATGACTAGACTATGACTAGACTATGACTAGACTATGACTAGACTATGACTAGACTATGACTAGACTATGACTAGACTATGACTAGACTATGACTAGACTATGACTAGACTATGACTAGACTATGACTAGACTATGACTAGACTATGACTAGACTATGACTAGACTATGACTAGACTATGACTAGACTATGACTAGACTATGACTAGACTATGACTAGACTATGACTAGACTATGACTAGACTATGACTAGACTATGACTAGACTATGACTAGACTATGACTAGACTATGACTAGACTATGACTAGACTATGACTAGACTATGACTAGACTATGACTAGACTATGACTAGACTATGACTAGACTATGACTAGACTATGACTAGACTATGACTAGACTATGACTAGACTATGACTAGACTATGACTAGACTATGACTAGACTATGACTAGACTATGACTAGACTATGACTAGACTATGACTAGACTATGACTAGACTATGACTAGACTATGACTAGACTATGACTAGACTATGACTAGACTATGACTAGACTATGACTAGACTATGACTAGACTATGACTAGACTATGACTAGACTATGACTAGACTATGACTAGACTATGACTAGACTATGACTAGACTATGACTAGACTATGACTAGACTATGACTAGACTATGACTAGACTATGACTAGACTATGACTAGACTATGACTAGACTATGACTAGACTATGACTAGACTATGACTAGACTATGACTAGACTATGACTAGACTATGACTAGACTATGACTAGACTATGACTAGACTATGACTAGACTATGACTAGACTATGACTAGACTATGACTAGACTATGACTAGACTATGACTAGACTATGACTAGACTATGACTAGACTATGACTAGACTATGACTAGACTATGACTAGACTATGACTAGACTATGACTAGACTATGACTAGACTATGACTAGACTATGACTAGACTATGACTAGACTATGACTAGACTATGACTAGACTATGACTAGACTATGACTAGACTATGACTAGACTATGACTAGACTATGACTAGACTATGACTAGACTATGACTAGACTATGACTAGACTATGACTAGACTATGACTAGACTATGACTAGACTATGACTAGACTATGACTAGACTATGACTAGACTATGACTAGACTATGACTAGACTATGACTAGACTATGACTAGACTATGACTAGACTATGACTAGACTATGACTAGACTATGACTAGACTATGACTAGACTATGACTAGACTATGACTAGACTATGACTAGACTATGACTAGACTATGACTAGACTATGACTAGACTATGACTAGACTATGACTAGACTATGACTAGACTATGACTAGACTATGACTAGACTATGACTAGACTATGACTAGACTATGACTAGACTATGACTAGACTATGACTAGACTATGACTAGACTATGACTAGACTATGACTAGACTATGACTAGACTATGACTAGACTATGACTAGACTATGACTAGACTATGACTAGACTATGACTAGACTATGACTAGACTATGACTAGACTATGACTAGACTATGACTAGACTATGACTAGACTATGACTAGACTATGACTAGACTATGACTAGACTATGACTAGACTATGACTAGACTATGACTAGACTATGACTAGACTATGACTAGACTATGACTAGACTATGACTAGACTATGACTAGACTATGACTAGACTATGACTAGACTATGACTAGACTATGACTAGACTATGACTAGACTATGACTAGACTATGACTAGACTATGACTAGACTATGACTAGACTATGACTAGACTATGACTAGACTATGACTAGACTATGACTAGACTATGACTAGACTATGACTAGACTATGACTAGACTATGACTAGACTATGACTAGACTATGACTAGACTATGACTAGACTATGACTAGACTATGACTAGACTATGACTAGACTATGACTAGACTATGACTAGACTATGACTAGACTATGACTAGACTATGACTAGACTATGACTAGACTATGACTAGACTATGACTAGACTATGACTAGACTATGACTAGACTATGACTAGACTATGACTAGACTATGACTAGACTATGACTAGACTATGACTAGACTATGACTAGACTATGACTAGACTATGACTAGACTATGACTAGACTATGACTAGACTATGACTAGACTATGACTAGACTATGACTAGACTATGACTAGACTATGACTAGACTATGACTAGACTATGACTAGACTATGACTAGACTATGACTAGACTATGACTAGACTATGACTAGACTTTGACTTTAAAGATTTTATATAAATTTAAACTTTAAAATATAATTTGTTTTTTTTTTTCATACACTTAGATCAAAGATATATGTATATACAAAAAGCCTCACCTCATGATTAAAGCTGATTTTAGTTTAATGCATTGCGTAATACTGCAAAAAATGGGAGTAGAAGTAAAAGAACTCACTCACAAAAACCTAAAACCACACGCACTTTGTGCCATAAACTTCTATTTTTTATTACAAAAATAAAAAGAAAAACTCTTTATCCGTTCTAAAAAGAAAAGTTAAGGAAATTTGGTTTGAGGTTTTGTTCATTTTTTTGTTGATGTTTTCAAATAATCACTCGTTCAAATACTGAAATGCATTCATTTATTTATTCATTCTACTTTTCTTTATTTTCAGTTGTATAATTTATAACTTACGCACTATTTTCCATTTTCTATTTTCCAACATAATTTATTTTCATTTCCCCAGCTCGTTACTGTTTAGGCTTATTTTAAGTTTTGTGTAAATTTAATGTTATTTGAGGGTTTTCCGTTTTTGATTGCATTTTTTTCTTTGTATAATTCGTGTTACAAAAACTGTGTTGAAGGTTCAATAAAACACTATTAAGAGGTTTATAAATTCTTTATTTATTTTATAATAAAGCCTTAAGCTAGAGCCTATTATAGATATACGAAATCTTTTTTGTATTTTTCTCTTTTTTTAGTTTGGCTCAATAACAAATGTCTTTACATTTCCGCATCCGTTTAGTTTAACAATACATTTGTAAGTTAAGTTTAATTTTTTTTATTCTGTTTTAAGTTTTATGTGGCTGATGATTTGGTTATGGGTTATTTTGTGTTTGTGTGTAAGATATTCCGTTTTTCACCTTTAGCTTACGCACCGGAACAGGAAATCAAAGCCGTTTAAAAGGTGATTAAAATAAAACAAAAGTCCGTAAAATTTGTTTGTGATTCCAAATTAAGATAATGTTTTACAAATTTATATGTTTAATTTATTATGTTTTAATTCGAACAATTGAAAAATTTATTGGGTTTGAATTTGAGGGATATTTTAAAGGTTCACATCATATGTATTTATCTAAATCTATATAAGGAAAGTATTTATGAATGTAAGACAACACTTTTGGTATTCACAGAAGAAAAATCTTTCCACCGAACACTTTTCTATAAAAAACTGTTCTCACCGTACACTTTTCTATAGAAAACTGTTCTCACCGAACACTTTTCTATAGAAAACTGTTCTCAACGAACACTTTTCTATTGGAAACTGTTCTCAACGAACACTTTTCTATAGAAAACTGTTCTCAACGAACACTTTTCTATAGAAAACTGTTCTCAACGAACACTTTTCTATAGAAAACTGTTCTCAACGAACACTTTTCTATAGAAAACTGTTCTCAACGAACACTTTTCTATAGAAAACTGCTCTCAACGAACACTTTTCTATAGAAAACTGCTCCCAACGAACACTTTTCTATAGAAAACTGTTCTCAACGAACACTTTTCTATAGAAAACTGTTCTCAACGAACACTTTTCTATAGAAAACTGTTCTCAACGAACACTTTTCTATAGAAAACTGTTCTCAACGAACACTTTTCTATAGAAAACTGTTCTCAACGAACACTTTTCTATAGAAAACTGTTCTCAACGAACACTTTTCTATAAAAAACTGTTCTCAACGAACACTTTTCTATAGAAAACTGTTCTCAACGAACACTTTTCTATAAAAAACTGTTCTCAACGAACACTTTTCTATAAAAAACTGTTCTCAACGAACACTTTTCTATAGAAAACTGTTCTCAACGAACACTTTTCTATAAAAAACTGTTCTCAACGAACACTTTTCTATAGAAAACTGTTCTCAACGAACACTTTTCTATAAAAAACTGTTCTCAACGAACACTTTTCTATAGAAAACTGTTCTCAACGAACACTTTTCTATAAAAAACTGTTCTCAACGAACACTTTTCTATAGAAAACTGTTCTCAACGAACACTTTTCTATAGAAAACTGTTCTCAACGAACACTTTTCTATAGAAAACTGTTCTCAACGAACACTTTTCTATGGAAAACTGTTCTCAACGAACACTTTTCTATGGAAAACTGTTCTCAACGAACACTTTTCTATAGAAAACTGTTCTCAACGAACACTTTTCTATAGAAAACTGTTCTCAACGAACACTTTTCTATAGAAAACTGTTCTCAACGAACACTTTTCTATAGAAAACTGTTCTCAACGAACACTTTTCTATAAAAAAAACTGTTCTCAACGAACACTTTTCTATAAAAAACTGTTCTCAACGAACACTTTTCTATAGAAAACTGTTCTCAACGAACACTTTTTTATAGAAAACTGTTCTCAACGAACACTTTTCTATAGAAAACTGTTCTCACAGAACACTTTTCTATAGAAAACTGTTCTCACAGAACACTTTTCTATAGAAAACTGTTCTCACCGAACACTTTTCTATAGAAAACTGTTCTCACCGAACACTTTTCTATAGAAAACTGTTCTCACCGAACACTTTTATATAGAAAACAATTCTCACTGAACACTTTTCTATAGAAAACAATTCTCACTGAACACTTTTCTATAGAAAACTCTTCCCACCGAACACTTTTCTATAGAAAACTCTTCCCACCGAACACTTTTCTATAGAAAACTCTTCCCACTGAACACTTTTCTATAGAAAACTCTTCCACCGAACACTTTTCTATAGAAAACTCTTCCCATCGAACACTTTTCTATAGAAAACTGTTCCCATCGAACACTTTTCTATAGAAAACTCTTCCCACCGAGAACTTTTCTATAGAAAACGTTTTCCATCGAACACTTTTCTATAGGAAACTCTTTCCATCGAACACTTTTCTATAGAAAACTCTTCCCACGGAACACTTTTCTATAGAAAACTCTTCCCACCTAACACTTTTCTATAGAAAACTTTTCCCACCGAACACTTTTCTATAGAAAACTTTTCCCACCGAACACTTTTCTATGGAAAACTCTTCCCACCGAACACTTTTCTATAGAAAACTCTTCCCACCGAACACTTTTCTATAGAAAACTTTTCCCACCGAACACTTTTCTATAGAAAACTCTTCCCATCGAACACTTTTCTATAGAAAACTCTTCCCATCGAACACTTTTCTATAGAAAACTCTTCCCACCGAGAACTTTTCTATAGAAAACGTTTTCCATCGAACACTTTTCTATAGGAAACTCTTTCCATCGAACACTTTTCTATAGAAAACTCTTCCCACGGAACACTTTTCCATAGAAAACTCTTCCTACTGAACACTTTTCTATAGAAAACTGTTTCCACCGAACACTTTAGTATAATTAACATAGAAAAAACAGTTTTTAGAGAAAATTGTTTATTATAGCTAAAATTATTTTTTTATAAATAATTATGATTTGTTCACAAATTGTTTAAAATGTTCAATTAGACTTTGAAAATATTCGCTTTGGTGGACAAAAAACTCATATAAAATTTTGTTCTATGAATATAAGCAAACAATTTTTTAATCAATCAACTTTCAAGTCTATGAAAATAATTTTTAATTTGTACAAATATAAGTATTTACAAGAAAAAAAAAACATATATAAAGAGAAAAATAAAAAGCATGAAGGCATCTTTTGAATGAAACCAAGCATGAGATTGAACAGGTCATTATGACGAGTATTTTACAGTCCGTACACACAGCAAGTGCGTATGTGTGTAAATAAAAAATACAAAAAAAAAACAAACAACTGAAAAAAATCCAGTAGTTAATTTATAAAATCCTGTTCATATTTAGCCAACATGTGTGTAGAAATAAAATCTAAAATGTTTTAATAAAAAACAAAACGAACATAGGAAACAAATATTTTTCATAGAAGTTCTTTTTTTTCGCAAAAAAAGCAATTTCAATCAAAGTATGAACAAAAAAATTCAAATTAAACCAAAAAGGGATAAAACAACAACAGACATCATATACATTTAACATATAACAATGGTTTTACAAACAAAATGCGTTTGATTGCAAAAAAAATGCATAAAAAATCTACAAAAAATACACGCACAAATGCAAAAAAACGCATTTGAGTTGGAAATAGAAGAGTTTGAGTTCTTTGTTGGAAAAAATTGGAAAGAAAACATAGATTGATGAAAAATGGACGGACGGATTTAGAGAGACAGACTGAAGTTCGGACGGACTGATATATATACGCATATAAACATATGGACCATGAATGGATGGATGGATGGCTGGACGTATAAACGTTTAAATTGGATGCAAAAAAAAAACGAACTAAATATGAAAAATAGAAACAAAAACCATCAGGGAGAGAGAATGAGTTAAAAAGGGGTCTAAATATTGAAAAAATTCTAAAAAAATAACCGTCAGCATGAAAAGCACTTCAACTACAAAAAACAAAAAACCTAAGCAAACTAAAACCAAAACTCAACAACAATATCAACATAAATACATCTCTACACAAATAAACATATAAAAATTCATATGTAGAAATTAGGGAGTTCCATATTTATAGGCAATATTTCATAATTATAAACACTTCCAACTAAACAATTATTACTCTTTTTTGACAGATATAATTTTCTAATAAAAATAAAATTGTTTTGATCAGATTTTGTCTTCAATAAAATCTTGATCAAAATTTTTCTTTAGTAAATATTTGTTTCTATGTTCGTTCTTTTCAGCAAAATTTGTCATGGGTAAAATTTTAATAAAAACTTGTATTTAGTAAAATTTTAATTAAAATTTGTCTTTAGTAAAATTTTGATAAAAATTTGTCCTAAATAAAATTTTCAGAAAAATTTGTCATTGTAAAATTTTGATAAAAATTTGTCTTTAGTCAAATTTTGATCAAAATATGTCGTTAGTAAAATTCCGATCAAAATTTGTCGTTTGTGAAATTTTGATCAAAATTTTCTTTAGTAAAATTTTGATCAAAATTTTTCTTTGGTAAAATTTTGATCAAAATTTGTCTTAAGTAAAGTTTTAATCAAAATTTGTCTTTACTTAAAATTTATTTTTAGTAAAATTTTTATCTAAATTTGTCTTAAATCAAATTTTTTAATACAATTTTCATCAAAATTTGTCACTAGTAAAATTTTGGTCAAAATTTTTCTTTAGTAAAATAGAAAAGTGTTCGATGGGATCAGTTTTCTATAGAAAAGTGTTCGATGGGAGCTGTTTTCTATAGGAAAGTGTTCGATGGGAACAGTTTTCTATAGAAAAGTGTTCGACGGGAACAATTTTCTATATAAAAGTGTTCGATGGGAACAGTTTTCTATAGAAAAGTGTTCGATGGGAACAGTGTTCTGTAGAAAAGTGTTCGATGGGAACAGTTTTCTGTAGAAAAGTGTTCGATGGGAACAGTTTTCTATAAAAAAGTGTACTATGGGAACAGTTTTCTATAAAAAAGTGTTCGATGGGAACAGTTTTCTATAGAAAAGTGTTTGATGGGAACAGTTTCCTATAGAAAAGTGTTCGATGGGAACAGTTTTCTATAGAAAAGTGTTCGATGGGAACAGTTTTCTATAAAAAAGTGTACTATGGGAACAGTTTTCTATAGAAAAGTGTTCGGTGGGAACAATTTTCTATAGAAAAGTGTTTGATGGAAACAGTTTTCTATAGAAAAGTGTTCGATGGGTACAGTTTTCTATAGAAAAGTGTTCGATGGGAACAGTTTTCTATAGAAAAGTGTTCGATGGAACAGTTTTCTATAGAAAAATGTTCGGTGGGAACAATTTTCTAAAGAAAAGTGTTCGATGGGAACAGTTTTCTATAGAAAAGTGTTCGATGGGAACAGTTTTCTATAGAAAAGTGTTCGATGGGAACAGTTTTCTATAGAAAAGTGTTCGATGGGAACAGTTTCCTATAGAAAAGTGTTCGATGGGAACAGTTTTCTATAGAAAAGTGTTCGATGGGAACAGTTTTCTATAGAAAAGTGTTCCCATCGAACAGTTTTCTATAGAAAAGTGTTCGATGGGAACAGTTTTCTATAGAAAAGTGTTCGATGGGAACAGTTTTCTATAGAAAAGTGTTCCCATCGAACAGTTTTCTATAGAAAAGTGTTCGATGGAACCAATAAATTTATTATAAATTCTTGGATCACCCTAATGTGCTATATGCGTTTATATCGTAGTATATGTATGCTTTTAAATGATTAGTGCATATATTGCATGTGCGTGTTACGTCCTATGCCGGCATATACATATGTGCAACTATGACTTCTGCAAAAAAAAAACAATATTGCCCATCATCAAAGTCAAAAATAGTATGGGGAAAATTAAGCCTAAACATTTGTACCTACAGCAGCAACAGTAGTGGCAGCAACACTCATTTACACACACATACACACACTTTTCCGCATACAATTCAAAAGTTGAGTGCATTTCAAATAAAATTTGTTTTCGCTGAAAAAATGCGTTCGTTCTAAATGCATAAATCTAGAAAATTAAAACAAACCAAAACGTATCATCTCATAAAGATTTACGCATGATGAGATTTTGGTTGTGGCTGACAACAAAGTTTATTACATTTTTTCGTTATTTATTTTTGCAATTTTTTAATCTATTTTGTTTTTTTTTTTTGTTGCTTAATATATTTAATATTTACTTTTGCAAGTGAAGTAAATTGTCAACTTACACGCACACAATCTCCATCAGCTTTATTGACTATAAGCCAAAGTGCCTAAGGTGAGTTTAGACGATATGTATTTTCAGATGACAAGCAATCAAATCTCTACTTAATTTGACAACAATTTTACTTAAGACAAATTTTAATCAAAACTTTACTTAAAAAAATTTTTGATTAAAATTTTTACTTAAGACAAATTTTGATCAGAAAATTACAAAAAACAATTTTAGATCAAAATTTTATGAAAGACAAGTTTTGATTTAAATTTTACAAAAGACAAATTTTGATCAAAATTTTACTAAAGAAAAATTTTGAACAAATTTTTACTTAAAATAAATTTTGATCAAAATTTTACTAAAGACAAATTTGGGTTAAAATTTTACTAAAGACACATTTTGATCAAAATTTTACTAAAGTTTGATCAAAACTTTACTAAAAATAATTTTTAATAAAAATTTTACTAAAAACAGATTTTTTACAAATTTTTACTTAAGACAAATTTTGAACAATATTTTAATGAAGACTAATTTTGACTATAATTTTACTAAAGACAAATTTTAATCAAAAATTTACTTAAGGTAGATTTTGAACAAATTTTTACTTAAGACCAATTTTGATCAAAATTATAATGAAGTCAAATTTTTATTAAAATCTTACTAAAGACAAATTTTAATCAAAATTTTACTTAAGACAGATTTTGAAAAAATTTTTACTTAATACAAATTTAAATCAAAATATTATTGAAGACAAATTTTGAGGAAAATTTAACTGAAGACAACTTTTGATCAAAATTTTACTAAAGGCAAATTTTGATCAAAATTTCACTCAAGAAAAATTTTTAACAAAATTTCACTCAAGAAAAATTTTGACCCAAATTTTACAAAAGACAAATTTTCAACAAAGTTTTATTTAAGACAAATTATGATAAAATTTTTACTAAAGACAAATTTTGATCAAAATTTTACTTTAGACAATTTTTGATCAAAATTTTATTAAAGATAAATTTTAATCAAAATTTAACTAAAGATAAATTTTAATCAAAATTTTATGAAGAAAAATTTTAATCAAAATTTTACTTAAGTCAAATTTTGATCAAAATTTCACTAAAAACATATTTTGATCAAACTTTCACTCAAGAAAGTTTTTGATCAAAATTTTGCAAAAGACTCATTTTAAACAAAATTTTGATCAAAATTTGTCTTAATTAAAAATTTTATCAAAAACTTACTAAAGATACTTTTTAGTCAAATTTTTACTAAAAACAACTTTTGATTAAAATTTTTCTTTATACAAATACAAAAATTTTACTAAAGACAAATTTTAATCACAATTTCAAATTTTGATCAAAATTTGTCTTCGGAAAAATTTTTCTGAAGACAAATTTTGATCAAAATTTTTCTAAAGATCAAAATTTTGATCAAAATTTTTCTAAAGACGAATTTTGATCAAAATTTTTCTAAAGACAAATTTTGATCAAAATTTTTCTAAGGCAAATTTTGATCAAAATTATTTTAAAGACAAATTTTGATCAAAATTTTAGTAAAAATAAATTTTGATCAAATAATTTTCAAGTAAATGTTTTTTTACTTAGTTAATATTTTTATATTCATATACAGAAATAGTTTGTCCTAAGGAATATTAGTACTTGCCAACACTTAAATTCTACAACTTATCATAATCATAACCATCATCATCAACGTCATCTTGTAGGCTCTTTTATACATCCAGTTAGTAGTAGTAGTAGCATCAGTATCAGTTACATCAACATCCTCCGAATTCAACGACGCATACAAAAACCCTTTGGTGGACGACATTCACCAGGCAAGTATGGATAGATGGATGAATGAATGGATGAGTGAGTGAGTGGATGAGTGTGGTAACCAAAACATACGCTCGAACTGAAAATAGAAATTTCAATTTTAATTCCAAACTAAAACGAACCAAAACAACTGAAACCAACAGCAATCGAGAAAATTTTTTACGCAGTTTTAATATTTGAATTGTTTGCCATTATTTTATGAATTTGTGCTTCAGATTCTTCTATTTTTTCCAATTTTATTTCTTTTTTTTACAATTACGAGTATTTTTTGTTTATTTCATTGTTTGTTTGTTTATTTGCGTATGGAAGTTTTTGTTGCTGTTCAAATGAGGATGAGGACGCTGACGATGATAATGATGTGTAAGCAACATCATTATCATCATCATCATCCTCTATATCAAACTTTAACATCAACATTCATCATATTAATGACGACGATGATGAGTCGCCATCCAATATGGTTTTTTATCCTTGATGATTTTTTTTGCGTTCCTTTATTTGGTTTGCCAATTGTTAGTGTATGTGAATGACATACACGCATACTCTCAAAGACTATCTTGTCGCCCAGCAGTTCTAAATAAATTAAACTTCAAAGAATTTTCTTTATTATTGTCCTTAAAAGAAGTCAATATATTTCTTGAAAAAAGGCGGTCTCAAATGTTACTACTATCCTCCTATTCTGAAAACAAGATGTTAAAATCTCAACACATTTCATAAATCTTGGAGACTATCTTTCATTTTGGAACAGTTGGTTTACTCATATGTATTCGGTTATGCGTTTGGTATCCTGTTTGCTAACGCATACAAATCCTGATGACAATTAAATGCTAAATATAAACACACTTACACATAGTTCTATTCAAAAAAAAAAAAAAACGTTTGTATGTGTGTATATCCTTTTTTTTGTAGCATATTCTCTCGTATAACAAAATTTATAAACAAACAACTACAAAAAGTTATAGAAAAAAATTAAAATTTTTCTATGGTCGTGCATTAGATTTTCCCAGAGTTTTGAGGAAAACATTATCTATTTAAAAAATGTTAACCAATTTTTACCTCAATAAAAATATGATCAAAGTTTGTCTCTAGTAAAATTTTGATCAGAATTTGTCTTGGATAAAATGTTGTCAAAAATTGTCTTTAGTGACAATTTTATCAAAATTTGCCTTTAGTTAAATTTTTGATCAAAATTTGTCTCCAATGAAATTTTGCTAAAAATTTGTCTTTAGTAAAATTTTTATCAAAAGTTGTCTTTAGTAAAATTTTGAACAAAATTTGTATATAATAAAATTTTGATTAAAATTTGTCTTTAGTAAAATTTTGATCAAAATTTGTCTTTAGTAAAATTTTGATCAAAATTTTTCTTTAGTAAAATTTTGATCAAAATTTTTCTTTAGTAAAATTTTGATCAAAATTTTTCTTTAGTAAAATTTTGATCAAAATTTTTCTATAGTAAAATTTTGATCAAAATTTTTCTTTAGTAAACTTTTGATCAAAATTTTTCTTTAGTAAAATTTTGATCAAAATTTTTCTATAGTAAAATTTTGATCAAAATTTGCTTTTAGTAAAATTTTGATCAAAATTTGTCTTCAGTAAAATTTTGATCAAAATTTGTCTTTAGTAAATTTTTGATCAAAATTTGTCTTTAGTAAATTTTTGATCAAAATTTGTCTTTAGTAAAATTTTGATCAAAATTTTTCTATAGTAAAATTTTGATCAAAATTTTTCTTAAGTCAAATTTTTATCAAAATTTTTCTTTAGTAAAATTTTCATCAAAATTTTTCTTTAGTAAAATTTTAATTAAAATTGTTCTTTAATAACATTTTGATCAAAATTTTCTTTAGTAAAATTTTGATCAAAATTTTTCTTTAGTAAAATTTTGATCAAAATTTTTCTTTAGTAAAATTTTGAACTAAATTTTTCATTAGTAAAATTTTGAACAAAATTTTTCTTTGGTTAAATTTTGATCAAAATTTTTCTTTAGAAAAATTTTGATCGAAATTTTTCTTTAGTAAAATTTTGGTCAAAGTTTGTCTTTAATAAAATTTTGATCAAAATTTGTCTTTAGTAAAATTTTAAGCAAATTTTTTTTTTTTGTAATCTTTTGATCAAAATTTGTCTTTAGTAAAATTTTAATTAAAATTTGTCTACAGTAAAATTTTGATCAAAATTAAGATCAAAATTTGTCTTTGGTAAAATTTAGATCAAAATTTGTCTTTAGTAAAATTTAGATAAAAATTTGTTTTTAGCAAAATTTAGATTAGAGTTTGTATTTAGTAAAATTTTGATTAAAGTTTGTCTTTAGTAAAATTTTGATAAAAATTTGTCTTTAGTAAAATTTTGGTTTTGTTAACATTATTGTAGTAACTTTTTTGTTTTAGTTTTGGATAATTTGTAATATTTGCATTACTGGGTTGCCCTACTGTGCATGCAACTGCATGTTGGAGTATTTGTGTTTATGAGAATTTGCAATTCGTTGCGTAAATTATTTTTTTTTAGAGATTTTTTTTATTTCAACAATTTGTTTTAACATTTTTCTATTTAGTCAGTCAGTCTACTATTCTATTATCCTGCACTTCTGTTGGATAAAATTTGTTTTATGTGTACACAGGACTACAAGTATGAGAGTTAAAATGAAGTTTACATTTTTAAACGTGAGCGGTCTTTTAAGTGCTAAGATTTCAAGAAGATTTTTTTGAACATACATATCGAAAGGGGAAAGACTAAATAATATATATAAGGATTTGCTAATTTCAGTTCTTAGTTAGGACTAAGCGCCTTAAAGTTTGCTTCAATGATCTATTTCTTTTCCGTTTCCCAGAACCTCAAAGAACCACCTTCGTTGAGTCCTGAAATTTATCTCTGGCTTGTATCTATTCATTTTGTTGTATTATTTTGTTGTAGGTTTCACTGTTTTTTTTAAATTGCACTTGATTTTGTTTTGTATATTTTAGTTGTTATTGTTTAATTTTCAACTTGTGGTATTTGAAAAGTGATCTTATGACGATTTGTTTGAATTTGTTTTTCAATTTGAAATTTTTTTGCTTTTAAATATCAATCTTTTTAATAATAAATAGCACTTTTAGTAATAAAACAAACATAAAAAAATTTATTGATTGATAACTATTCAGTAAATTAAAATGCATGATATTTTTGTGAATACAAATAGTATAATAACTTTAATCATTAATTATTATAATTACCTTAAAAGTATAGATACTTTAATACACATATACAACTGCAGGGTCAAAAGATTTTCAAGTACTTTTTGAAAGTTATTAACAAATGAATTCAAATAATTTCAAACTATATTTTAAAATCACAAACACCAAAAAATTTTCATTTATTTTTTTCTGTAGACATTTTTTTTAAATTTTATTCTTAGTTTAGTAAAATTTTGATCATTAGTAAAATTAGTAAAATTCAAATCAAAATTTATCTTAAATAAAATTTTAATCAAAATTTGTTTTTAGTTAAATTTTTATCAAAAATTAAAAGTTTTGTTCAAAATTTGACTTAAGTTAAATTTTGATCAAAATTTGTCATCAGCAAAATTTTGATCAAAATTTTTCTTCAGTAAAATTTTGATAAAAATTTTTCTTAAGTAAAATTTTGATCAAAATTTTTCTTAAGTAAAATTTTGATCAAAATTTTTCTTAAGTAAAATTTTGATCAAAATTTTTCTTTAGTAAAATTTTGATCAAAATTTTTCTTTAGTAAAATTTTGATCAAAATTTTTCTTTAGCAAAATTTTGATCAAAATTTTTCTTCAGTAAAATTTTGATAAAAATTTTTCTTTAGTAAAAATTTGATCAAAATTTTTCTTTAGTAAAATTTAGATCAAAATTTTTCTTTAGTTAAATTTTGATCAAAATTTTTCTTTAGTAAAATTTTGACCAAAATTTTTCTTTAGTAAAACTTTGATCAAAATTTTTCTTTAATAAAATTTTGATCAAAAATTTTCTTTAGTAAAATTTTGACCAAAATTTTTCTTTAGTTAAACTTTGACCAACATTTTTCTTTAGTAAAATTTTCATTAGTATAATTTTGATCAAAATTTTTCATTAGTAAAATTTTGATCAAAATTTTTCTTTAGTAAAATTTTGATCAAAATTTTTCTTTAGTAAAATTTTGATCAAAATTTTTCTTTAGTAAAATTTTGATCAAAATTTTTCTTTAGTAAAATTTTGATCAAAATTTTTCTTTAGTAAAATTTTGATCAAAATCTTTCTTTAGTAAAATTTTGATCAAAATTTTTCATTATTAAAATTTTGATCAAAATTTTTCTTTAGTAAAATTTTGATCAAAATTTGTCTTTAGTAAAATTTTGATCAAAATTTTTCTTGAGTAAAATTTTGATCAAAATTTGTCTTTAGTAAAATTTTGATCAAAATTTTTCTTTAGTAAAATTTTGATCAAAATTTTTCTTGAGTAAAATTTTGATCAAAATTTTTCTTTAGTAAAATTTTGATCAAAATTTTTCTTTAGTAAAATTTTGATCAAAATTTTTCTTTAGTAAAATTTTGATCAAAATTTTGCTTTAGTAAAATTTTGATCAAAATGTTTCTTTAGTAAAATTTTGATCAAATATTTTCTTTAGTAAAATTTTGATTAAAATTTTTCTTTAGTAAAATTTTGATCAAAATTTTTCTTTAGTAAAATTTTGATCAACATTTTTTTAGTCAAATTTTGATCAAAATTTTGCTTTAGTTAAATTTTGAACAAAATTTTTCTTAAGTCAAATTTTAATCAAAATTTTTCTTTAGTTAAATTTTGATCAAAATTTTTCTTTAGTCAAATTTTGATCAAAATTTTTCTTTACTTAAAATTTTTCTTTTGTAAAATCTAGATCAAAAGTTTTCTTTAGTAAAATTTTACTAAAAAGTTTTCTTTAGTAAAATTTTGATCAGAATTTTTCTTTAGTAAAATTTTGATCAAAATTTTTCTTTAGTAAAATTTTGATCAAAATGTTTCTTTAGTAAAATTTTGATCAAAATTTTTCTTTAGTAAAATTTTCTTAAAAATTTTTCTTTAGTAAAATTTTGATCAAAATTTTTCTTTAGTAAAGTTTTTATCAAAATTTTTCTTTAATAAATTTTTGACCAAAATTTTTCTTTAGTAAAATTTTGATCAAAATTTTTCTTTAGTAAAACTTTGATCAAAAGTTTTCTTTAGTAAAATTTTGATCAAAATTTTTTGTAGTAAAATTTTTATCAAAAGTTTTCTTTAGTTAAATTTTGATCAACATTTTTCTTTAGTAAAATTTTTAACAAAATTTTTCTTTATTAAAATTTTTTTTAGTAAAATTTTGATCAAAATTTTTCTTTAGTAAAATTTTGACCAAAATTTTTCTTTAGTAAAATTGTGACCAAAATGTTTCTTAAGTAAAATTTTGACCATATTTGGTAAAGTTTTGATCAAAATTTGTCTTTGGTAACATTTTAATCAAGATTTTGTGTGTAAGTTAGGTTTTGATCAAAATTTGCTAAATAATCCAAATTAAATTTAACAAAATCTTACATCACCAAAAACTTAAAAAAAAATCTCATTATAATCTAACCAAAAATTGAATAGATATCTTCTAATTAATCGCAGTCATGATAATTAATTTTCCTCATAAATTATCTATTGTTTTTCTTGAGTCAAACAATGATGAGTCGTTTTATCTTCAAATTAAATATTCAGTCGATGACCAAATTAGTGGTAATCGAGGCTTAAATGATACCAAATAATTTGATATGAAAACATTTATTGAATTTAAATTAAACAAATACGGAATAATAAAATGTATTTTTTTCTTGTTGTTGTAGTTGTTGCTGTTGTAAGTTGTTTAATATATTTGTAACATAAACTTGAGGCTGCTGCCTGATCTTTTAGTTCGTCCAATATTCTAGAGAATTGAAAATGAGTGAAATGAAAAAAATTCAAACAAATATTCACGATAATAAATCGTTTTCTAGGAAATCCAGTTTTGGTTTTTTGTGCTAAAAAGAAGTGAAAAAAATCAAGTGCAAAAGCAGAAAATGCTTTTTTTTAATTTAAGTTGAAAACAACGAAACGGGCTAACATCATCATCATCATCGAGTAACATCATAAAAACGTGATTTTTCTAAACTAGATTTAAAAGTAAGTTTTTAAGTTTATTTTCTTTTTGTTGCTGCTGTTGTTTTTTAGTACTAAAATTTATTTTCGTTTGGAACTTCTACTATGCGTCCCTCCTTCAGTCTGTGTTTTCAACTATTGGTCGGTCGTTATGTCTCCAGTGTTTTAAGCGACTACCGAAGTTGGTTTGGGAGTGTAAATATACCAAATTCTGTGTATTTAATAATATATGGTTAAATGATTGTAGAATGTTTGACTGCATAAATGGATGGATTGATGTATTGATGTACTTGAGATCATGGTGTGGCTTCAGTTATAATGATTCAAATACATACCTTTTTTATATGTAGTTATGATGTACTTGATTTTTAGTTTTAAGATTTGTACTAACTTTTGATTGCTACTAAAAACCTGAGGCATTTTGAGTAAGAGGTTAAACATGCTGCAACCAAAATTTTACTTAAGACAATTTCGATCAAAATTTTACTAAAGAAAAATTTACTAAAGGCCAATTTTGATCAAAATTTTATACGAGACAAATTTTGATCAAAATTTTACTAAAGAAAAATTTTGATCAAAATTTTACTAAAGAAAAATTTTGAACAAAATTTTACTAAATAAAAATGTTGATCAAAATTTAACTAAAGAAGAATTTTGATTAAAATTTAACTAAAGAAAAATAATGATCAAAATTTAACTAAATAAAAAATTTGATCAAAATTTTACTAAAGAAAAATTTTAATCAATATTTTGCTAGAGAAAAATTTTGATCAAAATTTTACTAAAGATAAATCTTGACCAAAATTTTATTAAAGACAAATTTTAGTCAAAATTTTACTATAGAAAAATTTTGGTTAAAATTTTACTAAAGAAGAATTTTTATCAGAATTTAACTAAAGACAACTTTTAATTAAAATTTATCTAACCAAAAATTTTAATTAAAATTTTACTTAAGAAAAATGTGTTCAAAATTTTAGTAAAGAAAAATTTGGTCAAAATTTTAGTAAAGAAAAATTTTGATCAAAATGTTACTAAAGAAAAATTTTACTAAGGACAAATTTTGATCAAAATTTTACTAAAGAAAAATTTAGATCAAAATTTTACTAAAGAAAAATTTTGATCAAAATTTTACTAAAGAAAAATTTTTATCAAAATTTTATTAAACAAAAATTTTGATAAAAATTTTACTAAGGACACATTTTGATCAAAATTTTACTAAAGAAGAATTTAGATCAAAATTTTACTAAAGAAAAATTTTGATCAAAATTTTACTAAAGAAAAATTTTTATCAAAATTTTACTAAAGAAAAATTTTGATAAAAATTTTACTAAAGAAAAATTTTGATAAAAATTTTACTAAAGAAAAATTTTGATCAAAATTTTACTAAAGAAAAATTTTGATCAAAATTTTACTAAAGAAAAATTTTGATCAAAATTTTACTAAAGAAAAATTTTGCTCAAAATTTTACTAAAGAAAAATTTTGATCAAAATTTTATTAAAGAAAAATTTTGATCAAAATATTACTAAAGAAAAATGTTGAACAAAATTTTCCTAAAGAAAAATTTTGAACAAAATTTTACTATAGAAAAATTTTAATCAAAATTTAACTAAAGAAAAATAATGATCAAAATTTAACTAAAGAAAAATTTTGATCAAAATTTTACTAAAGAAATATGTTGATCAAAATTTTATTAAAGACAAATTTTAATCAAAACTTTACTAAAGACAAATCTAGATCAAATTTTAATCAAAATGTTACTAAAGAAAAATTTTGTTCAAGATTTTACTAAAGAAAAATTTTGATCGAGATTTTTCTAAAGAAAAATTTTGATAAAAATTTTACTATAGAAAAATTTTGGATAAAATTTTACTAAAGAAGAATTTTTATCAGAATTTAATTAAAGACATCTTTTAATTAAAATTTAACTAACCAAAAGTTTTAGTTAAAATTTTACTTAAGAAAAATTTGGTCAAAATTTTAGTAAAGAAAAATTTTTATTAAAATTTTACTAAAAAAAATTTTAATCAAAATTTTTCTAAAGAAATATTTTGATCAAAATTTTACTAAAGAAAAATTTTGGTCAAAATTTAACTAAAGAAAAATAATGATCAAAATTTAACTAAAGAAAAATGTTGATCAAAATTTTACTAAAGAAAAATTTTGATTAAAATTTTATTAAAGACAAATTTTAATCAAATTTTAATCAAAATGTTACTAAAGAAAAATTTTGTTCAAGATTTTACTAAAGAAAAATTTTGATCGAAATTTTTCTTAAGAAAAATTTTGATAAAAATTTTACTATAGAAAAATTTTGGTTAAAATTTTACTAAAGAAGAATTTTTATCAGAATTTAACTAAAGACAACTTTTAATTAAAATTTAACTAACCAAAAATTTTTATTAAAATTTTACTAAAGAAAACTTTTGATCAAAATTGTACTAAAGAAAAATTTTGATAAAAATTTTACCAAAGACAAATTTTGATCAAAATTTTACTAAAGACAAAGTTTGATCAAAATTTTTCCATAGTAAAATTTTGATCAAAATTTTTCCTTAGTAAAATTTTAATCAAAATTTTGACTAAACACAAATTTTGTTCAAGACCTTGTTTAACACAAATATTGATTGCAACTTTGAAATTGTTACTAAACACAAATTTTGATCAAGACTTTGTCAACGACGAATTTTGATCGAAATTATACTAAAGACAAATTTTGGTATTTATCAAACCACTTCTAAACGGTAGATTAGCTTCGGCGGTATATCATCATTTTGATATAGCTTATTTTATATTCGGATTCGGCTACAATTTATTTTTTACAAAAGAATATACGATTGTTGTATTTGTCTCTTGATGGTCAAACTATTTGCCACATGATGAATATGGAACTCTGTATATGACTTTGTCGTTGAGACATGACTTTGGTCACTCTCTCAACGAAATTACATCACGACTACATTATTATTATCATTAACGCAACATAATTACCGTAATGATGTTCATTACTCTTGGCTGTTGTTTTTTTTGTGCCTCAAAATGTAACTTAAAATTTGCTGCAACAAGTAATGACAGCATAAATTGAGGCTCAAAAAGACTATTCGACAGCGGAAAAAATGTCATTAATAAAAAACATTTATAGCAAAAAAGTAAATAAACATAACAAAAAATGTTTGCTACAAGGAAAGCAAAAGCTGCATAAAACTGCTTAAACAGTCGCCAAATAAAGGGAAACATTGATTAGACTTAAAAAGGATATATGTGCAACACTTTAAGCTTCTAAATAAAATGACATTAACCATCGATCGAGTTTATTTTGTTGCAGAAGACAAGTGTTTTTGTTCATTTTCGACAACTTCGGTGGTCAAGCAGCTTTGGCAATAAAATGTTGCAAGTATAATATTTAAACTATATTTCTATAAATTTGTTTAATCAAAATTTTACTAAAGACAAATTTTGATTAAAAGTTTACACAAGAAAAACTTTGATCAAAATTTACTAAGGACAAATTTTGTTGAAAATTTTACTAAAGACAAATTTGGATCAATATACAAAAATAGATTTTGATTAAAATTTTATTTAAGACAAATTTTGATCAAAATTTTACTAAAGACAAATTTGGATCAACATTTTAATAAACAAAAATTTTTATCAAAATTTTACTAAAGAAATATTTTGATCAAAATTTTACTAAAGACAAATTTTAATCAAAATTTTACTAAAGACAAATTTTGATCAAAATTTTACTAACGACAAATTTTTATCAAAATTTTACGAAAGACAAATTTTGATTAAAATTTTACTAAAGACAAATTTTGATCAAAGTTTTACAAAGGACAAATTTTAATCAAAATTAAAAAAAAAAAACAAATTTGAATAAAAAATTTTGCTAAAGACAAATTTTGATGAAAATTTTACTAAAATTTGTCGAAACACAAATTTTGATCAACATTTTACTAAAGACAATTTTTGATCAAAATTTTACTGAAGACAAATTTTGATTTAAATTTTACTAAAGACAAACTTTTATCTAAATTTTTCTAAAGAAAACTTTTGATCAAAATTTTACCCAAGACAAATTTTTATAAAAATTGCACTGAAGACAAAGTATGATCAAAATTTAACAAAAGATAAATTTTGACCAAAATTTTACTAAAGATAAATTTTGAATCAAATTTTACTAAAGACAAATTTTTGGATCAAAATTTTATTAAGACAAATTTGGATCAAAATTTTCTAAAGAAAAATTTTAATCATAATTAAAATAAAGTCAAATTTTGTTCAAAACTTTACTAAATACAAATTTTTATCAAAATTTTACTTAAGACAAATTTTGATCAAAATTTCACTTAAGACAAATTTTGATCAAAATTTTACTAAAGACAAATTCTGATCAAAATTTTTCTTAAGACATATTTTGATCAAAATTTTACTAAAGAAAAATTTTGTTGAAAATTTTACTGAAGACAAATTTTAGTCAAAATTTTACTAAAGACAAGTTTTGATAATAATTTTACTAAAGACTATTTTTGATCAAAATTTTACTGAATTAAGCAAATTTGATCAAAATTTTACGTAAGATAAATTCTGATCAAAATTTAACTAAAGACAAATTTTAATCAAAATTTTAATAAAGAGAATTTTTGATTCAAATTTTTCTTAAGACAAATTTTAAATAAAAATTTTATTAAAGACAAATTTTGTTCAAAATTTTACTGAAGACAAATTTTTATGATTATTTTACTAAATATAAATTTTGATGAAAATTTTACTAAAGACAAATTTTGTTTAAAGTGTTAATAAAAACAAATTTTGATCAAAATTTTGCTAAATACAAATTTTGGTCAAAATTTTATTTAAGACAATTTTTGATCAAAATTTAACGAGACACAAATTTTTATCAAAATTATACTTAAGACAAATTTTTATCAAAATTTTTTAAAAGAGAAACTTTGTTCAAAATTTAACTGAAAACTTATTTTGATTAGAATCTCACTTAGGACAAATTTTGATCAGAATTTTACTAGAATAAAATTTAAAATTTACCTAAAAACAAATTTTGTTGAAAATTTGACTAAATACAATTTTTGTTGAAAATTTTACTAAAGACAGACTTTGATCAAAATTTTAATAAAGAAAAATTTGGACCAAAATTTTACTAAAGACAAATTTTGATCAAAATTTTTCAAAAGAGAAATATTGTTCAAAATTTTACTGAAAGCAAATTTTGGGCAAAGTCTTGGTTAAGACAAATTTTGATAACAATTTCACTAAAGACAAATTTTGATATATTACTAAAATGTTTTTAAATTAGCCCATCTCTGCCTTACTATAAAAATTTTGCCCTAAAAAATCACTTTTAAGGCGAGCATTTGAAAAATATTTTTTCGTTGTAAATTATTTAAAAATACTCCATTTTCATACATATAAGAATGTATTTATTCCATTTTTTCCTATTACTACTACTACAATAATATTTTTCATTATATTCAGCTAAAAGGCAGTTTAAGCAAACATTACACACACTTGATCAGGTAAGTGTTGATCTTAACGATCGTTGATGTTACATTTTTGAGGCAAACAAAAAGTGTTGCAGTTTTGTGGCAAAAACTTGCAACTATTTGTCTATAAATCGTCAACACAACAGCTTACAAAAATATGAACAAAAAAGAATAGAAGTAAAACTAAAAAAACTCTTGGTAATTTTTCCTATTTAACAAATGTCGCCACATTAATGAGTCTTAAATGTGAGACTTTCGTTATGGACTTTTTTTTGTTGGCTTAACAAAATGTTTCTTTTGGCTTTTGGTTAGTTAACCAAAAGACCAAGTAGAAATGTTAAATTACAGCTTGTTATGGCTTAAATACTATTAACAAAAGAAGTTGGTTATAAAACATCCATACACGAGAGTACATTTCTAAATAGTTCTTACCACATTCATAATTATTCTGAAGTTTAACAACTTGTTCAATGTATTTATAATTAGGAGTTCTCAAGAAATTCTAACTTATTTAAGTTATGTCCGTATTGGATCTACGAATATTTCTGGCGAATGCATGAATGTATGGGCTTGTACTGGTTCTAAAGTATTTAGTTGCTGGAATAAGAAGATACATTTTGTTAAATGCAGGCAACAAGTGTTGTTTTTGGTTTTACTACCATAAAACAGCGGTACTGATAGTCCAGCCATCGACAAGTCATGAGACTCTAGTTGCTGTTTTAAGACATCAAATCTAGTCATAATCTTAGTCTGTATTTATAATCTCTAGTCGTCATCTTTTAAAATAGTATTAGTTATATCCTATAGTTAATAAATAAGCTCTAGTCATTGTCCCATAATCCAGTCGCAGCACTAGTCATGGTATCTTCATGACCAGTAGTCATATTCTCTAGTTATAGCTCTAGTCATTGTCAAGTCATAGAAGTTTCCATATCTATTTTACTTTAGTCATAGTTTGTCATATGTAATATCTATTCATAGCTTTAGTCATAGCTCAAGTTATAGCTCTAGTTATAGCTCTAGTCATAGCTATAATCATAACTGTAGTCATCACTTAAGTCACAGCTTTATTCATTGTAATGGCATTCAAAGTCTGACTTCGTTCAACTAAATCTCCAATTATAATGTTTGTTTCTTAAGTCTTTCGTTTTTGTCTACTTATATTTTTTCGAAATCATGTATTTTTTTGTGTTTAATTCATCTCATTTCGTAAATGTGTCTGGTATTTGTTGCTTCTGCTGTTCATTGTTATACTGGTTGCAACAAAAACTTCCTTTTATGCAACAATTAAATGTATTTGTTCGATCATTTTTGCCAATTATTTGGTATTAAAACATGAATATGTATGTTTTAACATGATCGTTAAATGTTTTTCTCTTACAATTAATCCATGTTAAATGTGTATTTATTTGAGAAAACTAGACGATTACATGTGTGTGATCGTCAGACACTCGTACGCAGCCAACAATTTTTATTGAATATTAATTAAATGGCTTTTGCGATCTGCAGATGCTCAGATGTGATGACGGTTAATGTGCCTCGGCTACTAAATGGGCAGATGTATGTTTTGAAATCTGTAAAGTTAGCTTAAAGGCTCCAACAAACTTTTTTAGAAATTGATATGTTTGGCGTGTTGAATGGTTGTGATGGACAAGAAATTATTTGCTATTTTATTAAGATTTTTTCTAGAATTAATTAAATTTGAAAGCATTTTTAGAATAATAAGGTTTCAAAATGTAAATGTTATTTTAATATTATGTAGATAATGGTAGATTTATTTAAGTTAAAAATTTTTATAGAATACAAATATTGTTAAAAATTTTACAAAAGGCAAATTTTGATCAAAATTTTTCAACAGACAAATTTTGATCAAAATTGTACTGAAGACAAATTTTGTACAAAATTGTACTTGAGACAAATTTTGATAAAAATTTTACAAAAGACAAATTTTGATAAAAATGTTACCAAAGACAAATTTTGATCCAAATTTCACTGAAGACAAATATTTATCAAAATTTTACTTTAGACAAACTTTAATCAAAATTTTACTAAACACAAATTTTGATCTAGATTTTACTAAATACAATATTTTGGTCAAAACTTTACTATAGAAAAATTTTGATCAACATTTTACTAAAGACAAATTTTAATCAAATTTTACGACAAATTTTGATTAAAATTTTACGAAAGACAAATTTTGATCAAAATTTTACGAAAGACAAATTTTGATCAAAATTTTACTAAACACAAAAAATTTTTCTAAAGAAAAATTTTGATCAAAATTTTACTAAAGAAAAATTTTGATCAAAATTTTACTATAGAAATATTTTGATCAAAATTTAACTAAAGACAAATTCTAATAAAAATCTTATTAAAGAAAAATTTTGATCAAAATTTTACTAAAGACAAATTTTGTTTAAAATTTTATTAAAGACAGTTTTTGATCAAAATTTTACTAACTTTGCTAAATTTTGATCAAAATAATCAATAAAGACAAATTTTGATCAAAACATTACTAAAAACAATATTTATATATTATTTACTAAAGACAAAATTTTGGTCAAAATTTTACTTAAAATGAATTTTGATCAAAATTCTACTAAAGACAAAATTTGATCAAATTTTTACCAAAGAAAAATTTTTGATCAAAATATTACTAAAGACAGTTTTGATCAAAGTTTTAGCAAATACAAATTTTAGTCAAAATTTTACTTAAGGCAAATTTGGATAAATATTTTACTAAATGTAAATTTTCACCAAAATTTAGCTTAAGACAAATTTTGATCAAAAGTTTCTCCTGAAGGCAAATTAAGTTGATGATTTTGCTTAAGACAAATTAAGATCAAAATTTTACTAAATATAAATTTTGATCCAAAATTTTATTTAAGACAGATTTTGATCAAAATTTTACTAAAGACAAAATTTAATCAAAATTTTACTAAAGACAAATTTTGATCAAAGTTTTATTATATGTAAATTTTGACCAAAATTTAGATCAAAATTTTACAAAATATAAATTTTGATCAAAATTTTATTTAAAACAGATTTGAATCAAAATTTTACTAAAGACAAAATTTAATCAAAATTTTATTATATGTAAATTTTGACCAAAATTTTACTTAAGCCAAATTTTGATCAAAATTTTCTTAAAGGCAAATTTAGTTGAAGATTTTGCTAAAGACAAATTTGGATTCAAATTTTACTAGATTCAAATTTGGACATAAATTTTACTAAAGACAAATTTTGATCAAAATTTTACCAAACACAATTTTTGGTCAAAATTTTACTAAATATAACTTTTGACTAAAATTTTGATTAAGACAAATTTTGATCAAAATTTTTCAAAAGGCAAATTTAGTTGAAGATTTTGCTAAAGATAAATTTTGATCAAAATTTTACTAAAGACAAAATTTTACTAAAGACAAAATTTTAGTCAAAATTTTACTAAAGAAAAATTTTTATCAACATTTGACTTAAGAAAAATTTTACTAAGACAAATTTAGATTAAAATTTTACATAAGACGATTTTTGATCAAAATTTTATTTAAGACGATTTTTGATCAAAATTTTACCAAATAGAAATTTTGTTGAAAATTTTACTAAAGACAAATTTTTCTTCAAAATTTTATAAGCACAAATTTGTATCAAAATTTGACTAAAGAAAATGTTTGATCAAAATTTTAATCAAAATTTTGTTAAATTAAGCCTTCACTAGTAGATTGTTCAAATATTTGTAATTCGTTAAATGAAAAATTTCGAATAAAATTTCGAATAAAATATTTATCTGTCAATTAAATTTTGTGGTCAAATGTTGCCATTGTTTAATAACTAGTGAAAAAAAAAACACATTACAATTCTTTATGGAATATGGTAAATTACTGTAACTGCAAATGGATTTATTGCCATTGTTAACAAATTGTAAAATAACAAATGCAGCTTTTTAGACACGAGCCACATAAAGCTTAAATAACACATCGCGGTAGACAGAAAGGCAACGGCAAAAGCAACAATTGTTGTAAGTAAGTTGTGGTTGTACACAACTTGTATAGGAGGTTAGAAAGGCAAATAAATATACATACATACAATTATTTAACCCTTTAGTTTTGTATTTCATTAGAAAAAAATATTTTTTTTTTTATAATGAAAAAGTTTTTTGGTAGAATATCCCATTGTGCGGGAGAATAAAATTATGTTTTAATGGGATTAAAAAATATAATACTCATTTTGCTGATATTATTAAAATGAGCATGTTTGATAGTAACATGTTACACAAAAACAGCTAAACTGCCACAAAGGAAAGTTGTTAAAAAATCACCCATTACTAACTAGTACTAAGTGAAATTAAAACGTTTAAGACCTCAAAAGAATAATAACAACTACAAAACAATAATTTTTATAGCTGGCCACCAACTAAATGGAGCTGAAAGAAGCTTCTAAACAATTGCAATACAAATCCATTACATCAGCCTTGCACTCCTTAACCACTAGGCAGGCTTCAAACATAAATACTTAGCCATTTTGCGGCAGTTCAGCCAAAGAAAGCAAGGTCGTGAAGGTGAGGTGCTATCTAAAGGATGCCTACTACCTAAATAAAGAAGAGGATGAAGATGTAGATGCTGCTCGGTGGTGGCAAGCAACAGCAACAGCCAACATTGATTGAGATATGAATGTATGCATGTGAAGAAACATTATTAAAACAGTAGCATTCAAGTAGCTCGAACATTTTTACGACTACTTATTTACAACATGTAGTCGACAAGAAGTTGTAGGTACTGCACCTTTTCAAAACATACGATCATTTATAAAACTGAATGAATCTAAGTTGAAAACGTAAGCGCCTCTTCATAGTTTTTGTCTCAATGATAATCACAGAAGAATAAAAGACATACAAACAGACAGACAAACAGATAGATAGACATTACCATTATGTTTATAAGTATAAATATTGTAATACATTTAAAGCGCAAGTGCAAAACCTCGACACAATTGTTGCATTACCTACTTGCAACAAATGCTTACCAGCTAAAGCTTAAGATCATCGTAGTCATCATCATCATCTGCAGCAGCAGCAGGAGGAGCATGTTCAAAGTTAGCCTTAGCTGCATTATTATCTTTAAAGCACCCATGCACATGAGACCATGAAACCAACAATAACCATTACATTTTAAATCTTTTGGATTATATAATATCCCCACCTCACTACTACTACGTTGCCACTGCCAAACATCTCATGCCACATGTTATAAGTATGAAAGTGCTGCAAATACCATTTCTGAACACAATTTTCACATTTGAGTTTAGTTTGTTGTGAATTTAACGGAAGCTCGATTTAAAGCCTTCAAGCTGCAGTGTCTGAGTAAAGAAAAAAAATGTAATAAGAAAAAACTTAAAAACACGAATTCTTGTTGTATTTGTTGCAACAGTTTAACTGAAGATGATCAGCCAACAAAGCTGACTGGTAGGCAGGCAGGCTGGCTGGCTGTCGGAATGGGCTGAGTGGCTGGTGTGTTTGGCTTATCCACATAATTTTCGTTTTTTTATTTTGAAAACGGATTAACAACAAGTTAACATGAAATCAGGGTGGTAGTTAGTTGTCAGGTGTGAAAGGGTGGATATAAATTCAAGAAATGTAAAATATCATTTGGAATTTGATGAACTTCGTTTTTATATTTCTATACAAGTAGAATAAAATTATTACAAAATATATAAATTGTAAATACAAATGATGACATTTTTTAACAACGCCATCTATTGTGCCATAATATTACATAAGACTTACATAACCCTTTACGAACAATTGCTGAATATTTGATAAAAGCTGTTTGGCTGTTACTCGATCAGAGTCACAAAACACAAACTAAATAATTACTATGAGTATTACGCTTCTCTAACTAATGCATTTGCCGATCGAAGCCGGAGTTAAAACCTAGGTCCCTTTCAATGAGTCTAAGAATAGAATCGGATGCAGCTCATTGTCTGAGAGAAGTACCTAATGTTCCAATTCGAATCTCGTGGAAATCATGTAAGTATGTCTACTTTTATATTAGTCAGGTTTGGCTTATCAAGTCTTGAATTTGTATGAGAAAAAACTGACAGAATTAAAATTGAGCAAACCTGACCGTACTATCAACCCAGCAAAACTTTTCATTACCAAGTAATGAGTTAAACAGCTAAACTATTGAACACGAACTACTTACTCATTCACTGTTTAAGTCATTACATTAACATGGGGATGTCATTGGAGGCAAGTACTTACCAATTGAAGAAAAGTAATGACTTGGGTAAGCAATTTGAAAGCAACAACAACAACAGCAACAACTTTTTTGTTATTGTTTTATTAAAAACATATATTTTTAAACGAAATACAAAATTTTTTTTATGATCCCATGGGGGCTCGAACACAGACTCTCCGACTGCTAGGCAGAGACTCTTCCACTGAGCTACTTCATATGTTGAAAACTTAGCAGTTTATAATTAATATAAGCAATTTTTATTTTTAGATCCAAAATCGTGTGAAAATAACTTTGTTTTTCCCTGCTTTTTTTTGCTTTGTTGTAATTTTTGGAAAAATATTTTTATACAATTTTTTGTAATTATTTTAAAAATATTTTAAAATTATTTTAAAACTTAAACAATTTAAATCTTCTTTTTTGTATAAGTTTTTACATAAGATTGACTCTTACTTACTTAAATGTTACAACCTGTTAAGGTCAAAGTCCGAGCATATTTTAGAATTCCATGGATTTCGATCTTGTGCGAATATTCTCCAATTTTATAGGCCAAGCTTTGAAAAATGTTCCTCTACTTGGTCTCTCTATCGAAGTTTCGAACATCCTCCTCTAACATTAGGTAGTGGGACATTTCAATTCTAATTTTATCCTCTTCATTGTATTTTTTTTTCAAGAGAGGGTTACTAGCCCGTAATCCTAACCCATTTTTATCGATCTTATGGGACAACTCTCGGAACATGTTAACTCACAATATTACTTACTTACTTACTTACTTACTTACTTACTTACTTACTTAATTGGCCTATATTACAACCTGTTAAGGTCAAAGGCCGAGCATATTTTAGAATTCCATGCGCTTCGATCTTGTGCGCATATTCTCCAATTTCGTAAGCCAAGCTCGGTTAAATTTTCTTCTACTTGGTCTTTCCATCGAAGTTTCGGTCGTCCTCGTCTTCGAGTTCCCTCGGGATCATGTTCAAACACTTTTCTTGCTGGAGTACTTTCATCCATTCGCACCACATGTCCCAGCCAACGCAAACGCTGCTGTTTGATGCGTTTTACTATGTCAAAGTCATCAAATAACTCATACAGCTCATGATTAAATCGACAATATTAATGGGTTTTAAACTAGCTCCCCGGGTGATACCATGAGGAGGTGTGTGTCCACAGTTGGGATGAAGGATGACCCAGATAAGTTGGGCTTACCAAGTTAAGACCAATTAGAATCGTGTTTGGTATTCAACATCCCCTACATAATCAAAATTGATTCATGATGGTATTTTTTCATTAACGTGAGTTAGTTTTACAAATTTTTTTTACAGAAGATAATATTTAAGTTCTTAAAATTCAAAAATCATTTAAAAAGACTCTTTTAATAAAAAAAAAACTAAAAAAATTGTTGCCCTTGGTGGGATTTGAACCGGGGCCATTCAGTTTAAATTACCATCTTAATTACAAATAAGTACTTCTGTAATAACTTATTATTTATTCGGATGGTATGTTGTAGTCGTTACAAGGTAACCAGTTATCAGAGTACTTGCCATTACCAAAGTTTTGCTGGGAAGTTTATGAAAATTTTGAAAATTTGTATGAAATTTAAGGAAAATAAAATGGAAACTGATAAAGAAAATGTTTGCGTGTGAACATGAATGCAGGCTCAAAAGAAATGTAAAGAAAAACTGATTAAGTAAACCTGATTCATGTGAAACGGGACTATATTATGTATGCGAATGATATCAATATAAACTGGTAAAACTTGATAAAAAGCTTAGACTTACATTGCCCAAAGGTTAAATATTAAGTTTAAAGCTTTTAAATAAAGTTTTCTAATTTTTAGAGGATTAAAGCTTCTATACAATTTATAAAGACTGATAATTAAAGCTTAACTTAAAATTTTTCAAAAGTTTAATGATAAAGCTCAAATAAAAATTGACAAATCGTTATTTATCAATACGATTTTAGAAAGCTCAAAGAAGAATGTGCGAAGATTTAGTATTAGATATGAAATGGAACTTTTACCAGTTATGAAGTCAGAATGCATCCAAAGAATGGAAAGTCTAACCACAACACCGAGTGGTAACTACCAACTTTTGTAAAGATAATATCAAATTCTACCCGATTTCGCCCATTTTTATTACCAAAATTTGTCAAGAAATCGAAATTTTGTTGCTCTAGGGGCTATCGAGCTTTCAACTGACAGACAGACAGACAGACAGTTTAGAAAGGAAATGGTTCTGGCAAAAGCTTGAATCCATTAAGCCTAAATTTATATAACAAGCACTTAGGCTCAACTAGAAATTATCAAGAAGCAAACAAGAAATTCAAATAAAACTGTGTGTGAAAAGCTTGAAAAGCTCTTTTATTAAAAGTGTAATGAGAACTTATAATTTTTACGACTTATTCCTAAATGGAATATTACAATTAAAGTTTCTAAGCTAAGGAAAGTATGAAAGCTTAAAAAAGACTGAGACCATAATTTTAAACTTTGTTTTGAAAGCTTTGAACTTTGAAAGATTCTTATTAAAGTTGAAATGAAACGCTTGAAAAACTTCTTTAAAGACCTTTTAGAAACCTACACATAAGCTCTTGTACTTTATAAAGAATTTGAGGAGATTCTGAATAAAGCTCTAATAAAACTTTTACAAAAAACACTTATAGATTAAAAGTATATTGGATTAACGCTTAAATTTTTAGTTTCGTATTTTTTTAAGAAAAGCTTAATTTTGACAATATCTGTATACCCCCTATTCGTTTGATGGTAGATAAAAAATGGTTCTGGCAAAAGCTTAAATGCATTAAACCTAAATTTATATAACAACCACTTAAGTTCAACTAGAAATTATGAAGAAGCAAATAAGAAGCTCTAAAAAAACATTGTGAAAATTTTGAATAAAAGCTTTTTTATTATACCCACCGTCAAAAAGAATGGGGGGTATATTGAGATTGTCATTCCGTTTGTAATTTCCTTAATATTGGCTCAAAAATCAAAAACGATATATATTCTGAATCCTTATGAAATTCTAAGACGATTGAGCGATGTCCGTCTGTATGTCTGTTGAAATCACGATAACGCCTAATCGAAAGGAGCTAGCTCACTGAAACTTAGCAAAAACATTCTTCATTTATGAGAAAATTTTGGTATTGAAATTGGGCAAAATCGGTTAACATTTGACCATAGCTCCCGTATAACCTCGTCTACGCCAGTCGCTTATTTGCTAATAAATGTCAAATTATAACAGTTATGATGACAAAATTTGGTATCTAGAAGCACATAAGCACTAGGCAGCATATAAAATTTCATTGAAATCGGTTCACATTTAACCATAGCTCCCATATAAAAAACATACGGAAACAGCCTAAATTCCACCTGAAATTCACTTAAATGCCAATAAATGCTAAAACGTAATAGCTTTGGTCACCAAATTTAGCACAAATAAGTCTTATGTAAATACCAGCCAGTGTGCAAAATTTTGTCACAATCGGTCACCATTTGACCATAGCTCCCATATAAAAAACTTACGGAAACACAAAAATACAAAAAGAAAAGGGGGATTATGTCCGTCTGTCCGTCAGATAAAATCGCGATAGCTCCTTAACTACAAAAGCTAGAGCGACAAAATTTTACAAAAGTATTTCTGATATGTAACAAAAGTTGTGTACTGAAAATGGGCGAAATCGGTTCACATTTAGTTAGAGCTCCCATATAACCCCGCCCCGGGAAACACATGAATGCTGATAAATTGAGTACAATTGTAATAGCTATGACGACTAAATTTAGAATAGAGAACTTTTATGCAACTATTAGTCAGTATATTAAATTTTATAGGAATCGGTCCATATTTGACTATAGTTTTCATATAAAAAACACTCCCGGAAACCAAAAAATATTTAGCAAGGACCAGTTAAAAGCTATTAAATTAGAAACTATGACAGCTATTACCACTAAATTTTGCAAAAATAAGCTTTATATAAATACCAGCCAGTGTGCGAAACTTTGTTGCAATCGGTCAACATTTGGCTATAATTCTTATATATATATTACATCCCCTTTTTTATATCTACAATCAAAAAGATTCTGAGGTACAAGCAGCATATTAAGATTTGTATATGGTAGATGCATTAGGACCTCCTAACAAAATATATGGACCACTCGTATTACTATCAACTACTTTATCCTAACTAAATATTAAGCTAAAGGAAAAGTATTTAACAACTTATTAATGTAAAACCATACCCGGTTACGATAGTGAATTTTGTTCAAAGTAAATTAATACTAGGGAAACCACTTACATACTTTTGAATGTTGAACTATAAAGCTACTGCAACCGAAGTAATTCCAAATATTTTACTAACAATACCAACTAGCGTAACAACTTTTTTCCAATTTGGTCCACGTTTTGAATTTTCCGCACCCTCGTAGATATATGAGATATGTTTCTAAATTTAACA
Source organism: Stomorhina lunata (assembly GCA_933228675.1). Classification (NCBI taxonomy): domain Eukaryota; kingdom Metazoa; phylum Arthropoda; class Insecta; order Diptera; family Rhiniidae; genus Stomorhina; species Stomorhina lunata. The sequence goes on along the minus strand of OW121740.1, from coordinate 154,069,390 downwards.
CAACTTGATGGTGGGTATATAAGATTCGGCACAGCCGAATATAACACTCTTACTTGTTATAAGTGCAATGATAACTTTTAAATTTTTGTAATTAATTTTTAAATAAAATATTACAAATACCTTTAATTAAAGCTTTAATTAAACAAAAAAAAAAGTAAAAAAGCTTAATGAGCTTTTAAAAGCTTTAAACTTTAAATAGACTTTTAAAAGCCTATTTAAAGCTTCAATGAAACTTTTGAAGAATTTTTTTAAAGTTCAAAAAGAAATCTACCTAAAAGGGTCAAGTGAGACCTTTGGAAAACCTACACATAAGCTTTCGTACTAAATAGGGATTTTTAGGAGATTATAAATAAAGCTTTACTGAAATTTCTATAAAAATCCCTTGTAGATTAAAAGTACATTGGATTTTGAAAACCTACACACAAGCTTAAACTTTTAGTTTCGTATTTAAACAGAAAAGCTTGTTTTTATAATGATTTTTTGAAGAGTTTATTATAATAAAGTTTTACAAATATATTAAAGACGGGTTTCTTTGACAAAATATCAACTTTTAAATTTTTAATAAGAACTTATTATTAAAGTATCAAATATACTTACGATTAAGCTCAGGATGAGCTTAAAACTTCATCTTTAATCCTCTACGATTATTATTTCGAATTCCTCTTTAAACAAATCAACCTGTTAAGCCTCAAATAGGATCCAGAATAGACCTTTGGTTAAAACATTGTCACAATTAAAGCTCATGTACTTGCAATTAAGCTATACTAAGATATACATATAACTTCATTCTTCTTCTGTTATCCTTGACTATCAGTGGCATGGGGCCTCATATAACTTCATAGTGACAGCTTTTTTTGAAAAGCTTTTGATTTAATATTGAATTCAGACTGTGAAAGGAAATACGGTAAAAGCTGAGACAAGAATTTATTTACCACACCGAATAACTTTCAGAAGACCCTGATAAAGTTTAATTTATCTTTATAAAGACTTTGACTAAAGATTTACAAACAACAACAATTTTAGCTGAAATAGATTTATATATTTTTTTATAGAAATTTTAATTAGTTATATGCACTTATACATTTTCCTAGAAAGCAGCACAACTTTAAAGCTCAAAGACCATGATAAAGATCAAACTTTAAAAAATTTTGATTAAAGTTAATAAAAACCACAATGAAAAAGCTCAAATAGAACTGAAAAGTCTATACACCTGAAGCTTAAGTGAGTTTTTAAAAACTTTGCTATTAAACCTCAATTGAAACTTTAATAGAGCTTTTTTGACCTTTATAAAAGCAACTAATATTAAAACCTAAAACATAAAGCTCCAAAATAAGAGCTTACACTTTATTTTACTACAATTTTTATTACACCCTTCACCAGCATATTTGGAAAGGGTTTAATAAGTTTGTGCTGATGTATGTAACGCATAGAATTATTTGTCTTAGACCCACCTTTTAGTATACCAATAGGTTTATAATCACTTTCTGGGTCGATTTTGCGATGTCGGTCCGTCCGTCCGTCTGGCTGGACGGCTTGCTGCCTGTAATCAAAGTACAGGTCTAAAGATAATTTGATCAAACTTGGCACAGATAATTTTTTTTGATAGTGGGACCATGGCTATTGAAATTTGTCAAAATCGGTCCATTATTTATGGTACCTATCATAGGTCCTAATTCCCGGAATTGATATATTGGCCACAAAAATCAAGATTTTTTCATGAAATTTAAAACAAATACTGTCTGTGTAAACTTAAATCGCTGTACTTAATTTCGTTGAAATCGGTCCACATTTGACCATAGCTTCCATACAAATTCTTCTGTCAAAACGCACTAAATGAGACAAAAATCACTACAACGCTCGTAAATATGAAGATAATGAGAATTTTGAGTTTATTTTTTGCATACATAATTCTTAGTACCTGGTTGACCGAGTCTTGCTCGGAGCTTTATGTTAAGCATTTTGTGCAAATATTCAGTTAATTTCGAATTATTTTATTTATTTTTTCCGATCAACACATAGTTTGCATAGTTTACAGATTAACTCATTTTGAAAAATTTTGGAAATTGGTCATACCAACAGAAACCTCCGTCGGCTCATGCGCAACAACTTTGCTAAATATTATAGCCTGATCAGATACACAGTTTACGATTTATTTCATTTTGAGTAATTTTCAGTGGCGCCACCTGAAGTTGTTCATACTAAAAAACCTTCGTCTGCTTATGCGTAACAACTTTTCTAATGATTATAACATGATCAAATGCACAGTTTACGATTTAATTCATTTTGAGTAATTTTTAGAGACGCCACCTGTTGGACTTTAGTCATTCCCATTAATAAACCTTCGTCGGCCTATCCGCAACAACTTTGCTAAACATTATAGTATGATTAAATGTACAGCTTACGATTAAATTGACTTTGAGTAAATTTCAGTGGCGCCACCTGTCGAAATTTCTTCATACCAATTAAGAAACCTCCGTCGGCTCATGTGCAACAACTTTACTAAAGATTATAGCGTGATTAAATGTACAGCTTACGATAAAATTGACTTTGAGTAATTTTCGGTAGCGCCACCTGTCGGAAATTATTCATACCAACTAAAAAACCTTTGCCGGCTCATGCGCTTTGCTAAAGATCATAGCATGATCAAATATACAGTTTACGATTTAATTAATTTTTATTATTTTTCAGTGGCGCCACCTAACGGAAATTAGTCTTACCAACTTAAAAGCCTTCGCCGGCTTATCCGCAACATCTTTGCTAAAGAGCATAATATGATCAAATTCACAGTTTACTATTCTATAAAGAACATACATACAAACATTCATTTGTTTAAAAGTTATAACATTACTCATTTTTCCCCTTTTTATCCACTACTTTCAAAAAGTTCCATATGCTTATTTGGTACTTCTTTGGTACCAATTCTGTAAAGAACATACATACAAACATTCATTTGTTTAAAAGTTATAACATTACTCATTTTTCCCCTTTTTATCCACTACTTTCAAAAAGTTCCATATGCTTATTTGGTACTTCTTTGGTACCAATTGAATTCGGTACATTTTATTAAAACGCAGTTAACATAATTCCTATTCATATTACTTTTTAGATATTAAGTTATCATTTTATCCCTTTTTTACCCATTTTGGCCCCAAAATCAAAAAAGTACCAAGTACGTGTTCTTTCACATCTATTGACTGCAGTACAAAATTCCTTTCTATATTCTTTGGTTTAAAATATAAGAGTGGGTTAAAAAAGTACCAAAAAAAAACTATTTTCAGCCTTTTTTACCCCCTATAGGACATAGTTTCAAAAAAGTATCAAACACCTGTCCGCTTATTTTCATAGCTGTTTACAACGTAATTTTAATTTTGTTTCTATACCTATTACTTTAGGAGATACAACGTTTTAGAATTTTTCCCCTTTTTACCCGTTTTTACCCTCTTAGAGGCAAAAAAAGATACTCACTGTCCAAATTTTATCAAAATCGTTACAGCCGTTTTCGAGATAGCCATTCTATATATATATATATATATATATATATATATATATATATATATATATGTATATATACATACAATTATTGCTCGTTTAAGAATATAAGATAAAAACTGCAATCAATTTGAAGATAATCGTACTACATTTGACCCTAGCTCTCATATAAATGACGGAAACGGCTGAAATATATACGTTTTGAGAAATAGTTTGTATGATGGCAAAATTTAGCAAATATTTGTCTTTTAGAAAGAAAAAGAATACCTTTGGCCTTTGTGATGAAGAGTATCGTATGGTCGGGCTTGATCGACTATAGCACTTTCTTGCTTGTTCTGATTTGATTCAAATAAGAATTAAGAAAGCTTTTTGTTATTTTAAAGCTAAATATCAATATTTCTATAAGATGGAAATAAGTTTCCAAACCCATGTTCCATTTAGATGTTACGCCCTTATTCCAGCACCAACATTGTTCTTCGACTAAGTACAGATATTTACCGGTAAGCACCACCGATATAGGTAGTATTATTAAATTCAGCACTTGTTGCCAGTTAGTCAACTACATAGGACTCTCACTCATGCTCTCGGTGTGCGGTAATAAACTTAAACATTTGTATTTGTATAATCTGTTTCGGCTTGTGCTTCATCATCATCATCTTCAATGTTGTTGTCGTCATCATCATTATGTATTATCAGCATCTAATACATGACCATTTATATTACAGAAAAACAGACAGACAGACAGACAGACAGACTGATGAACGGACAGACAAACATACAAATATTATTAGTATATGGCACAAGCTGATGTTGCACATTTCGTAAATATAAATACATACATATCTACAGCCATACAAATCTTTAGTATTGTACACCGTTGGCATTGTTTGTAGCATGAATAAAAGCTGCATATGGAAAGAAATGAAACGAGGAAAATAAGAAAAAAAAAAAGAAAAACAAAAAAACTAAAGAAGTTTCAGAGCGAGGAGTGGCACTATTTGCAGAAGGCGGACAGTTTGCAAATGCCATTTGATGCACCGTGCAACATGAAAACATCATGTTTAAGATGTTAATTTAACCAATTGTCCATATGTGTGGATGTATTGATGTAACCTATGTTTGTGTGTATGTATGTATCTATGAATGAATGAATGTCTGTAAAATTTTCGTTATGTTGTGATGTTTGACTCGTGCTGCATGTTTTCCTTAAAGAGTATAACATAAATAGTATCTAGTAAATGATATTGACTTATATGTCAATTATTCCTTTCGCGTTACTTTATCTTAGTAATGTATTTATTTATGTACATAAATAGTTAATAAATTTTGGATTGGAACAAATTTTTGTACTAACTATAGCAACGAATTTTAAGAATTTGAATTTTAAATGATATTTTTAACTCCTATGATGGAACGCCTGCATTTGGTAGACGAAATTTATTTTAAAATTTTTAAATATCGTTACTTTAATATAGAAAAGCCCTAAGTCGTTTTTCATTCCAATCGCTTCTAAAAGCTTTATCTTATATAATTTTGTAAAAAGTATTTAATTTTAAAAAACATTGTTATAGCATTAAGTTCTTTAGAGAATTTAGTAAAAAAACTGCGTTTAGAAAATTTCTATATCTTTAAAACTTAAGATTTTATTTAGTTTTTTTTTCCTCTCCTGTAATGTACGAAAACTATTAGTTAGGGCTTTTTATACCCTTCACCAATAGGTGAAATGGTATTATAAGTTAGTCATTCAGTTTGTAGTTTTTTCATTATTCGTCTTAGACCCCATAAAATTAATAAAATATACCGATCGACTCAGAATCGCCAGGAGAGTCGATTTAGCCATGTCCGTCTGTCTGTCTGTTGAAATCAAGTTTGTGGAGCTCCTGGAGGGTGTAGCGAGATAAATTGTATATCAGATTCTAGGAAATTGACCTACGCAGAACGCTATTAAATTAAAATTAAAATCGGTCCATAAACACCGGAGATATCGGAAAATACTAAAATTCGATGGGTACAAATTGACGAATTTAAAAAAAAATTTAAAATTTACATATTTTATAAAAAAAATTTTAAAATTCTCATCGAATTTTGAATTTTGGCGATAGCTCTGGTGTTTATGAACCGATTTTGATGAAATTTAATACCGTGCTGCGTTGAAGTATTTTCTAAAATCTGACATATAATTCGAAAAATTTTTTTTAAAAAATGCTGTTTAAAAAAAAAAAAAATTTAAATTGCCAATTTGCATACATCGATATATTTTGCTTTGGCGATATCTGAGTTGTTGATATACCGATTACGATGAAATTTAACTGTGCGTTGAATGATTTCCTAAAATTTGATATACAATTCAAAAAACTTTCTTCAAAAAAAATGTTTTTTTTTTACAAAAAAACGATTTTTTTTTACAAAAAAATATGTATTTATATCTCAGGTGCTTATTTTGATGAAATTTAATAGCGTACTTTGGAGGGAATTACCTAAATTCTGATCCATTCGGTAATTTGTGGTAGATATAATTTAGTGTTTAAGCGATATTTCAGGTGTTTTGATCGGCAATGATGAAATTCAGGGTGGGACGATATCCTAAAATTTAGTGTGAAATGTATATGGGTATACCTTCTAGGAGTTCCACAAATCTGATTTTAGCAGATTCGATAACATTCGAGAATGTATTCACGTTCACGTTTGACAATTGCTCCCGTATAACTTCGCCTAAGGCAATTTATTAGTAGCTAATAAATGACAAATTATAATAGATACGACAAATTATAATAGATATGACATTTAGTATAAAGACGTTGTACAATATCGTTATTCAGGGCGATAGCGCCTAAAATATACTTTCTAGAGGGACAACATTTGACAAAAGTATTTCTGATCTCTTGAAAAGTTCGGTATTGACAATGGGCAAGCTCGGTTCACATTTAGTGAAATCTCCCATATAACCCCGACCGGGAATCACTTAATTGCTGATAAATTAAATCACATTATAATTGCACAAAGAACTAAAGCAAAACTTTCCAAACATCCATCGGACAGATCGAAAGAACAATACATCCCAAATATTCTTGATGAAGTATTCATCTTAATTAGTTAACTAAATTCAGATTAATAAGTAAATCTTCAATAACTTTTCCGACAAAGCTGATATCCATCCATTCAAAAGCTATATATTTCACGTATGTATCTAAAACTAAGAGTGTATACCCTATAATTCTAAGGCAATCATTGTTAAAGCTTTGACCTAAATCAGTCCGATAACTTCAGAGTCTTACATAACTAATCAAGAACTTTTACAAGTTTGATAATTTGTACGAATTAAAGTACACAACCCTCACTGGGCACTGCGTTTTTGGGTTGCATGCCAGAATACTTAATCTTCATCAAATCGATGTGCTTTTGCAAATCTAAGGGCATCTACATTTTGAAGCATCTTTTCCGCATGGATTATCTGGTCTATCGAACTTTATTAAATGTTCGTAAAATATGTGTCTATTTTATTTCGAAGCTAGATATCAGCCACCTGCCCAACCTAACCTTTGGGTCCATAACTATTCTAGATGATGACGCCACCGAAAAGCTTTTCGTTTTCTGACTCTTTATTTTAAAGACTCTTTGCATATAATACTAGTATAACCAAATATTGCTAGGAATTACATTAAGTATGAACAAAAGAAAATTAATATAGATATCAAGCATTTCGCTGGAGCTCAAATAAGTCAGTAATCATAAACTATATAATTATATATTTTTACGATTTTGTACTTCACTTTTGGAAAACCATTGGTGAAGGGTATCCAAGATTTGGCACAGCCGAATATAACACACTTACTTGTTAATTTTTCAATGCAATTCTAGTACAACATTTGATTCTATGCTAATGGTCCTAATAATATTCATGAATTGAAAAAAGTACCAAAACAAAGATTTATATCTTTTTTTTTTCAAAATGTTCCAAAAACATACCATTTTTATTAACAAGTAAGAAAGTGCTATAGTCGGTCAAGCCCGACCATACGATACCCTTCACCACTAAGGTCAAAGCTGTTCTTTTTCCTGTATAAAGAAAAATATTTGCTTAATTTTGCCATCATACAAACATTTTCTAATAACTTATATATTTAAGCTATTTCCGTCATTTGGACTTATATGAGAGCTAAGGTCAAATGTGGACCGATTATCTCGAAATTTGGGAAATTGATTACAGTTATCACAAGAATTATGTATGCCAAATTATAAACTTAAAATTCCCATTATCTTCAGAATTACGAGCGTTTTAGTGATTTTTGTCTCATTTAGTGCGTTTTGACAGAAAAGTTTGTATGGGAGCTATGGTCAAGTGTGGACCGATTTCAACGAAATATGGTACAGTGATTTAAGTTTACATAATCAGTATTTGTTTTAAATTTCATGAAAAACTATTGATATTTGTGGCCAATATATCAATTCCGGGAAGTGGGACCTATGGAAGGTACCATAAATAATGGACCGATTTTGACAAATTTTAATAGTCATGGTCCCACTTCAAAAAAAAAAAATTTGATTGCATCAAATTATCTTTAGAATTGCTACCTGTACTTTGATTACATGGTTTACATGGGGGTCCAGTCAGCCAGCCGTCCAGACTTATGGACTGACACCGCTAGATCGCCTCGGAAAGTGATTATAAGCCTATTGGTATACTGAAAGGTGGGGCTAAGACAAATATTTCTATGCGTTACATACATCAGCACAAACTTATAATACCCTTTCCACCTATGGTGGTGAAGGTTATAAAAATGTAGCTCTTTAGTAAAAACTTTATAAGGTCCGAAAAAGCTTTTAACTATTAAAGCTCAAATACAATAAAAAGATTCAAACAAATTTCATAAAGATTTTTTCTAAAGTTTATTGAATACCTGCAAAAGCTTAGATAAAACTGAAAATGCTCATAAAGCTCAAATAAGCTTTTAAAACTCCACTATTAAGCCTCAATTAAAACTTTAAAAGAGCTTTTATTATAGCTTCGATTTAACCAACATATATTGATACCATACATAAGGCTCAATAAGAAAAGATTAATCTACATTTTACTAGAATAACACTTTAAAAGCTTTTGAGTGTGGGATTAAAATAAGAATTCAAAAAGTTTAGGGTCTGTTCTAAAAATTACTTTAATGTTAAGTTTAAATCAAGCTTTCGATGTCCAAATTTTCGTAAAGATCCAACCAATTTCAGAGCTTTATGATCCGATATATATATTAAGGCTCAATGAGAAGAGCTTAATCTACATTTTACTGGAATAAAACCTTAAAAGCTTTTTAGTGTTGGATTAAAATAAGTATTCAAAAAGTTTCGGGTCTTTACTAAAAATCACTTTAATATGAAATTTAAATCAAACAAATGTCCAATTTTTCGTAAAGATCCAACCAACTTTGCATCTTTATGATTCGATATATTTAAAAAGGAGAATACCTTTTAAAATTTACGAAGCACTTTTTGAGCTTTAATGATGAATTCTAATAGAAGTTTAGTTTAAGCTTTTATCGCGTGTTTAAATAAAGACTTATTATTATTTTCGTCGATAGTTTAAAAAAAGTTTTTTTTGAGCTTTATTTAATAGGCTTTTATTAACACTCTTTCAAGCTTTTTTATGAAGTTCCATTACAACTTGATTTCTTCAAATTATTTTTTGAATTTTTATGGAGTGATTTTATTAAGTTTTTGGGTTTTTATAAATATATTTCCTGAGCTTTAGTTATAACTTAGTCCATAGTTTCATTTAATCTGTAATTTTTTGTCTTTTTATACATTTTTTCGAACTGTAGGCACAATTTTTTTAAAGTGTTTAATCATAAGTTTTAATATAATAACTCTTTGGAGCTTTTATTGTTGGTTTTAATAAAGTTTTATTTAAGCTTTATTTACGGATTTTTTATAACGTCTTATTCGATGTTGGTCATAAGTATTTTTAAATAAGTTCATTTTAAGCTTTAATTGTATGTTTTAATAAAGACTATTTTTTTATTATAATCGTCGGTATTTTAAAAAAGTTTTTTTAAACTTCGATCAAAGGCTTTTATTAACACTCTTTCGAGTTTTTTATAAAGTTTCATTAGAGCTTTTATCGCATATTTTCATGAAGATTTTTTGAATTTTAATCGAGTGTTTTTATTAAGTTCTTATAAAAAAAATCCTTGAGCTTTAGTTATAACCATAGTTCCATTTAATCTGTATTTTGAAGTCTTCTTATAAAATTTTCGGGTTGTTGCCACAAGTTTTAATAAAGTGTTCAAGCTTTAATCATGTGTTTTCATGTAATGTCTTTTTAGAGCTTTTATTGTTGGTTTTTATAAAGTTTTATTTGAGCTTTATTCATAGATTTATAGATTTTATAGTGTCTTATTCGATGTTAGTCGTAAGTATTCTTATAAAAGTTCAGTTTAAGCTTTAATGATATGTTTTAATAAAGACTTATCTTTTATTATAATCGTCGAATGGCTGCGATCATAAGCTTTTATTAACACTCCTTCTAGCTTTTTTTAAAATTTCATTAGAGCTTTTATCGCAATTTTTCATGAAGATAAAGCTAGAATCATTGATTGCATTTTAATTAAGTTTTTAGGGTTTTATAAAAAACTCCTCGAGCTTTAGTTATAACTAAGTCCATTGTTTTATTAAAGCTTTAAGTCTTCTTAAACAATTTTTTTCTGGTTGTAACCACAAGTTTTCATAAAGTTTTCAAGCTTTAATCATATGCTTTCATTTAATGTCTTATTAGAGCTTTTATCGTAGGTTTTTTTTATAAAGTCTTATTCGAGCTTTTTTCATAGATTGCATACGATTTGAGGTTAATCTTATGTATTTTTCAAGTCTCATTCGAGCTTTACTTATAGTTTCTCTTGAGCTTTTGTTCGAGATGTAAGCTTTGTTATATAGTGCTATCATCATCTGTTTATAAAAATAATTTTCCAGCTGTTATGGATAGCTTTTTAATAATACTTATTCGATTCTTTTATGAAGTCTAATTTAAGCTTTAATCACACGTTTTTTTAATCTTAGTTAAACTATAAAAGAAAGCTTTATGCTACTGTACTTTAATTACTTTTTATTAAAAACCATGTGAGCTTTTTATTTAGTATAATGTAAGCTTTTATCATATATTTTTTTAAATCTTACTTAAGCTATTATTTATTAAGTCTTACTTAAACTATTACTGTTGATAGGTTTTCTTAAGTCTAGTTTTAAAGTTTTGTTGGAACTTTAATCACAAACTTTTAAAAAGCTTTAATAAAAAATAGTTTGAGCTTTAATCGTGAGTTCTTATAAAGTCTTACAAGAGCTTTAGTCGTATGCTGTTACAAGGTTCTATTCTTAGTTTTTTCGTAACATTTTGTAAATTTTTATTCAAATTTTAATAGTAGATATTTAAAGCTTTAATATAGTCTCATTCAAGAACAGCTCATAGTTTTTAACAAAAAGGCTTATTTGAGCTTTAATGTTAGGTTTTTTCAAGTGTTGTGATAAAGTGCGATTAATGTTGTAATCGCAAGTCTTCATAAAAAAGCTTTCATAAAGACCTAGTCAAGCTCTATTTGCAGGTTCTTACAATTTTTTTGAGCTTTAAAAGTGATTTCTTAAGATTCTTATTCGGGCTTTAATTGCCAGTTCATATAAAGTCGTTTTGAAGTTTTAAAAGCCACTTTTTATCGAATCTTATTCGAAATTCAATAGTAGTTTTTAGTAATGTCTTATTTAGGCATTAATTGTGAGTTATTATAAAGTTGCTTTAAAGCCTTAATCGTGATTTAAAAAAAAGTATTTTTTGAGCTTTAATCTTAGTTTTTGTTATGTCGAGCTTTAATCCTAAATTTAGGATAAGTTTTTCGAGATTTTATCGAAGGTTTTATTAAGCTTTTACGAGATTTAATCTTTAAAAAAGTCTTATAAGAGTTTTAGTAATAACTCTTAATAAAGTATTAAAAGAGCTTTTAGTATTTAAGTTTCACTGTCATACCTTTTAACTGTAGATCTTTTGTTAGATACGTTTTGATAGTTTTCTTTAACTCTCACAAAGTCTTAAAACATTTAAAATTTCACAAATATTTTTTTCGGATTTTTTGGCTTAACATTTTGCTAACAAAATTTCCAGAAACGAAATATCAAACAACACCAGCGAAAGACGAAAACTAAAATTGTTTGTCTAGGAACGCATGCGTGTTTTGCATTGTAAATAACAAGTGTTTTTCTAAGCAAAGAAAATCAAATGGGGAAGGTATGCCAATAGCAAAAATTTGAATATTTTTTCTTGCAAGTAATTTAAATATTATAACAATTAGTTAACTTCAACAAAGTTTCATGCTGGGAATTATTTTGTCTTTTTTTATAAGAATCATTACTCATTTTACTTGACTGCTATTAATAATGGTCGTTTAATTTCCTCTGATTTTCCTGGGCTTACCCTACATTTTAAGAAGCTTTTTATGTTTTTTTTCAGATGATATTCGTTAGTAACCAGATACAATTTGCATATTGCATGTGTCTTGCAATAACTTATTAAATATGTAAAATTATAATCACCCAAATGCATGAAATTTATTCTTTATCATGAAGATATATATTTTTTTTTCGTTTAAGTTGGAAAACAAAAAATTGCTTTAGATTTTGAGGAATTCTAAAAACAAGTTTCCGGAATTTATTTAAAGCTGTTTTTAAGAATATTGTTGGTATTTGGGATAAAATTTAGGGTGGGAACTATTTGGAGAAAAGTTAAATCTTGCTCTTTTTGAAGTTATATTAAAGCTTGTATCGTAGTTTGTTATTTCATTACTTAAGCTTTTCTGCATTGCAGTTATACTTGTAATAATGAAATACATAAATAGTTAAGCTCAAAGTCTGAAATATAAATATATATTTTTTTTTAAAACATTTAATAAATAGTGCCATATAGCAACAGTTTTTATCCTTATTTTATAATATGAATTTAGAAGTTATTAATTTTTTTGGTAACACCGCAGGTAGAAAGGGTATTATAAGTTTGTGCTGATGAATGTAACTCATAGATCCACCTTTTAGTATACCAATAGGCTTAGAATCACTTTTTGAGTCAATTTAGCGATGTCCGTTCGTCCGTCTGGACGGTTGACTGGCTGTCTGGACCCCCATGTAAACCATGTAATCAAAGTACAGGTCGCAGTTCTAAAGATAATTTGATGAAATTTGGCAAAAATTATTTTTTTGATAGTGGGACCATGGCTATTGAAATTGGCCAAAATCGGTCCAATATTGATGGTATCTCCCATAGGTCTCACTTCCCGGAATTGCTATATTGACCACAAATATTAATATTTTATCATGAAATTTTAACTAAATACTGCTTATATAAACTAAAATCATTGTACCAAATTTCGTTCCACATTTGACCATAGCACCCATACAAACTCTTCTGTCAAAATCCACTTAATAAGACAAAAATCACTAAAACGCTCTTAAATCTGAAGATAATGCGAATTTATTTTTTAGTTTATTTTTTGTATACATAATTTTTGTAACAACTGTAATCAATTTTTAAAATTTCGAGATAATCGCTCCACATTTGACCCTAGCTTTCATATAAGTCCAAATAACGGAAACATCTTAAATATATAAGATTTGAGAAAATCTTTGTATGATAGCAAAATTTAGCAAATATTTGTCTTTATATAGGAAAAAGAATACCCTTGACCTTAGAGGTGAAGGGTATAGTATGGTCGGGCTTGACCGACTATAGCACTTTTTAACTTGTTTTTATTTTTTTTAAATAAAAAACAGCAAAAGCAAATTTAAAAATTTTGATATTGCCATATGGCAAGAAAAGGGTTCATTTTAGGACTTTGTAAACTTTAGTCTTACACTTTATAAAGTCTTTTTGGAATTAATGATCGTCATAAAGCTTCATTTGGGCATAGTTGAGCTTTAATTAAAAAATGTTACTTCGAAGCTTTAATCGTAACTAAATAGTTATATATAACGTTGTTTATTATGTCTACTATAAAGCTCTAATAGAACTTTGTTAAGCTCTTATAAGACATTAATATGAAATAACATTCATGTCTTATTAGGAGCTTAATAACACTCCATTAGAGCTTTTATAGTAAATGTTTATGAAATTCCATTTAAGTTTTCAACGAATATATTTATTATGAATTTTTAAATTTATATCAAAATTACAATTCTTATCATATTGCAGCTTTCAATATACTTCAATAAAGCTTTTTTGTAGCTTTCTGCTTATCTATTAAATAAAGTAATGTAATTGAGCTTTTATAGTTTTTTATATAGCCTTATTGAAGCTTTAATAGTAGATTTATGGGAGCTTTAAGATGTTATGAATTCTAAGACATATGATAGCTTTAAATGTATACCTTTTTGAAGCCTCATTGAAGCTCTTACCTATTCTATTTATGAAGACATATCGTAGCTTAAATTGTAGCTCTTTATAAAGACATACTGAAGCTTTAATAGTAGAAACTTGTGGGAGTTTTAAGGTAACATCCCATAAACATCATGATGGAGCTTTAAACTATACCTTAATAAAGTCTTTTTAGACCTTTCAGCTGTTCTATTAATAAAGTCATATAAGAGTTTTAATCGTAAGTCTTAATAATGTTCTATTAAAGCTTTAATAGTAGATCCCTCAAAGTCATATGAGAGCTTTAAACCTTGGGCTTAATAAAGCATTTTTGAACCTTTCAGCTGTTCTATTTATAAAGTCATATTGGAGCTTAATCCTAGGTTTTTATAAAGTTATATTGAAGCTTTAATGAAAAATCCTTATAAGAGATTTTATTTAACATCCTTACGAAGTCATATGGGACCTTTAAACGTATACATACATACCTTAATAAAACCTTATTGGACCTTTCAATTGTTCTATTTTTAAAGTGAAATTGGAGCTTTAATCGTAGGTCTTTTTTAATAAATATTGAAGTTTTAATAGTAAATCCTTATAAAAACTTAAAGCTGAAAGCTTTAAATATATGCCTTAGAGCTTTAAATATATGCCTTAATACAGCCTTATCAGACCTTTCAGCTGATATATTTTTTTTTTAAGTTTTAAAGTCGCATTGGAGCTTTAAGCTGAGTAGAGTAAAATTTGAACTTTATTCGTAGAGATTTACCAAGCCATATGGACAATTTTAGCTGATGTCTTTAAAAAGTAATTTTAGAGCTTCAATCGTAGATCTTTATAAAACCTTTTTTAAGGCTTTAAGCTAATGTCTTCATAAAGCAAAACTTAAGCTTTCTCCGTAGAACTTTATAGAAAATTATACATTATAGAAGATTAAAGCTGATGTCTGTAAAAAAATGTGAGCTTTCGTCGTAAAGCTTTAAAAAATCTTACGCAAGCTGAAAGCTGATGTTACATTTCATATTTAAGCTTATATAATTATAAACAAGGGTCGGCGCAAAGAGAACAGAAAAAAAAAAATAGTCGGCAGAGTTGCCGTTTTTATACTTTTAAAATAAAAATAGGTATTATTTTTCAATGTATAGTTCTAACGTTTTAAACAGAAAAAGTTTTCTACTCCATTTTTTTTTAAATATTTATATCAAAAATTTTTCTATCGAAAATTTTTTATCAAAAATATTTCTATGGAAATTTTTTTATCAAAAATTTTTCTATAGAAAATTTTTTTATCAAAAATTTTTCTTTAGAAAAAAATTTTTTTCTATAGAAAATTTTTTTATCAAAAATTTTTCTATAGAAAATTTTTTACCAAATATTTTTCTATAAAAAATTTGTTTACCAAAAATTTTTTTATAGAAATTTTTTTTATCAAAAATTTTTTTTATAGAAAAATTTTCAAAAAGAGGATTATTCGCATTTGATCCCAAATCTGTTATATTTATTTATTAATGTAATATGAACATAATTCTTAAGAGTTTTGTTTGTAAATCTAGTAATAATGCGAGGTTTTCGATCTGTCTAAATTGGGGATAATCCACCTGAAGAGATGGCTTAACCAACCATCGAAACGCGTCGAGGAATTTGGTTTCTCCGCAAACATTTTTTGGCTTTTTATCAATAAATTGGTCTGCTACATTAATAAATAAATGTAACAGATTTGGGATCAAATGCGAATACTCTTCTTTTTGAATAATATTTACATTCCGACTATTTTGTTTTTTTTTTTGAGAAAATTTTTTTATTAAAAATTTTTCTATAGAAAATTCTTTTATCAAAAATTTTTCTATAGAAAATTCTTTTATCAAAAATTTTTCTATAGAAAATTCTTTTATCAAAAATTTTTCTATAGAAAATTTTGTTATCAAAAATTTTTCTATAGAAAATTTTGTTATCAAAAATTTTTCTATAGACAATTTTTTAAAATCAAAAATCTTTCTTTAGAACATTTTTTTATCAAATCAAATCGAATTTTTTTATTAAAAATTTTCCTATAGAAAATTTTTTATCAAAAATTTTTCTATAGAAAATTTTTCTATAGAAAATTTTCCTATAGAAAATTTTTCTATAGAAAATTTTTTATCAATAATTTTTCTAAAGAAAATTTTTTTTTTCAAAAATTTTTCTATAGAAAATTTTTTTTATCAAAATTTTTTCAATAGAAAATTTGGTATCCAAAATTTTTCTATAGACATTTTTTTTATGAAAAATTTTTTGGATCGAAAATATCTAAAATAAATTAAAAAATCTAAAATTGTTTAATATTAGAATTTATTTCTGTTTTGACAAATATTCCCAATATTTACAAAAATATTCCCAATGTTTACAAAAACAATGGCAACAATGTTCGAGATTATATTTCTTTGTTGTCTCGAACCATATTTTGTTGCTATCAATTGGATTTTGATTTGTTTTTAGTTCCAACCAACTCTGTTAACATCCAAATTCGAACTAAATGATTTAAATACTCATTTTCACGAGTTTTATTAATGATCGTGATATTTACGAAAATTAAAAAAATGCTTCGGCTGCTGGTGGTATGGGCTGCCTACTCCTGTTCATAAGACATGTCGCTGACGCTCATAATATTTTTGAAATATGTTCCCCTGTTTTTGTTTGAATTTCTTATTATTAATTATTATTGTTAAAGGGTCAACCTACTAATGTTCATTACTGTTGCTCATTTGTATGATCATTAGTTACATTTATTTATTGTTTATCTTTTGTTTCTATTTGTTTACGAACAAACCGCAGTCCCTTTTGTCCCTTTTTCTACTGCAGTATTTTCGTTGAATTTATGTATAAGGAAAAGAGCCGTTAAAAGAAGTAAACAAGTTAAATTTTGTAGGCTCAGTTAATACTTGATTTTAATATTTGAAATTAGTTTGTTGGGGACAAAGACTGCGGTAAGTCATTTAAACTTTATAATTTTAATTTGTAAGTAATTTTTGATTTTGTTATTTAGAAATAAACGCTCGCATTTGCGCACAATATTTTTTATTTAAATTTGTGTTTGGATTCTGTTAAATTCGCTGCCCCAACATTAGGCTCACGTCGCAGCCAGTGACAAATTTTATTTCGCACTTTTTTGTCGAATATTGTGTGCTTTTATCCTGCCGGAATAAAAATAAGCTATTTTCCGTGGATAATTGTGGTCCAGCCAGGACATTAAACTAATTTGTGTCAAAGTATTATTTGTTCTTGAGTGAACAATTGTTAATATTTTTGTGTTGCTCCATGACTGCCGGAGATAAGAGAAATATATTGTATGAATCCAGTCCAGCCAGGATATTAATAACTTGTCGTTAAAATAAATAAATTAACGTTTTAAATTGTAAGCTGCACTTGTTTGCTGAAATTTATTGCGAACAAAATATTTTTGAAATTTTGTGAAAGTTTTCTGGGATCTAAAATGTATCGGTCACCCTTGAGAAGAAGCCGACGAAACCAGTCATCAGATGGGACATTGCCCACAGTAAGTACGCAACCAAATATGAATAGTCCTGTACCAGCCGGTACTGTGAGTGCGGATAATGTGTCCCAAGTGCCGCCGATGCCTAACGTCAGCTGTGCCGCCGGAACAACAACCGTAACTAGCGCCTTTGGGGAACCAATTCCAGTCATTTCAGTTGATAATGCCGGTTCCTTTACTGAGTTGCATCAAAGCTTGCCGCCTTTGCTGCCTGGTCCTAATGTGAGTACCCAACCTCAACAAGCCATGCCTTCTTCCACAGTAAGTCTTCAAAATCAAATTGATGTATTGCAAGCCCAATTAGCCAACGCTCAGCGAGCCTTGCGAGTTGCTGAAAAACGATGTATGCCGACTTCTGAAAATGTTGCCCCAGTTGTGACGAATGATGACATGATCGATCGCCGAGATCCTACACCGTACTCTTCTTTGTCGTCTTCGCAGCCACCACATGTTCAGCAGTCTACATTGCCAATACAGATGCAATCCATGGTTCCAATACACCGAAAAATTTATGATTTACCTGAATTTATTGGTGCTCCCGAGGACTGGCCTATGTTTTTGTCTGCCCTTGAACATTCAACAGCCGCGTATTGTTATACTAATTTTGAAAATTGTTTACGTTTACAGAAAGCGCTTAAAGGTGAAGCCAGGGAATGTGTGAAGTCATTGCTCATCCACCCGGATAATGTGCCAACAGTAATTGAGCAGCTTAAGTTTCAATATGGTCGCCCAGAGCTACTTATACGATGCCAGTTGCAACAAGTGAAGGATTTTCAGCCCATTGGAGAAAATTCTATCGATAAATTGGTGCCATTCTCAATTAAGGTGAGGAATTTAGCAGCCTTTATAGAAAATGCCAATGGTATACAGCATTTGTCTAATCCAACCCTGATGGAAGAACTGGTACAGAAGTTGCCTATGAGTAAACGTTTAGATTGGGCCCAGTTTGCATCAACTTTAAATCGATTACCCACCGTATTGGATTTTAGTACCTGGCTTCAGCGTATTGCGAATCTAGTGAGGAGTATCCAAGTGACTAGTTCAAGTGGCAATAGAGTAAACAGTGATACAAAAAGAAAAGTAGTTCTGCATACTACAGATAATCAAGAAATCAAATTAAAATGTTATTACTGCCTAGAACCACATAAAATATATGAATGTAAAAAGTTTTTAGAATTGAATGTGCCTAGTAGATGGAGTGAAGTGAAGCGATTGAGGTTGTGTTTCTCGTGTCTCGGTAACAACCACTCAAGCAAAGATTGTCGCCGTAGCAAACAGTGCCGTTATGAAAATTGTCAAAGGAAGCATAATAAATTATTGCATGAAGATAAACCAAGGATACGTGGTGAAGTGTCTACATCAGTGCCATCAAGTGAAAGTCGTTCAACAGTCGAGCCAGTGCTAAGTTGTGTGTCGTGTGCTCGTGAAAATATTAATTTGTTGTTCAGAGTCCTGCCGGTTATTCTATATGGTCCTAATTGTTCTGTAGAAACTTATGCACTTTTGGATGAAGGCTCCTCCGTCACTATGATGGACAGTTCTTTGGTAAGGCAGCTTGGTTTAACCGGTCGTAAAAGTAATCTGAATTTGAGTTGGTATGGTGGTAAGTCGGCACAAGAACCAGCAGTAGCTGTTGATTTGCATATAAGTGGAGTGCCTAAGAAAAGAAAGTATGTTTTGAAAAACGTTTATGGAGTTGCTAATTTGAATTTGCCCAGTCAGAGTTTTAATGCGGAGTTGTTAAAAGATCGTGGTGTTCCTATAAGGTCCTATGAATGTGTGGCTCCCAAGATACTTATTGGTTTGGATCATTGTCATCTTGGATTGCCAGATGAGATAGTGCCTCTGGAGGATTCTGGTCCATATGCTGCCAATACACCCTTGGGATGGGTCGTTTTTGGAAATGTGAGAGGAGGTCGCCCTGGAACCCGAACTTGTTTGCTAACGACTCAAATGGAAAATTTGAATGATATGGTGGCAAACTATTTCGAAACGGAGAATTTTGGCGTGAAGGCTTTACCGGTCGTGGAGTCTAAGGATGATTTACGTGCTCGGGATATTTTGAAGAAGTCAACTAAGAGGCTTGCCGGAAGATTTGAATCCAGACTACTATGGTCCAGTGATGATGTAGTCCTGCCGGATAGCTATTCCATGGCCCTTAATCGCTTATATGGTTTGGAACGAAAAATTAAAAACAATCCCCAATTTGGTGAAGCCTATAAGAAAATTATGAATGAATATGTGGGTAAAAGGTATGTACGTAAATTGCCTTTTAATGAAATTGGTTCTGCTCATCCGAGGACGTGGTACTTGCCCCATTTTGGCGTTACCAACCCAAATAAGCCAGGAAAAATCCGTTTGGTGTTTGATGCTGCTGCAAAGGTGGAAAACGTCTCCTTGAACTCGAAATTATTGAAGGGCCCTCAAGAGTATAAGCCATTGCCAACAGTTTTATTTAATTTTAGAGTTGGTTTTGTTGCAGTGTGTGGCGACATAAAGGAGATGTTTCACCAAATTATTGTAGCCGAAGAAGATAGATCCTCCCAAAGGTTTTTGTGGCGCCAAGATGATAGTGGTCCACCCGTGGTTTATGAGATGCTTGTGATGACGTTTGGTGCCGCTTGTTCCCCGTGTATTGCCCACCATGTGAAGAAGACTAATGCGTTGGAATACAAATATCGCTATCCTAGAGCCGTCAAGTCAATTTTGGACCATCATTATGTCGATGATTTTGTTGACAGCTTTGAAGATTCATCGAAAGCTATAGAGGTCGCTCTACAAGTACGAGAAATTCATAAAGCTGCCGGTTTCGAAATGCACAATTTTACGTCAAACTCCGCTGATGTCGTCGTGGCTCTAGAAGGCAATCAAAATCGTCCAGTCAGTTTCTTAGGCAGTTTAAACGAATTGGAGACTAGAACCGAGAAGATACTTGGCATGTTCTGGGATCCTACAGATGATGCATTTAAGTTTATTTTGAAGTTCCATCGTGTAAATAATGATGTGATCGATGGTATAAGATGTCCTACAAAACGTGAGTTACTAAGTGTCGTGATGTCCGTTTTTGATCCAATTGGCTTTTTGTGCCACTTTATGATTACTGCCAAGTTATTATTGAGAGAGGTTTGGAGACATGGTACCCTTTGGGATGAGAAACTGCCAGAAACATTGCAAGCGATGTGGAACAGTTGGCGCCAAGAATTGAGAAACGTAATAAATGTTAAAATTCGAAGATTCTATTTTGGAAGTGGTTTGCCATTAAATTTGGAGTTGCACATTTTTGTCGATGCCAGTGAAGATGCTTTCGGTGCTGTAGCCTACTGGAGATATACAACTTCAGATGAAAGAATTGGTGTTTCTTTCATATCTGCAAAGACAAAATGTGCTCCGATGAAAGTTATAACCATTCCCCGATTAGAACTGCAAGCCGCCGTTTTGGGGACTCGTTTAATGTGTACCGTGATGAAGGAACACGAACTTAATATATCCCGACGAATTTGTTGGAGCGACTCTACAACTGTGATAAAGTGGATTGGCTCTAAAAGCCGAAGATATAAACCTTTTGTTGCCCACAGAATTTCAGAAATATTGGATTCTACACGCCCAGATGATTGGAGGTGGTTGCCTACCGACCTCAATGTTGCCGATGATACAACGAGAGTAAAAAATCAGGTTGACTTCTCAATGGGCACCCGCTGGTTCCAAGGTCCACAGTTTCTATATCAGCATGAATCTGATTGGCCAAAATTTGATTCTGAGTCACAAGATGTTGCGTGCGAAGAAGAACTGCGCCCTAAATTTGCTTTGTTGGTTAGTACAAATTTAGTTATTGATTTTAATCGTTTTTCTTCATTTCTCAGGCTTAAACGTACTATAGCTTGGGTTATGAGATTCATCAATGGCTGCAAGAAGAAATTCCGAAACAATGGTTTGAAATGCTTGATAACTGAAGAATTGAATAATGCTGAGGTCCTTTTATGCCATCTTTCGCAACAGGAGAGCTTTGCATATGAAATAGACGTCTTAAGATCTGGTGGTACTCTAAACAAAAACAATGATTTGTTTAAATTGTCGCCCTATATTGATGAAAATAAATTACTTCGTGTGAATGGGCGTATTGATGCTGCCAGCTGGTTGCCGTTGGATGCTAGACGCCCCATTATTTTGTCGCCCACTCATCATTTTACACAACTGCTTATTGCCAACGTCCACAATAAGATGAGACATCAAAACTTTGAGGCCACTATCGGTGAAATAAGAAAAAGATTCTGGGTTCCACGTCTGAGGAAGATCTTAAGAGAGACTACTTCAAAATGCAGTGTTTGTAAAATTCGCCGAGCCGTTCCAGTCCCTCCATTTATGGGACAGTTGCCAAATGATAGATTGACTCCATATGTGCGTCCATTTACTTATACTGGTGTGGATTATTTTGGCCCCATTAACATTACCATTGGTAGACGTCATGAAAAACGCTGGGTGGCTCTGTTTACTTGCCTAACAATCAGGGCTGTACATCTAGAAGTAGCGTTCGATCTGTCTACAAATGCATGTATTTTAGCTATACGAAATTTTATTAATCGTCGTGGTACCCCATTGAAGATGCGCAGTGACAATGGAAAAAACTTTATTGGTGCTAACCAGGAAGCTAAGCGGTTTGAAGAAGTCTTTGATGTTATTCGTATCCAAGATGAATTGTCCACGAAGGGAATTGATTGGGAGTTTAATTGTCCACACAATCCTTCGGCAGGGGGAATATGGGAGCGAATGGTCCAATGTATCAAAAAGGTTTTAAAAGTAACGGTTAAAGAAATCGCCCCGAAAGAGCACACCTTTATTAGTTTTTTGATTGAAGCCGAAAATATTGTGAATTCCCGCCCATTGACTCATTTGCCTGTCAGCCCTGATGATGAAGAGCCTTTAACGCCTAACCACTTCCTATTGGGATATGCAAATACAGCTCAAACCCCCAAGGTGACTGAAATTGAGAAGCCAGAGGTAACGAAAAAGCAGTGGCGAATTGCTCGCCAAATGAGAGATCATTTCTGGAAAAGATGGATCGTTGAGTATCTGCCTACACTTACAAGAAGGTCCAAGTGGTGTGAATACACAAAACCTGTTGCTCCTGGTGACTTGGTATTAATTTGTGATCCAGCTGTTACCCGACGAGAGTGGAAGAGAGGTCGAGTAATAACTGTGTTCGCTGGTAATGATGGTGTTGTTCGCCGAGCTGATGTCCAGACTAGCAGCGGTGTTCTAAGACGTCCAGTTTCGAAGCTAGCCGTTCTTGATTTGGAGTAGTGAATCGTGGTCGATTCACGGGGCCGGGGATGTCGCTGACGCTCATAATATTTTTGAAATATGTTCCCCTGTTTTTGTTTGAATTTCTTATTATTAATTATTATTGTTAAAGGGTCAACCTACTAATGTTCATTACTGTTGCTCATTTGTATGATCATTAGTTACATTTATTTATTGTTTATCTTTTGTTTCTATTTGTTTACGAACAAACCGCAGTCCCTTTTGTCCCTTTTTCTACTGCAGTATTTTCGTTGAATTTATGTATAAGGAAAAGAGCCGTTAAAAGAAGTAAACAAGTTAAATTTTGTAGGCTCAGTTAATACTTGATTTTAATATTTGAAATTAGTTTGTTGGGGACAAAGACTGCGGTAAGTCATTTAAACTTTATAATTTTAATTTGTAAGTAATTTTTGATTTTGTTATTTAGAAATAAACGCTCGCATTTGCGCACAATATTTTTTATTTAAATTTGTGTTTGGATTCTGTTAAATTCGCTGCCCCAACATTAGGCTCACGTCGCAGCCAGTGACAAGACATATGATGATGCTTTAAAAATGTAAAATTTGAACTCCAATCGTGAGTCTTTATAAAGTCTATATAAATTGAAGCTTTTATCGCGCGAGTGAGCTTTACGCTGATATCTTTAAAAAGTTAAATTTTCTTTTTAGAAATATTAGAGCTTTTATAAAGACATTTAAATTTTAATAAAAGAACTTTTTATAGTCTTATGTAAGCTAAACGACCTTTAACCTTAAGTACGAAACACAATTGGAACGAACGACTAATTTTTCGGAACGAATATTCGTCGTTAGAAATAGAACATATGGGTTTATATGAAAGTGCTCACAATAGATGCGTACGACGAAATTCGTCGTGCGTATCGAGTAGTGCGATAGGTTTATTTCTATTAAGTCTTTATAAAATAACACTTTAACTTAATAAAGTCTATATAAACGCAAGCTTTAATCGTGAGAGCTAGCTTTGCGCTGATTTCTTCATAAAGTCATAATTTTGGCTTTTAATGGAGATATCAGAGCTTTGATTTTAAAAATTCATACTAATATTCTAATCTTTGAAGTTAAAAATCTCATGTTAAAGCTGGGATTTATAAATTCGTATTAAACTAATATTAGAGCTTTATTTTTAGAGTTTATAAACTTTACATCTTTAGTCGTTAACTTTCATAAATTCTAAACTTAAATATAAAAGCTTTCAACGCAGGTCTTCTCTAATTTATATTAAAGCTTTTGTGGTAATTCTTAATTTAAATTAGAGCCTTAATTGTAAATTTTGATATTAGGTCGTAGATTTAAAAGCCATATTGGAACTCTAATTGTAAGATTATAAAAATTTACATATAAACTTTAGTACCTGGTAGACCGAGCCTTGCTCGGAGCTTTATGATAAGCATTTTAAGGAAAATTTTAAAGTTTTTATATATTTTATATTATAAAGTGCTAAAATAAATTTAGAGGAAAGACATTGTAGAAATATTCAGTTAATTTTGAATTATTTGATTTATTTTGTCCGACCAACACATAGTTTGCA
Source organism: Stomorhina lunata (assembly GCA_933228675.1). NCBI lineage: Eukaryota > Metazoa > Arthropoda > Insecta > Diptera > Rhiniidae > Stomorhina > Stomorhina lunata. The sequence goes on along the minus strand of OW121740.1, from coordinate 154,045,157 downwards.
TAGTTTACTGTTTAACTCATTTTGAATAATTTTGGAAATTATTCATATCAACAGAAACCTCTGTCGACTCATGCGCAACAACTTTGCTAAAGATTATAGTCTGATCAAATGCACAGTTTACGATTTAATTCATTTTGAGTAGTTTTCTGTGGCGCCACCTGTCGGACTTTGCTTATTCCAATTCATAAAACTTCTTCGGCTTATCCGTAACAACTTTGCTGAAGATTATAGCATGATTAAATGTACAGCATACGATTAAATTGACTTTGAGTAAATTTCAGTAGCGCCACCTGTCGAAATTTCTTCATACCAACTAAGAAACCTTCGTCGGCTCATGTCCAACAACTTTGCTAAAGATTGTAGCATGATTAAATGTACAGATTACGATTAAATTGACTTTGAGTAAGTTTCTGTAGCGCCACCTGTCGGAAATTATTCATACCAACTAAAAAGCCTTCGTCGGCTCATGCGCTACAACTTTGCTAAAGATCATAGCATGATCAAATGTACAGTTTACGATTTAATTAATTTTTAGTAATTTTCAGTGGCGCCATCTGTCGGAAATTAGTCTTATCAACTTTAAAACCTTCGCCGGGTTATCCGCAACATCTTCGCTAAAGAGCATAACACAATCAAATTCACAGTTTACTATTCTATAAAGAACATACATACAGACAAACATTCATTTGTTTAAAATAATACTAATTTTTCCCCCTTTTTATTCCCTAATTTCTAAAAGTTCCATATGTATATTTGGTACTTTTTTGGTGCCAATTGAATTCGGTACATTTTTTTAAAACGCATTTAACATAATGTATAATGTTCCTATTCATATTACTTTGGAGATGTTAAGTTATCATTTTATCCCTTTTTTACCCATTTTGGCTCCAAAATCAAAAAAGTACCAAATACGCGTTTCATGTTTTTTTACATCTATTGATTGCAGTACCAAGTTTCTTTCTATATTCTTTAGTTTAAAATATAAAAGGTGCCAAAAAAACTATTTTCAGCCTTTTTTACCCCCTATAGGACATAGTTTCAAAAAAGTACCAAACACCTGTCCGCTTATTTTCAAAGCTGTTTAAAACGTAATTTTAATTTTGTTTCTATACCTATTACTTTAGGAGAAATAGCGTTTTCGATTTTTTCCCCTTTTTACCCGTTTTTACCCTCTTAGAGGTAAAAGTTCCAAAAGTCCCTTCTTCTTCGACCTATACATCAAAAAAGATACCCACTGTCCAAATTTTATCAAAATCGTTAGAGCCGTTTTCGAGATAGCCATTCTATATATGTATATATATATATATATACAGTGTTGGAAAAAATAATAGGGACGACACATAATTTTCAGTTTTTCATAAATTTTTATTTACTGACTCATAAATAAAAAATAGTTTATGCATTAACAAAATGTATTTCAATTAAACAAACAAAAGGAAAAATAAATTTTGATTTATTCCGTGAATTAACAACAAAATATATTAATTCCAAAAAACGATCTGGAAAAAATAATAGGGACGATTAATTTTTTTTTTTAATTTTAAGTTTTAATTCATTACTTACCCTATCTTTTTAATGGTATATTAATATTTGGTAGATCCTCCCTTCATTTTAATTACCTCCTTGCATCTGTGTTCCATAGATCCAACAAGATTAGCACAGGTTTCCGGAGGTATGGAATACCACGCTTCTTGGACTTTTTGCCACAAGTCTTCTTTATTTTAACTTTTATATGGACCTATTTTATTTTTAAGAACCCCCCACAAGTGCTCAATGGGGTTTAGGTCCGGGGACTGGGAGGGCCAATCTAAAACACGCACGTTGTTCTCCTCAAACCATAATTTGACAATCCTAGAGGAGTGTTTCGGATCGTTATCCTGCATAAACTCCCAGACAAGTGGCATTTCCTCCTCGGCAAATGGAAGCATTTGATTCTTAAGGATATCTACATAATCTACAGCACACATTTTTTCTTTTATCCAAAAAATTGGACCGACGCCAGATGACGAAAAACAACCCCAAATTAGTATGGAACCTCCGCCATGTTTGACAGTCTTTTTTGTGTACCTGGAGTCAAATTCTTTATTTTTTGGTCTTCGTACAAACATTTTACCATCAGATCCAAACAAATTAATCTTGGTTTCATCCGACCACAGTACATTTTTCCAATTTTTCCGATGGAGATGTTGATTGGCGAACAATATCCGTCTTTTTATGTTTTTCGTACTTAATAAAGGCACTTTTCTTGGGCTTCGTCCCTTTAATCCAGCTTCTATAAGTCTATTCCTTATTGTACGACTTGTTACAGGTGCACATAAATCATTTTTGATTTCACTTGATGACTTAAAAGGATTTATTTTGGAAGTTCTCACTATAAGTTGGTCCAAGCGTGCTGAGGTTTTTCTTTTTCTTCCACGAGTTTCAAGTCTTTTTTTAAAGTGAACTGCATTAAAAACTTTGTTTCTAGAACACTTTAATATTTTTGCAATTTCACGTATACTTTTTCCATTTTTTCTTAGGCTTAGCATAAAATCTCTTTGAGATTGAGTAGTGTGAACACCTCGACCCATTTTTAAAGAATAAATTAAATAATTTGATTTCAAAAGTAAAATTAAATTACAAGAATTTATTTTTTACCGTTATATTTTATTATTTCTTTTCGTTTAAAGTACAAATATGAAGTTCAAGGTCGTGCATTTTTGTATAAAAGAAAAGTTAAGTACTACGTCCCTATTATTTTTTCCAGTCTTTTGCTTACCTTCTTATGCTTTCTTATTAATTTACTTCAATTTGTGAGGACAAACATTACAAGCAAAAGTGATAACAAAAAACCGTTAGACACTCTATCATTTTACAGTGCTCTTTTTTCATTTTATTAATTTATGTAAAACATAAAATGCAAAAAGTAATATTAAGATCTGCGTCCCTATTATTTTTTCCAACACTGTATATATATATATATATATATATATATATATATATATATATATATATATATATATATATATATATATATATATACAATTATTGCTCGTTTAAGAATATAAGATTTGTAAGTGTTTAAATGCCCACTTAAGCCTTTATCTAGATTAAGTCTGCTATAAAATAAATGTTTATATATATAAAAAAATTGTTTAAAATAATCATTAAATATTAAAAATGATAAACAAATTAATCTGCAATAAAATATAACATTAAAATAAAAATTAACTTTGTAATTTTATTAAGAAGAAAATCTCGTCAACATACAAGTAAGATGATGAAGAACTACATGATCGAATCCCAATACACTTGCAACATTTTTGCACCATCTTTCTGTAATAGCCCAAAGTATGTGGCATATGCAATTATGGAACTTGTAAAATTTTCTTGTATGTTTTCCAAAGAAGCAAAGAATGATGTTGATGACCAAAAATAGTTAACAAATGATGTTGCTACTAGTTTTATTATCTTTCGCTTTTTATTCACTTGTTCAGTATTTTCTGGAAATCATCGTTGAAAAAAGTTAAGAATGAAGATCCAAACCTAAGGTAGACACTTTTCTAAATTATGTATGTGTGTATGTATCTTTGCAACTTCTGCTTTTTTTCTATTAAATTTATCTTAAAAATATAAAAGCCTCATCAACTCGTCTAAAGTTTATTTAATACCTATATTAAATGCTAGAGCAACAAGATTTCTGTTTTCCGTTTTTGTTTTCTATCTTTTGTTATTATTTTGGACCATATTTTTTTGTGAATTTCAATAATTTTAGCTTCTGTTAGTTTTACTGGATCCAACCAGGATTTGATCTACTGATGTCTATTGGATGGGTTTTAGTTTGTTGTTTCAGTATTTCTCTTCTTTTTTTAGAATTTGAACAAAAACCATACATCTTAGATCAGAAACCTTTCGGCATTTGCGTAAATGTATAAAAGAAGGCAAAAAAATATATATATAACTTTCGGAAAAGAAATACAATATTGCAGCCGCATGTTTGAAAAGACCCAGTAGAAATTTGTCAATTAAAGCATTTTAAAATGGCAAATCGTAGCTTCAAAAGATTGAAATGTGTTCAATAATATAATTAAGCTTTTTTGTACACAAAAGCTGTCATAACTTGCTCAAGCTTTTCTAGTCGTATGTTTCTTTAAAATCGGATACAAATTCATTGTTTTCGTATATATTAAAATAAATTTATTATCTGTTAAAGCCTTTCTATGCAAAATGAGATCAATTGATAACCTAGGCTTAAAAGCTTAAGACAACTTGTTCCTAATGAACTAAATATTATTTGTTTTTGCAAACTGCCTACTGAAGCTTTTGACGCAAAAAGTGTTTTTAAAGTAGAATGCTAGCTTTGATCGTAGGCCTTGGTAAAGTTCTATTAAAGCTGTAATATAACCAGAAATTTCTAAAGCTCCTTTTGAGCTTTAAATATTAATAAAATCATATTAAAGTATTGTTCCTAGTTTATTGGAAAGTCTATTTTGAACATATTGAAGCTATTATCTAAAATATTTTTTAAGCCATATTAAAGCTTTCCTGTATAAAATAAGATTAACTGATAACCTAGGCTTAAAAGCTTAAGACAACTTGCTCCTAAAGAACTATTATTTGTTTTTGCAAATAGCCCACTGAAGCTTTTGACGCAAAAAGCATTTTAAAAGTAGAATGCTAGCTTTGGGCGTAGGTTTTTGTAAAGATCTATTAAAGCTGTAATATAACTAGATATCTTTAAAGCTATATTTGAGCTTTAAATATTAATAAAGTTGTACTAATGCTTTAGTTTATTGAAACATCCTTTTTGAACATTTGAGAGCTTTTATCTAAATATTTTTAAGCCATATTAAAGCTTTCATCTAAACCCAGCAAAACTTTTCATTACCAAATAATGAGTTAAACAGCAAAACTATTTAATACGAACTACTTACTCATTCACTGTTTAAGTCATTACATTAACATGGGGATGTCATTGGAGGCAAGTACTTACCAATTGCAGAAAAGTAATGAATTGGGAAAGCAATTGGAAAACAACAACAAAAACTTTTGTTGTTATTGTTTTATTTAAAAAAAACTTATTTTTGAACGAAATACAAATTTTTTTTGTATGCCCCCATGGGGGCTCGAACCCAGACCCCTACGACTGCTATGCGGAAACTTTTCCACTGAGCTACTTCATATGTTGAAAACTTAGCAGCTTATAATTAATATATACAATTTTTACTTTTAGATCCAAAATCATGTGAAAATAACTTTGTTTTCCCTGATTTTTTTGCTTTGTTGTAATTTTTGGAAAAATATTTCTATATGCTTTTTGTAAACGTTTAATAATAGTAAACAATAAAGAAGTTTTTTTTTAATTATTTTAAAACTTAAACAATTTAAATCTTCCTTTTTGTATAAGTTTTTATATAACATTGACTCTTACTTACTTTAATGGCCTATAGTTAAAACCTGATAAGGTCAAAGTTCGAGCATATTTTAGACTTCCGTGGACTTTGATCTTGTGCAAATATTCTACAATTTTATAGGCCAAGCTTTGAAAAATGTTTCCCTTCTTGGTATTTCCATTGAAGTTTCGGACGTCTCCTTCTAATATTAGTTGGTGGGACATTTTTATTTCAATTTTATCCTCTTTATAGTAATTGTTTTTTCCAAGAGTGGGTTACTAGCCTGTCGTCCTAACCCATTTTTATCGATCTTATGGAACAACTCTCGGTACATGTTAGCTCACTACATTAAGGGGTGTTAAACTAGTTCCCCGGGTGATAACACGAGGAGGTCAGTGTCCACAGTTGAGATAAAGGATGACCAAGATATGTCTGGGCTTACCAAGTTAAGACCAATCAGAACCGTGTTTGGTATCCAACATCCCCTACATAATCAAAATTGACTCATGATGGTAATTTTTCATTACCGTGTGTTAGTTTTCCAATTTTTTTTACAGAAGGTAATATTTAAGTTCTTAAAATTCAAAAATCATTTAAAAAGACTTTTTTTAATAAAAAAAAAAATAAAAAAAAAATTGTTGGTCTTGGTGGGATTCGAACCCGGGCCATTCAGTTCAAATTACCATTTTAATTACAAATAAGTACTTCTGTAATAACTTATTAGTTATTCGGAGTGTATGTTGTAGTCATTACAAGGTAACCAGTTACCAGAGTACTTGCTATTACCAAAGTTTTGCTGGGAAGTGTTTGTAGAATTTGAGCATTGTTCATAGGCCATTGAAAAGTATCATTTCATCATGATCGTAGATTTTTCTAAATTTCCATTTGAGATTTAGTCTTAGGGGTTAATTGAAACTTATATATCGTTGGTCTCATGTAGAAAGGCCCTAACTCAAACTTTCTTCGAATTTGATTTTTTTGTGATTCCAATAAATTTAACGCAAATACACCTTCTCACAAAAATTTAAGGCAATTTTATTAAAATTAGCTGTTATTATAGTAATTTTCTAAAAAGCCCTAACTTATTCCTAAAAATATATATATTTTAAAAGCTCTATCTATCTAAATTATGTGTCGTTGCATCAATAAATAATAAAAAACTTTTGAATCTTAAAGCTTTCGGTTATATGTATAATAATTTCGTATATCAAACTTTTGTCGACAACATTTTTCGGATAGAAAACATCCTATATTAATGTATTGCTATAGGTAACTTTTAATATCTAAAGCTTTTTACTAAAAGCATTTCACATTAAAACTCTCAATAAAAAACTGTCATTATTTAACTAAAGTTTTCTTATATAAAACTTTTGATATCGAAAAGTTTTTATAATAAGCTTTCGATATCGAAAAATTTCTTATATAAAACATTTTTCATTTTCTAAAAATTGTTTATATTAAAAATTATTATATAACGCCTTCCATCTCGAATGGATTCCTATAATAAACATTCCAAGATTTCTCATATAAAATTTTCCTATAAAAATGTCAATATCAAAGCTTCCTATAGGTAACTTTTGATAAAAAAAGCTGTTAACTAAAAACATTTCATATAGAAAGCTTTCCGAAAAAAAAGATTTTCTATATAAAAATTTCGATGTCGAAAGGTTTTCTATAATAAACTTTTGATATTGAAAGAATTTCTATAGAAAACTTTTGATATCAAAAGATATAAAACTTTTGTCGTCAAAATATTTCGGATTGAAAACCTTTTATATCAGCAGATTTCTCAAAGGTTACTTTTCACTAAAAACTTTCTACTAAAAACATTCCATATCAAGAGCTTTCCAATAAAAAATGCCAATATCTAAAGATTTCCTATATAAATCTTTCGACTTCGAAATGCTTTCTAATAATAAACTTTCGATTTTAAAGATTTTCTATAGAAAACTTTTGATATCTTTCAAACAACTTTAAATATCGGAAGATTTTATATAGAAAACATTAAAAGTCAAACTTTCAACATCGGAAGCTACAGAAAGTTTTTCTTTTTAGGAATGATTATATTGTTTTTTTTTTGTAAAGCTTTTTTGAACGGAAAAAGGCTCTTTTTCTTTCATGTTAAAGTCTTAGAGATAACATTTATATGGATAAGCTTTTGATTTTTTTTTTTTAACACACCTATTCAATTGTACAGGGTGGCCCAGAAAGACCGAAGTGGTGTGAATTCCTTATAACTTTTTTATTATAATTTTTTCAGTATTTTGTAAAGAAGACTTGGATAATTTATAATGGAGCAATACACAATTGAACAACGTGCCCAAATTGTTGAAATTTACTTTTCAAATCAACGGTCCATTGTGTTGACTCAGCGTGCATACCGTCGTCAATTTAATGTGCGGGTTGCACCCTCTCAGTCAACAATAAACCGTCTGGTTGCAAATTTTTCGAGAACAAGGAGCAGTAAGGAACCTTCCTGGTCCCGGCAGACACCGAACTGTCCACACGGCTGACAATATTCAAGTGGTACAGGAGAGTATTCGGGAGGATCCAGAAACATCAACCAGGAGACGTTCGTCACAACTGGGCCTCTCAAGAACGTCGCTGCAGCGAATTTTGCACACCATAGGATTGTTTCCATACAAAATTCAACTTGTCCAAGAATTGAAACCAACAGATTACCAGCAACGACTTGACTATGCAATTTATTTCCAGCAAAAAGCACAAGAGAATCCAAATTTTATTCATAACTTAATAATGAGTGACGAAGCCCATTTTCAATTAAATGGGTTCGTTAACAAGCAAAACTGTAGGATATGGGCTACGGAAAACCCGAGAGTACTTCATCAACGACAATTGCACCCAGTTAAGTGTACCGTTTGGTGCGGTGTTTCTTCAGAAAGGATCATTGGCCCATTTTTTTTTGAAAATGAACAAGGTGTCGCCATTTCCGTCAATGGTGATCGATATCGGGCCATGTTGCAAAATTTTGTAAGTCCAGCCGTGGAAAACCATCCGCAAATATGGTTCTAACAGGATGAAGCCACAGCGCACACTGCGAGGGCCACAATGACTCTTTTACGCAACATCTTTGGTGAAAGAATAATTTCTCGTAACAGCAATTTTAATTGGCCTCCGCGGTCCCCAGATTTAACCGCTCCAGACTGTTTTCTTTGGGGCTATTTAAAAGGAAAAGTTTATGTTAATAAGCCTAGGACTATTGAGGAGTTAAAAACCAGTATTCGAGAAGAAATTAACAACATACCACCGGAAGTTTTGCGAAAGGTCATGGAAAATGTGCGAAGCAGAATATGGCCACCACTTGCGGGATATCATTTTTAATAACTAATCCAAAAATATTCCCCATAAATTTAATGTATTTAAAAAAAAAAAATTAAAAAAATATCTCTTAAATAAAAAGTTATAAGCAATTCACACCACTTCGGTCTTTCTGGGCCACCCTGTATATAGAGAATATACAAGTTGGGTTACCTTCTTTGGAAAAGGTATAGCTTTAGCTTAGCTTAAAAAGAAAAGAATTACTATTGGTTTTCCATATGTTATAATGCATGACTGAAGTTGTTTCTCTACTAATCTCATTTTCCAAATGGGTCTTCAAAAACTAGAACATTTCCACATCAAATATCAGATGCAATATGTGTTGGATGAATAAAACAAAAGAGAGAACAACATAGAACAAAAAAAAAACTACAAAGACAGCAGCTGCAACAATGGACAACACCATTGCAGCGTCAACAATTGCATTTGATTCGCATGCGCCACTCTCCGCAACGCATTCTTCAATGGACTGGCATTTAAGACTCAAAGTAGACTTTTTCTTTCTTTCTTATACGTCTTAAGCAAAAAAAGAAGAAAATGCTGAAAAAACTGCAGCAGCAACAAAAACAGACATTTCATATTGAGTTCAATGCTGACGATGATGATGCATTGTGATGTTGTATGCAGCAAATAATCAAACAAACGAACGAACGAACGAACAACAACTACAGCAGCAGCAGAAGTAACAGTCGGTAGCTGAAATCTACGGGATGGATGGACGGATGAATGGATAGATGAACGGATGGATGTAAGTTTTTGTTCTTATTTTGTTGTTTTCTTTTATAATTTTTTCACATGTTGGTGCAAATTTGTTTTTTGCTATCGTTAGTTTTGGGGTAAATACAACAACTGCAGCAACAACAAAATAATTTTAAGTTGCATGTATAGAAGACAGTTTATATTTTTGTTGTACTTATAGAAATAATAAAAATTTAAACAAAAATAATTTCACAAAAAATAAGGAAAAAAACAACAAAACTTGCTCGGTTTGAAGGGATACTTACACGTATGATGATGTTTTTGTAGTTTGTTGGTTGTTGGCTGTTGATGATGATGATGATGATGGTGATGGTGAAGATGACGACTACGATGATGGTTGATTACATAGATGTACTGTACAAGTACATGGAGGTCACTGAACGTTCAATAAGTCCGTCCAACGGACCTTCCTCTTCTGACGTCCGTTCATCTGTTTGTTAGCTAGTCCGTCCATCCTTCCGTCCATTTATTTAGGCATCTAGTCGTAGGTTCGTCTGTCTGTCCTTTAATTTTTTGTTGTTGTTTTTATTACAAGCTGCAGTCAGTAGCTTTGAATTTAATGCACAAATTGCAGCTGCATTGGAACAACAACAATAGCAACAGCAACAAAACAACAGCGACAATAGAGCAAACATCAGCAGCTAAAACATTATTTTGAACGTGGTGGCGTCGTTTAAGTTTTTAATTTTTTTTCGACAGCATAATTGCAATGCATCATTCTGCTCCTCGTCATCATCATCATCATCATCAGCCACATTCACATCATCACAAACATCGGTAGCAACATCATACATGTATTAATAGTTTTATTTGTGTGTTGCATGCTAGACATCTCAGCATTTATATTTTCAAACATTTTTTTTCTATAATTTTTTTGGTTTGCATTAATTTAAGCTTTTTTTGAATAGTTTTTTTTTTTCGATTTCGTAAGTGCCTACCAATAAATGCTGTATTTTCGTTGATGTTGTTGACTTTCTTTGTTCATGGAAAGCAAAAAATATAAAAAAATATAAAATTACTTAGACATTTGCTGCTAGGAAAGATCATGTTGCATTTGATGTGGTCATTTTATTGTTATTCGAACATGACATTCATTAAATTCTTTTTTTCGAAAGATTCTTAAACTCTTTCCCCACACCATAATTTTTCAAAATTTGATATGTTTTCAAGAATTTCTTATAACTAAAAGAATGAAAAACATTTTGAAAATCTTAAGTTTCGCCAGTCACAAATCATCGAATGTTGACAAGAATAAAGAAGGTTGATTGTCAAAAACCTGACTCTGCTGTCAAAAAGTGTTTTTGCGTGAGAATGATTTGATCATGATGATTTGTGGAAAATACAAAAATGCAGCGAATTGGGAATTTTAAATGGAAAAAGTAAATTTGAAAAATTTAAATTGCTTTAAAGTATAGATAATTTTTTAAAAATTTATTTTTTTTATAGGAATTTTTTTAAAAATGTTTACTTTTCATAGGAAATTTTTTAAAAATTTCTAATTTTTATGGACATTTTTCAAAAATTTCTTATTTTTATAACAAATTTTTTAAAAATTTCTTATTTTAATGGAAAACTTGTGAAAAATTTTATATTTTTATAAGAAATTTTTTAAAAATTTCTTATTTTTACAAACAATTTTTCAAAAATTTCTTATTCTTAAGGAATACTCAAAAACTTTTAATTTTTGTAGGAAATTTTTCAAAAATTTCTTATTTTTAAAGGAAATTCTTTAAAAATTTTTAATTTTTTTACGAAATTTTAGAAAAATTTATTATTTGTATAAGAAAATTTCAAAATTATCTTATTTTTATAGAAAATTTTTAAAAAATTTCTTATTTTTATAGGAACATTTCCAAAATTTTCTTTTTTTATAGGAAATTTTTCTAAAATTTTTCTAAAATTTCTTATTTTTATAAGATGAAGGTTTCAAAAGTTTCCTATTTTTAAAGAAAATTTTTCAAAAATATCTTATTTATATTAAAATTTTTTAAAAAATTTCTTATTTATATCAGAAATTTTTCAAAAATTTCTTATTTGTATAGGAAATTTTTCAAAAATTTCTTATTTGTATAGGAAATTTTTCAAAAATTTCTTGTTTCTATAGTAAATTTTTCAAAATTTTTTTTATTTCTAAAAATTTCTTAGTTTTTTAAGAAATTTTTAAAAAATTTCATATTTTTTTTTTAATTTTTAGAAATTTGTTAATTTTTTTAAAAAAATTTTCAAAAAATTTTTATAATTATAGGACATTTTTCAAAAATTTCCTATTTTGATAGGAAATTTTTCAAAAATTTTCTTATTTTGATAGGAAATTATTAAAAAATTTCCTATTTTGATAGAAAATTTTTCAAAAATTTCCTATTTTGATAAGAAATTTCTCAATAATTTCCAATTTTTATAAGAAATTTTTCAACAATTTCCTATTTTTATAAGAAATTTTTCAAAAATTGTCTATATTTATAAGAAATAAAAAAAATTCTTATTTTTATAGGAAAAATTTCAAGAATTTCTTATTTTTAAAGGAAATTTTTTAAAAATTACTCTATTTTAACGAAAGTTTTTCAAAAATTGTAATTTTTATTGAAAGTTTCTAACTTTTCTTGGATATTTTTTAAAATTTTGTTATTTTTATAGGAAATTTTTCTAAAATTTCTTATTTTCATAGAAAATTTTTAAAAAATTTATTATTTTTAACGAAATTTTTTAAAAATTCCTTGTTTTCAAAATTTTAAAAAATTTTTTATTTTTATAAAAAAAAATGTATAATTTTTTTATTTTTATAAAAAAAATTTATAATTTTTTTTATTTTTATATTTTTATAGGAAATTTTCCAAAAATTTCATATTTTCATAAGAAATTTTTCAAAAATTTCTTATTTTCATAGGAAATTTTTCAAAAATTTCTTATTTTTATAAGAAATTTAAAAAAAAATTCTTATATTTTTGAGAAATTTTAAAAAAAATTATTATTAAAAATTTTTATTTTTTATTAGAAATTTTAAAAAATTCTTTATTTTTTTAAGTATTTTTTTTTTTAATTTCTTATTTTTATAAGAAAATTTTCAAAATTTTTCTTATTTTTCTAGCAACTTTTTCAATTATTTTTTTAATTTTTTTAATAAATTTTTTAAAAATTTCTTATTTTTATAGGAAATTTTTCAAAAACTTTTCATATTTTTATAGGAAAATTTCTTATTTTTATAGGAAACTTTTCATATTTTTATTGTAAAATTTCTTTTTTAATTGGAAATTTTTCAAAAATTTCTTATTTTTATTCATTTTTTTTTAAATTTCTAATTTTTATAAGAATTTTTTTCAACATTTGTTTGCTTTTATAAGAAATTTTTTAAAAATTTCGTGTTTTAATAAGACTTTTTTCATAAATTTATTAATTTTATAAGAGAAATTTTCAAAAGCTTATTATCTTACTAGCTAATTTTTCAAATTTTTTTTATTTTTATAGTAAATTTTTCAAAAATTTCTTATTTTTATTCATTTTTTTTTAAATTTCTAATTTTTATAAGAATTTTTTTCAACATTTGTTTGCTTTTATAAGAAATTTTTTAAAAATTTCGTGTTTTAATAAGACTTTTTTCATAAATTTATTAATTTTATAAGAGAAATTTTCAAAAGCTTATTATCTTACTAGCTAATTTTTCAAATTTTTTTTATTTTTATAGTAAATTTTTCAAAAATTTCTTATTTTTATTTTTATAGTAAATTTTTCAAAATTTTTTTATTTTTATAGGAAGTTTTTCAAAAACTTTTCATATTTTTATAGGAGAATTTCTTATTTTCATAGGAAATTTTTTAAAAAATTCTTATTTTTATAGGAAAAATTTCAAGAATTTCTTATTTTTAAAGGAAATTTTTTAAAAATTATTCTATTTTTAACGAATGTTTTTCAAAAATTGTAATTTTTATTGAAAGTTTCTAACTTTTATTGGATATTTTTTAAAATTTTGTTATTTTTATAGGAAATTTTTCTAAAATTTCTTATTTTCATAGAAAATTTTTAAAAAATTTATTATTTTTAACGAAATTTTTTAAAAATTCCTTGTTTTCAAAATTTTAAAAAATTTTTTATTTTTATAAAAAAAAATGTAAATTTTTTTTTATTTTTATAAAAAATATTTATAATTTTTTTTATTTTTATATTTTTATAGGAAATTTTCCAAAAATTTCATATTTTTATAAGAAATTTTCCAAAAATTTCATATTTTCATAGGAAATTTTTCAAAAATTTCTTATTTTCATAGGAAATTTTTCAAAAATTTCTTATTTTTATAAGAAATTTTAAAAAAAATTCTTATATTTCTGAGAAATTTAAAAAAAAATTCTTATATTTCTGAGAAATTTAAAAAAAAAATTATTATTAAAAATTTTTATTTTTTATTAGAAATTTAAACAATTTTTTTATTTTTATAATTAATTTTTTAAAATTTCTTATTTTTATGGGAAAATTTTCAAAATTTTTCTTATATTTCTAGCAACTTTTTCAATTATTTTTTTAATTTTTTTAATAAATTTTTTAAAAATTTCTTATTTTTATAGAAAATTTTTCAAAAACTTTTCATATTTTTATAGGAAAATTTCTTATTTTTATAGGAAACTTTTCATATTTTTATAGGAAAACTTCTTTTTTAATTGGAAATTTTTCAAAAATTTCTTATTTTTATTGATTTTTTTTTAAATTTCTAATTTTTATAAGAATTTTTTTCAACATTTGTTTGCTTTTATAAGAAATTTTTTAAAAATTTCGTATTTTAATAAGACTTTTTTCAAAAATTTATTAATTTTATAAGAAATTTTTAAAAAAAATTTTTATATTTATGAGAAATTTTCAAAAGCTTATTTATTATCTTACTAGCTAATTTTTCAAAATTTTTTTTATTTTTATAGTAAATTTTTCAAAAATTTCTTATTTTTATTTTTATAGTAAATTTTTCAAAATTTTTTTATTTTTATAGGAAGTTTTTCAAAAACTTTTCATATTTTTATAGGAGAATTTCTTATTTTCATAGGAAATTTTTTAAAAATTTCTTATTTTATTGATTTTTTTTAATTTCTAATTTTTAAAGAATTGTTTTAAAAATTTTTTTATTTTCATAAGAAATTTTTCAAAAATTTCTTATTTTTGTAGAAAATTTTTCAAAATTTTCTTATTTTTATAAGAATTTTTTTAAAATTTTTTTATTTTTATAAGAAATTTTTCAAAAATTTTTTGTTTTTATCAGATTTTTTTTTTAAATTTCGTATTTTGATAAGAAATTATTCAAAAATTTATTATTTTTATAAGAAATGTTTCGAAAATTTCTTACTTTTTTTGAAAAATTTCTTATTTTGATAAGAAATTTTTCAAAAATTTTCTTTATATTTAGGAAATATTTCAAAAATTTTCTTATTTTGATAGGAAAATTAAAATTTTTTTTTTTATTTTTATAGCAAATTTTTTCAAAAATTTCTTATTTTTATAAGAAATTTTTCAAAAATTTCTTATTTTTATAGGAAATTTTTTAAAAATTACTTATTTTTAGAGGAAATTGTTTAAAAATTACTTATTTTTATAGAAAATTTTTAAAAATTTCTTATTTTTATAGAACATTTTTAAAAAGATTCTTATTTTTATAGGAAATTTTTCAACAATTTCTGACTTTTGTAGGAATTTTTCAAAAATTTCTTATTTTTACAGGAAATTTTTAAAACATTTCTCATTTTTATAAGAAAATTTTCAAAAATTTTTACGATGTAGTCTTTTTTTTTTTTTTGAAATAGAATGAGACAAAAAAAATATCGTTGCACTAAAACAAACTTAATTTTCTCAAAAAAAAAAAAAAAATATCTGTTAAATTTGAAATAGAGTTTTAAAGCCTACCCATGTACTCGTATGAAAGATCATTTGCACTAACAAAAATAAATTGAATTTTCCCCCATTTTTTTAAATTTTCAAAAACTGAATTTTTAGTTTTAAAAATTTTAGAAGTAAAACTGAAGAGTACGAGAGGTATACACTCATACAACTAATTTGCCATTTTTTTATTCATTTGTAAAGATCATCATTATTATCATATTGTTGATTTTTTTTGTCTACTGTTGATCAGTTTTGTTCTGGTGGTAGTTTTGTTTTGAGTTTTTTTTGTTAAGATTCGTGTTTGTTGTAATTTGTGGTCCCATAGTATGAGCCTATTGAAAACGTAATAACAACAACAACAAACAATTTCATAAATGTCTGTTTTAATACCAGCACATCCAAATGTCCGTCCATCCATCCATTTACTCGTCCCTCTGTCTGTCCCGATTATTGTGGCAAATATTAAATGGCATATATTATTTTCGAGAGCGTGCCGGTGTAATGAGACAAATTAGTAAAAGTGATCTTCAAATTGATAGAGATACAAAAAAAGATTTTAGGTTATTGTAGGTCGATTATAAAATGTGTAACAAGTCCATAAAATTTACACATTACTTCAATTTTTTAGAGGAAATACTTAAAATTTGATTTGGATTTGAAGCATATAACATTCTATTCTTCTTCATATAGAGTAGGTGGTGATAATGTGGTATATAGTGCCGTATAGAAAGTTTTATCTCTCCTTTTCACTACCTTTCATCTATTTACTATCCGCCTTCATATATACTTTAAATACAAATTTATAGGCAGTATTTGACTGATTGTTTTTTTTTTTCTTTTAAAAATTAATAGGCTGCCAATGTGGTATAGTAACATTTTTCTTAAATTGATAACACAGTAAAACAGTGGTTGGTACACATGAGAAATGTTAACAGAATATGAAAAAAGGCATAAAATAAAGAAATACGTGTCTCGGCGTTTTGCTGTAGCACGTCAGAATTTTAAGAAAATCGATTTTAAAGATTCGAAGGACCGTGGAGGTTCACCTGTAACGTAATACTATTATAAAAAGTTCTATAAAAATAGCATGGGTGAACCGATTTAAATGCTTGAGCCAGTTTTGAAAAGGGAATTAAATGTGTACTCAAAAAAAAATTTGATTTTGTCGTACTGTGTATATGTGCCGCGAGTTCCCCGATAAGAACTATAAAACAAGCAAGAAAGTGCTATAGTCGGTCAAGCCCGACCATACGATACCCTTCACCACTAAGGTCAAAGGTGTTCTTTTTCCTGTATAAAGACAAATATTTGCTAAATTTTGCCATCATACAAACATATTCTCAAAACTTATACATTTAAGCTGTTTCCGTCATTTGGACTTCTATGAGAGCTAGGGTCAAATGTGGACCGATTATCTCGAAATTTGACAAATTGATTACGGTTGTTACAAAAATTATGTATGCAAAAAATAAACTTAAAATTAGCATTATCTTCGGATTAACGAGCGTTTTAGTGAATTTTTTCTCATTTAGTAGAGTTTGTATGGGAGCTATTGTCAAATGTGGACCGATTTCAACGAAATTTGCTACTGTGATTTAAGTTTATATAAGCACTATTTGATTTAAATTTCATGAAAAAAATTTGATTTTTGTGGCCAATATATCAATTACGGGAAGTGGGACCTATGGAAGTTACCATAAATAATGGACCCATTTTGACGAATTTCAATAGCCATTGTCCCATTATCAAAAACGTGATCTGTGCCAAATTTCATCAAATTATCTTTAGAATTGCGACCTGTAGTTTGATTACAATCTTTACATGGGGGTCCAGCCAGCCAGCCGGACGGACGCACATCGCTAAATCGACTCAGAAAGTGATTCTAAGCCTATTGGTTTACTAAAAGATGGGTCTAAGACGAATATTTCAATGCGTTACATACATCAGCACATACTTATAATACCCTTTCCACCTATGGTGGTGAAGGGTATAAATATGGCTTGGGATATCGCGGTACTAATCCACTCCCAGAAAAATATCTATTATGAAACAGCAAAAAGTAAGAATTAAAACGGCTCTCCCTAACATTGACGTTTATGGAAAACGAAAAAACTACCATGATTTAAGGATCAGCACCTGAAACATCCGAACCCTTTATAGAGGAGGTACTTTGATCCAGTTGATAGAATTCTCAAGGCATATAAGTGTGATGTGACTGCAGTCCAGGAGTTAAGGTGGAATGACCACGGCATCCCACAGTGGTATTTCTTCATACATTTTTCACTTATTTTTCTTCTCAATCTAAGCCGCAATTCTCAAACAGAATTTGATGCAATACGGCACACATCTATTGCTTGATCAAAAAAAAAACAGCTCTACTAATTTTGGTAGAAATCCGTCGACTCCTACGGGACTTACATTTAAATACAATTTGATTAAAAAGTTACGCCTAAACGACTGCAACACTTTATGCTTAAATTATGCGAAACAATTTATGTGTCTTTTTTCTTCTTGAAAACAATTGTTGATCCTTAATAAACAGACACTTCTCTATAGAATTTCATCATTAGACTTTTCAAAAGCGATGGTCAAAAAATGGCTTTTTTGCAGCAGAAATGCCCTAGGGCGTCGCAAGAGACCAGAAGGTGACCTGTATTACAGCTGCCATCAGAGTAGGCATGAATTTGGTTTCATGACCAGTAAAAGAATGCGAAATCTAGTCTCCAGGTTCACCATAATCAATGAAAGGATAGCATTAATACGAGTCAAAGCAAATTACTTCCATCTAAGCCTGATTTGTGCCAGAAGATAAAAGATGATGATATCAAAGAAGACTTTTGTGATTAACTTGGGAAAGTGTACCATAACTGCCCCAATCATGACGTCAAATTAATATTGTTTGATTTTATAACGCAAAAATTGGGTGACAAAGTTGCTTTGAGCCCACTGTTGGTAAATAAAGTTTCTACAACGCACAGTGGGATTTAAAAATATAATGGAAATAATTGTGTAGTTTTTAAACCGTTGGGCGGATTTTAACAAAATTTTATGTGGATATAGCAGAAGTGTTGGGTAGCTTAAGTTTTGAACCAAGAATTTCATTTCATTTTTCAAAGTCGAATATATTTTAAGCCGTAAGAGATATCATAGGCATATAGCGATGTTTTTTGTAGATTTTGACCTATATATTTGATATATAGTATGATCTTTTAAATTGGTTGGGAAATGAAAATTATATATCGTTTTAAGTGATTTATGTGTCCGAGGTGCCAAAATTTGGTTTGGCCGCCTGTGCGGCTCCAGTACAATATAGGCTTTCCTGGTTCAAAACTTAAATAAAAACATAAAATTTTGTTAAAATCCGCCTAACGGCTTAGGAGTTACAGAATCCTTGATATCCACAAAGCAACAAAAATTCAGATAGACCAAATTGTAGTTAACGGAAGGCACTGATCAGGTGTATTTTATGTATGTACAATTCGAGGAGCCGATATGGACTTCGATCATTACCTTGATGCAGCTAAAGTGAGAGCACGTCTGAGTGTGTCGCAGAACAAGCAGACAGATAAAACAAATACACTTTGATATCTATAAAAGGTCTTTTTCGAAATCCATTAATCTAATTTCTCAGCATTATTCGTAAAATTACCAACATTTATTTTCTTTCCCCCCTTAATTGAACCTTTACTGAATTAATTTTTGGGCCCCAAACTCGTGCCATTGTTTTACCACATTGTGCAAATTTGATAATTGTAAGATTTATATAGATCTTGCACTTTTAGGCCAGGTTCAAGTACACATTACCACACACTCATACACTCACAAAAATGAACATTAATGTGCTCGTAATTGCTCCCATACATTGCACTCCCTTTTGTTTTGATCTTGCACATTTTATCTTAAGATATTTTGACTTGTGGTAGGCCGGTTATTTGTCTGCTCTGTTTTTCGGGAATATACATAATGTATAAATTTTTTATTTGTATTTTTTTGGTTAAAAAACAAAAAATAAAAATAAATGAAAAAAAGTAAAAGAACAAAAAATTCAGAAAATAAAAACTTGTTTAATGTGAATTTATTGATGTCTCTTGCACACACTCGTTTTCGTTCGCAGAAGTAAAATTTATTTTATTGATGTTGAAAGTATTTTAGTTGCGTTTTTGTAAACGAGGGTAAAGTGAAAATTTGCTATAAAAACAGTTCTAGTTCAGTTCTAGTTAAGTTCTAGTTCAGTTCTAGTTCAGTTCAGTTCTAGTTCAGTTCTAGTTCAGTTCTAGTTCAGTTCTAGTTCAGTTCTAGTTCAGTTCTAGTTCAGTTCTAGTTCAGTTCTAGTTCAGTTCTAGTTCAGTTCTAGTTCAGTTCTAGTTCAGTTCTAGTTCAGTTCTAGTTCAGTTCTAGTTCAGTTCTAGTTCAGTTCTAGTTCAGTTCTAGTTCAGTTCTAGTTCAGTTCTAGTTCAGTTCTAGTTCAGTTCTAGTTCAGTTCTAGTTCAGTTCTAGTTCAGTTCTAGTTCAGTTCTAGTTCAGTTCTAGTTCAGTTCTAGTTCAGTTCTAGTTCAGTTCTAGTTCAGTTCTAGTTCAGTTCTAGTTCAGTTCTAGTTCAGTTCTAGTTCAGTTCTAGTTCAGTTCTAGTTCAGTTCTAGTTCAGTTCTAGTTCAGTTCTAGTTCAGTTCTAGTTCAGTTCTAGTTCAGTTCTAGTTCAGTTCTAGTTCAGTTCTAGTTCAGTTCTAGTTCAGTTCTAGTTCAGTTCTAGTTCAGTTCTAGTTCAGTTCTAGTTCAGTTCTAGTTCAGTTCTAGTTCAGTTCTAGTTCAGTTCTAGTTCAGTTCTAGTTCAGTTCTAGTTCAGTTCTAGTTCAGTTCTAGTTCAGTTCTAGTTCAGTTCTAGTTCAGTTCTAGTTCAGTTCTAGTTCAGTTCTAGTTCAGTTCTAGTTCAGTTCTAGTTCAGTTCTAGTTCAGTTCTAGTTCAGTTCTAGTTCAGTTCTAGTTCAGTTCTAGTTCAGTTCTAGTTCAGTTCTAGTTCAGTTCTAGTTCAGTTCTAGTTCAGTTCTAGTTCAGTTCTAGTTCAGTTCTAGTTCAGTTCTAGTTCAGTTCTAGTTCAGTTCTAGTTCAGTTCTAGTTCAGTTCTAGTTCAGTTCTAGTTCAGTTCTAGTTCAGTTCTAGTTCAGTTCTAGTTCAGTTCTAGTTCAGTTCTAGTTCAGTTCTAGTTCAGTTCTAGTTCAGTTCTAGTTCAGTTCTAGTTCAGTTCTAGTTCAGTTCTAGTTCAGTTCTAGTTCAGTTCTAGTTCAGTTCTAGTTCAGTTCTAGTTCAGTTCTAGTTCAGTTCTAGTTCAGTTCTAGTTCAGTTCTAGTTCAGTTCTAGTTCAGTTCTAGTTCAGTTCTAGTTCAGTTCTAGTTCAGTTCTAGTTCAGTTCTAGTTCAGTTCTAGTTCAGTTCTAGTTCAGTTCTAGTTCAGTTCTAGTTCAGTTCTAGTTCAGTTCTAGTTCAGTTCTAGTTCAGTTCTAGTTCAGTTCTAGTTCAGTTCTAGTTCAGTTCTAGTTCAGTTCTAGTTCAGTTCTAGTTCAGTTCTAGTTCAGTTCTAGTTCAGTTCTAGTTCAGTTCTAGTTCAGTTCTAGTTCAGTTCTAGTTCAGTTCTAGTTCAGTTCTAGTTCAGTTCTAGTTCAGTTCTAGTTCAGTTCTAGTTCAGTTCTAGTTCAGTTCTAGTTCAGTTCTAGTTCAGTTCTAGTTCAGTTCTAGTTCAGTTCTAGTTCAGTTCTAGTTCAGTTCTAGTTCAGTTCTAGTTCAGTTCTAGTTCAGTTCTAGTTCAGTTCTAGTTCAGTTCTAGTTCAGTTCTAGTTCAGTTCTAGTTCAGTTCTAGTTCAGTTCTAGTTCAGTTCTAGTTCAGTTCTAGTTCAGTTCTAGTTCAGTTCTAGTTCAGTTCTAGTTCAGTTCTAGTTCAGTTCTAGTTCAGTTCTAGTTCAGTTCTAGTTCAGTTCTAGTTCAGTTCTAGTTCAGTTCTAGTTCAGTTCTAGTTCAGTTCTAGTTCAGTTCTAGTTCAGTTCTAGTTCAGTTCTAGTTCAGTTCTAGTTCAGTTCTAGTTCAGTTCTAGTTCAGTTCTAGTTCAGTTCTAGTTCAGTTCTAGTTCAGTTCTAGTTCAGTTCTAGTTCAGTTCTAGTTCAGTTCTAGTTCAGTTCTAGTTCAGTTCTAGTTCAGTTCTAGTTCAGTTCTAGTTCAGTTCTAGTTCAGTTCTAGTTCAGTTCTAGTTCAGTTCTAGTTCAGTTCTAGTTCAGTTCTAGTTCAGTTCTAGTTCAGTTCTAGTTCAGTTCTAGTTCAGTTCTAGTTCAGTTCTAGTTCAGTTCTAGTTCAGTTCTAGTTCAGTTCTAGTTCAGTTCTAGTTCAGTTCTAGTTCAGTTCTAGTTCAGTTCTAGTTCAGTTCTAGTTCAGTTCTAGTTCAGTTCTAGTTCAGTTCTAGTTCAGTTCTAGTTCAGTTCTAGTTCAGTTCTAGTTCAGTTCTAGTTCAGTTCTAGTTCAGTTCTAGTTCAGTTCTAGTTCAGTTCTAGTTCAGTTCTAGTTCAGTTCTAGTTCAGTTCTAGTTCAGTTCTAGTTCAGTTCTAGTTCAGTTCTAGTTCAGTTCTAGTTCAGTTCTAGTTCAGTTCTAGTTCAGTTCTAGTTCAGTTCTAGTTCAGTTCTAGTTCAGTTCTAGTTCAGTTCTAGTTCAGTTCTAGTTCAGTTCTAGTTCAGTTCTAGTTCAGTTCTAGTTCAGTTCTAGTTCAGTTCTAGTTCAGTTCTAGTTCAGTTCTAGTTCAGTTCTAGTTCAGTTCTAGTTCAGTTCTAGTTCAGTTCTAGTTCAGTTCTAGTTCAGTTCTAGTTCAGTTCTAGTTCAGTTCTAGTTCAGTTCTAGTTCAGTTCTAGTTCAGTTCTAGTTCAGTTCTAGTTCAGTTCTAGTTCAGTTCTAGTTCAGTTCTAGTTCAGTTCTAGTTCAGTTCTAGTTCAGTTCTAGTTCAGTTCTAGTTCAGTTCTAGTTCAGTTCTAGTTCAGTTCTAGTTCAGTTCTAGTTCAGTTCTAGTTCAGTTCTAGTTCAGTTCTAGTTCAGTTCTAGTTCAGTTCTAGTTCAGTTCTAGTTCAGTTCTAGTTCAGTTCTAGTTCAGTTCTAGTTCAGTTCTAGTTCAGTTCTAGTTCAGTTCTAGTTCAGTTCTAGTTCAGTTCTAGTTCAGTTCTAGTTCAGTTCTAGTTCAGTTCTAGTTCAGTTCTAGTTCAGTTCTAGTTCAGTTCTAGTTCAGTTCTAGTTCAGTTCTAGTTCAGTTCTAGTTCAGTTCTAGTTCAGTTCTAGTTCAGTTCTAGTTCAGTTCTAGTTCAGTTCTAGTTCAGTTCTAGTTCAGTTCTAGTTCAGTTCTAGTTCAGTTCTAGTTCAGTTCTAGTTCAGTTCTAGTTCAGTTCTAGTTCAGTTCTAGTTCAGTTCTAGTTCAGTTCTAGTTCAGTTCTAGTTCAGTTCTAGTTCAGTTCTAGTTCAGTTCTAGTTCAGTTCTAGTTCAGTTCTAGTTCAGTTCTAGTTCAGTTCTAGTTCAGTTCTAGTTCAGTTCTAGTTCAGTTCTAGTTCAGTTCTAGTTCAGTTCTAGTTCAGTTCTAGTTCAGTTCTAGTTCAGTTCTAGTTCAGTTCTAGTTCAGTTCTAGTTCAGTTCTAGTTCAGTTCTAGTTCAGTTCTAGTTCAGTTCTAGTTCAGTTCTAGTTCAGTTCTAGTTCAGTTCTAGTTCAGTTCTAGTTCAGTTCTAGTTCAGTTCTAGTTCAGTTCTAGTTCAGTTCTAGTTCAGTTCTAGTTCAGTTCTAGTTCAGTTCTAGTTCAGTTCTAGTTCAGTTCTAGTTCAGTTCTAGTTCAGTTCTAGTTCAGTTCTAGTTCAGTTCTAGTTCAGTTCTAGTTCAGTTCTAGTTCAGTTCTAGTTCAGTTCTAGTTCAGTTCTAGTTCAGTTCTAGTTCAGTTCTAGTTCAGTTCTAGTTCAGTTCTAGTTCAGTTCTAGTTCAGTTCTAGTTCAGTTCTAGTTCAGTTCTAGTTCAGTTCTAGTTCAGTTCTAGTTCAGTTCTAGTTCAGTTCTAGTTCAGTTCTAGTTCAGTTCTAGTTCAGTTCTAGTTCAGTTCTAGTTCAGTTCTAGTTCAGTTCTAGTTCAGTTCTAGTTCAGTTCTAGTTCAGTTCTAGTTCAGTTCTAGTTCAGTTCTAGTTCAGTTCTAGTTCAGTTCTAGTTCAGTTCTAGTTCAGTTCTAGTTCAGTTCTAGTTCAGTTCTAGTTCAGTTCTAGTTCAGTTCTAGTTCAGTTCTAGTTCAGTTCTAGTTCAGTTCTAGTTCAGTTCTAGTTCAGTTCTAGTTCAGTTCTAGTTCAGTTCTAGTTCAGTTCTAGTTCAGTTCTAGTTCAGTTCTAGTTCAGTTCTAGTTCAGTTCTAGTTCAGTTCTAGTTCAGTTCTAGTTCAGTTCTAGTTCAGTTCTAGTTCAGTTCTAGTTCAGTTCTAGTTCAGTTCTAGTTCAGTTCTAGTTCAGTTCTAGTTCAGTTCTAGTTCAGTTCTAGTTCAGTTCTAGTTCAGTTCTAGTTCAGTTCTAGTTCAGTTCTAGTTCAGTTCTAGTTCAGTTCTAGTTCAGTTCTAGTTCAGTTCTAGTTCAGTTCTAGTTCAGTTCTAGTTCAGTTCTAGTTCAGTTCTAGTTCAGTTCTAGTTCAGTTCTAGTTCAGTTCTAGTTCAGTTCTAGTTCAGTTCTAGTTCAGTTCTAGTTCAGTTCTAGTTCAGTTCTAGTTCAGTTCTAGTTCAGTTCTAGTTCAGTTCTAGTTCAGTTCTAGTTCAGTTCTAGTTCAGTTCTAGTTCAGTTCTAGTTCAGTTCTAGTTCAGTTCTAGTTCAGTTCTAGTTCAGTTCTAGTTCAGTTCTAGTTCAGTTCTAGTTCAGTTCTAGTTCAGTTCTAGTTCAGTTCTAGTTCAGTTCTAGTTCAGTTCTAGTTCAGTTCTAGTTCAGTTCTAGTTCAGTTCTAGTTCAGTTCTAGTTCAGTTCTAGTTCAGTTCTAGTTCAGTTCTAGTTCAGTTCTAGTTCAGTTCTAGTTCAGTTCTAGTTCAGTTCTAGTTCAGTTCTAGTTCAGTTCTAGTTCAGTTCTAGTTCAGTTCTAGTTCAGTTCTAGTTCAGTTCTAGTTCAGTTCTAGTTCAGTTCTAGTTCAGTTCTAGTTCAGTTCTAGTTCAGTTCTAGTTCAGTTCTAGTTCAGTTCTAGTTCAGTTCTAGTTCAGTTCTAGTTCAGTTCTAGTTCAGTTCTAGTTCAGTTCTAGTTCAGTTCTAGTTCAGTTCTAGTTCAGTTCTAGTTCAGTTCTAGTTCAGTTCTAGTTCAGTTCTAGTTCAGTTCTAGTTCAGTTCTAGTTCAGTTCTAGTTCAGTTCTAGTTCAGTTCTAGTTCAGTTCTAGTTCAGTTCTAGTTCAGTTCTAGTTCAGTTCTAGTTCAGTTCTAGTTCAGTTCTAGTTCAGTTCTAGTTCAGTTCTAGTTCAGTTCTAGTTCAGTTCTAGTTCAGTTCTAGTTCAGTTCTAGTTCAGTTCTAGTTCAGTTCTAGTTCAGTTCTAGTTCAGTTCTAGTTCAGTTCTAGTTCAGTTCTAGTTCAGTTCTAGTTCAGTTCTAGTTCAGTTCTAGTTCAGTTCTAGTTCAGTTCTAGTTCAGTTCTAGTTCAGTTCTAGTTCAGTTCTAGTTCAGTTCTAGTTCAGTTCTAGTTCAGTTCTAGTTCAGTTCTAGTTCAGTTCTAGTTCAGTTCTAGTTCAGTTCTAGTTCAGTTCTAGTTCAGTTCTAGTTCAGTTCTAGTTCAGTTCTAGTTCAGTTCTAGTTCAGTTCTAGTTCAGTTCTAGTTCAGTTCTAGTTCAGTTCTAGTTCAGTTCTAGTTCAGTTCTAGTTCAGTTCTAGTTCAGTTCTAGTTCAGTTCTAGTTCAGTTCTAGTTCAGTTCTAGTTCAGTTCTAGTTCAGTTCTAGTTCAGTTCTAGTTCAGTTCTAGTTCAGTTCTAGTTCAGTTCTAGTTCAGTTCTAGTTCAGTTCTAGTTCAGTTCTAGTTCAGTTCTAGTTCAGTTCTAGTTCAGTTCTAGTTCAGTTCTAGTTCAGTTCTAGTTCAGTTCTAGTTCAGTTCTAGTTCAGTTCTAGTTCAGTTCTAGTTCAGTTCTAGTTCAGTTCTAGTTCAGTTCTAGTTCAGTTCTAGTTCAGTTCTAGTTCAGTTCTAGTTCAGTTCTAGTTCAGTTCTAGTTCAGTTCTAGTTCAGTTCTAGTTCAGTTCTAGTTCAGTTCTAGTTCAGTTCTAGTTCAGTTCTAGTTCAGTTCTAGTTCAGTTCTAGTTCAGTTCTAGTTCAGTTCTAGTTCAGTTCTAGTTCAGTTCTAGTTCAGTTCTAGTTCAGTTCTAGTTCAGTTCTAGTTCAGTTCTAGTTCAGTTCTAGTTCAGTTCTAGTTCAGTTCTAGTTCAGTTCTAGTTCAGTTCTAGTTCAGTTCTAGTTCAGTTCTAGTTCAGTTCTAGTTCAGTTCTAGTTCAGTCCTAGTTCGGTTGCACTTAATCCCTTTTTGTTAAGCTACTTATAAACCTTACTACCTTTTGAATGTATATATTAATGGATTGTCTGTCATTTATGTGCTTTTTTTTTGCTTAATATTTTTGGATGATTTTTATTTCTTGTTTTTCGGTTTTGGTGTGCGTTCATTTGAGTATATTTTTAGGCCCCCCTACAAAAAAGTGCATTTTCAGTTTCGATCAGTTTCAGTTATTTTCGGTTGAGTCTCTTTGTATTTATCGGTTGACTTTTTTGCTTTTGTTTTCTGTTGCTCTTTTGGAACTGCTAACAAATGCAGTTCAGTTTGGTATGAATTTTCAGTTGCGATTGTATGTGTGTGTGAATGTGTGCGAATGTTTGAATGATTTTTTTGTTTCGTTTTTTGGTTAAAAGGCCATAAATTTACTCCACTGCCATAATTTTGTGTGATTTTCATTATACCCATATTTATGCAGTTTCGCAAAGATTCTCCTCTTAACTCTTTGCTCGATTTTTTGGTGTCTGGCATGTATGTTTGTATATAAGTATGTTAGAGAGTAAGGTCTATCTATCTGGATATAGTTCGTCTGTCTTTGTGTCTTGTTTGGCTGGTTTGTTTATTTTTGGTATTTTTTCGTTGGTAATTTTGTTCATCCGTCTGTGTATTTGAGAGTATTTCTTTTTTTGTGGATTTATGAGTTTTTGTGTGTTAGTGTTTCGTTTTGGCTTTTAGTTCTTTTTACTTTTATTTCTTTTTGTTGGTGTTTTTCTTTATATTTTTTTTTTGGTTGATATTGAATTTTCGTTTCTCAAGGCCAAACGTTCGTTGAACTGCATGAGTTTGTGTTGAACGCGCCAAATTGTGTGTGTGTTTTTTTTTTTGTCAGTTTACGATTTTAATGTAATTTCATTCAAAATGTTTTCGTTTCGTTTTCGTTGCTGTGTTTTTTATTTCTGTTGTAATTGCCTCAATTTGTTTTAAATTGTGAAAGGAAATGCATTTCTTTGGCAATACGTAAAAATTTGTTTTAACACATGTTAAATGTTATGGATAATGTGAAGGGAATCTAAACAAATAATTGAGAATTTGAATATTGAGGATTGATATGAGATGAGTAACTTTATTAGTCATTTGTTGCGGATAAGAATGAAAGAAATATGTATGTACTTATGTACATATATTGCTCAATATACTTTTCGTTTTATGATGTTTTTCTCAATTTTGTCAAAACTTTACGTACTCGCAAAATAAGAAATTAAAGTATTTTTTAAAAAGATCCTACAAATTTCGGGCTTATTTGATTTTAATTGTATCGTTCTGTAATTTTTTGATAAGTTGTATTTTGGAAAAATTTTATATTATTAATACTGTCAAATATTATCAATCAACATTTATCAACCACCCTACTCTAGACATGTAAGCAATTGAATCGAAAAAATTCTGGTAAAGACAACATTTCCTGTTTCATTCTATGAAAATGAAGTACAAACTTATATATAATATGATTCGATCTAAGAAAAGAGGGGCCTTCCTTGCCCCTGGAATGATGAATGCGCTCGCTGATTGCCGTTCGACCATGGGGTTTTCGCTTGAAGTGATCTACTTATTTTTCATTACCAGGTATTACCCATATCAAATATAGTAAACTCGTTTCATGCGATGATAACGATGCGGCATTACTTAAATAATTCTAAACGGTTTTTTATGCAAAAGCTGAACATTTTGTTCAATTGTTCAAATACAATTACAAAAACAAAACCAAAGCTAGATACTATGGACCAATGGACTTCGAGTGGAAGGTGTGATGAATATGTCACAGAATATCAACCCTATAAGTGTGAAAATAATAGTAATGCTTTTTATTTACCTTCTATTACAAGAGCTTATTAGCATAGAAATAGTTATGCCATAGGCTATTTCTTTATTCTAATAGAATAAAACAAAAGACTTAAGACACATGCTTCATTTTAACTTATGTTAAAAGACGTATACTCAATTATAATTAATTTGCATATTAATCATACGTCAAAAATGTCGATTTTGTTTTAAAAAAGATCCAGATCTAATAACTTCTAAAAAAAATTTTAATATATTTCTAAGTGGTCTCCAAATTTGATGGAAACTTACAGAAAAAACCCATTTCGATGGCTGTTGGACGTAAAAATATATGAATGTCGAAATTAAAATGTCACGGTTTTTTTTGCGGATCAAGATATTATTCAGTTATATCGGATGCTTTATTGAATACAACACTTATTTATTGGCTTTAGCTTTAAAGCAAAAAGCTTAACTAACGCGTAAAGAAAATTGTATGGAACTCTATTGCAATGGAATGGGTTCTTGTGAAATCAGGGACGTTTTTCCTATATCCTGGTCCGATTTTAACCGTTTGATGTCGATTCTGATTTAACTAAAATTTTAAAATTTCACTAAAGACAAATTTTGATCAAATTTTACTAAAGAAAAGTCATGATCATACTTTTACTAACGACAAATTTTGATCAAAATTTTACAATAAACACAAAACAAAAAAAAAAAAAATTTGATAAAAATTTTACTATAGACAAATTTTGATAAAAATTTTACTAAAGCCAACTTTTGATCAAAATTTTTCTAAAGACAATTTTCGATCAAAATTTTACTAAAGAAAATTTTAAACAAAATTCTACTAAAGACAAATTTTGAACAAATTTCTACTATAGACAAATGTTGATCCAAATTTTATTAAAGGAAAATTTTGATCAACATTTTACTAAAGACACATTTTGGTCAAAAAACAGACAATTTATGATAAAATTTTACTAAATAAAAATTTTGATTAAAATTTAACTAAGGACAAATTTTGATAAAAATTTTACTAAAGACAAATTTTAATAAAAATTTTCCTAAAGACAACTTTTGATCAAAATTTAACTAAAGACAGATTTTGATCAAAATTTTACTAAATACAATATTTTGATCAAAATTTTACTAAAGACAAATTTTGATCAAAATTTTACTAAGGACAAATTTTGATCAAAATATTACTAAAGACAAATTTTAACCAAATTTTGACCAAATTTTACTCAAGGCAAATTTTGATCAAAATATTACTAAAGGCAATTTTTGAAAAAATTTTACTCAAGAAAAATTTTGGTCAAAATTTTACTAAAGAAAAATTTTGATCAAAATTTTACTAAAGAAAAATTTTTACTAAAGAAAAATTTTTACTAAAATTTTTACTAAAGATAAATTTTTATTTAAATTTTACTAAAGAAAAATTTTGATTAAAACTTTACTAAAGAAAAATTTTGATCAAAACTTTACTAAAGAAAAATTTTGATCAAAATTTTACTAAATAAAAATTTTGATCAAAATTTTACTAAAGAAATATTTTGATCAAAATTTTAATAAAGAAAAATGTTGTTGAAAATTTTACTAAAGAAAAATGTTGATCAAAATTTTTATTAAAATTTTTACTAAAGAAAAATTTTTATTAAAATTTTTACTAAAGAAAAATTTTTATTAAAATTTTTACTAAAGAAAAATTTTTATTTAAATTTTACTAAGGAAAAATTTTGATTAAAACTTTAAAATTTTGATCAAAATTTTACTAAAGAGAAATGTTGATCAAAATTTTACTAAAGAAAAATGTTGATCAAAATTTTACTAAAGAAAAGTTTTGATCAACATTTTACTAAAGACAGATTTTAATCAAAATTTTTCCAAAGACGACTTTTTATCAAAATTTTACTTGAGACAAATTTTGATCAAAATTTTACTAAAGACAAATTTTGATCAAATTTAACTAAAGACAAATTTTGATTAAAATTTTACTTAAAAAAATTGTTACCAAAATTTTACTCAAAACAAATTTTAATCAAAAATTTACTAAAGACAAATTGTGATCAAAATTTTAATACAAAAAATTGTGATCAAAATTTTACTATAGAAAAATTTTGATCAAAATTTTACTACTACAGAATTTTGATCAAAATTTTACTAAAAACAAATTTTGATCAAAATTATACTAAAGACAAATTTTGAACAAAATTCTACTTAAGACAAATATTGAACAAAATTCTACTAAAGACCAATTTTAATCAAAATTTTACATTAAAAAATATTTGACCAAAATTTTACTTAAAACTAATTTGGATCAATATTTTACTAAAAACAAATTGTGGTCAAAATTATACTAAAGACAAATTTTGGTCAAAATCTTACCAAAGACATATTTTGATCAAAATTTTTTCTAAAGACAAATTTTGATTTAAATTTTTCTATAGAGAAATTTTGATCAAAATTCTTTTAATGACAAATTTTGATCAAAGCAAGTGTTTCTATTAAAAAAAGTTTTTTTTACTTTGAAAACGAGTCGGAAGTTTTCGTATTGAAATGAATTAAACGCATAAAATAAAATTTGAATATACATTAGCCAGTGTCTACTTACTTAAGTCCAATATCTAAACTCAAACCATAAACATTTTCAAGTGCTCAATACTTCCTCTAGTCGGTTTTTTAAACAAATATTTGAAGTCATTGTGACATCTTTAGGCAAAAATCAAAACCCTTTGGACTTTATCAACAAATCTTCAGTTTAACATAAATCTTCAATTGTGTCTTGTATTTTTTTCCCTCAATTTCTAGCATTCATAAATTTTCACAACTATTTTACATTAACTTGCGCTTTTTAACAAAAATTTTAATTCAATTTTATTTTAATTTAAATTCAAATTCCAATTGACAATCAACAAACAATCGTCAATGACGAAGATTCTTCCCTCCTGCAGCAAGTGTACGAGTATGTAGCAACATTAACTTAACTTGAGACGACTCATGGCGAATTTGATAAATGCTCCGCTGTGTCTGAGCTGGACAATAATAAGCAGCAACAACAGCAACAACAGCAACATCAACCATAAAACTTTAAAAAGTGGCCAGAAATAAATGCAAGGAATATTTCTGCATTAATGTTCATTTTAATCACCTAAAGTGCTCGTTGAATACTAAATAAACATAAACAATTTCTAAAACGCTTTTAAGGCACAAATCAACGAACGAACGAACAAACGAACAGAACAGACAAATTGAAACGAAACAGAGTGAAATGTTCTTTAGCTTAAAAGGCTAAAAAGGATTCTTAAAAAAGAAACCGCCAATTTATGGGTGCTTAGAAACTTAAACGTGATTTAACAACTTAAATGCAAAGGCAACAATAGCAGCAACAAACAATCACAACAACAACAACGACAGCAACTTTGTTTAAGAGCTTTAACTAAACACCAACTCCACCAACAACATCAACGCAGCCATCATCAATGACATTTCCTTTTGTCAGTGTCAAATGATGTCAAATTATGACTTTTTTAAGCAAATATTCTGCTTTTCTGGTATTATGCAATTTTCATTTTCTACCTTGATCATCCATCACCAGCTACGATAGCTAAAGGAAAGTGTTGGCATATTTGGTTCTTCAATGGGTAGAACACCAAGTCATCGCTATGCTTTCAAATAAAACAATGTGTGTGCTATGTATCAATAAAGAGTGCTCTAAATAAAATTTGTAGTTGGATTTTCTTAAATAAAAATCAAACCTTTTAATATAAAAACTCTACAAAATACGCAAATATAATGACATATTATACAAAATCATTTAGCATTAAAATGTTTACTTAGTACTCGGGTTTTGCAAAATTATCGACTTTTTTCGGAAACTCTCCCATTAAAGATTTTACAGTTGCTTCTGATACCTTTTTGGAGCATGTGTTCCACCTGCGCTTAAAATCGGACATGTTCTTGGAAATCTTTCCTGTGTTCTTCAATTCCTTTTTTACCAGAGCCCAATACCTTTCCACAGGCCGAAGTTCTGGACAGTTGGATGGATTTGCCTCTCGTGGTACAAAAATGACATTATTCTTTGAGTACCACTCAAGTGCCTTTTTTCCATAATGGCATGATGCCAAATCGGGCCAAAAAATGTAGTCACTCTGTGCTCTCTTAAAAAGGGTAACAGCCGTTTTTGTAGGCACTCCTTTATATAAATTTCTGTGTTTATTGTGCCAGATGCCACAAATACTTTACTTCTTTTGCCACAACTGCAAATAGCTTGCCACACGATAAACTTCTTAGGGAATTTTGTTTGTTTTTTTGTGCGAAACTCTTGCCGAACATTGCCCCGTTTATCAGCAACATAAAAATCTTGACCAGGAAGTGGACGATGTATTTTTTTAAAAAATCAGACTTCAATTTTTTCCCTCGTTTTTTTGCTTCTAAGTTCTTTATAGCATCGCGATCTGGAACCTTTTGGATTTTGTATGTCTTCAGTCCAGCATAAGCTTTGACTCTATGTGCAAAATTCGTGGAAAATTTCACCGTACAAGCTGCTTTTCTTAAAGAAGTGTTAGGCGCTCTTCGAAAGAGTCGCTCGACTTCTTTTGCCTTACCAATATCTGTAGGACCTTTTTTTCTCCCTGATCCAGGTTTTCTTTCAATGCTCAGGTTTTCCTTATACCGTCTGATGGCATTAGAAACCGTTCGAGGGTCAACTTTCAAGTTTTTAGCTATTTTTTTAAAAGTCCATGACGGATTTTTTTGAAAAGTTTTAATTATATTTTCACGAACTTTTTTTTTCGCAGTCCATTTTGATTGAAATAACTATTGAACATTAATAATTTCTAAAATAATAGTATCTGACATATCTATAGAAACTAACTTGATCAAAAAATAAATTATTTCTTGCACTATGGATAAATTTTGTCTAAAATAGTAAATGCATATTTTTTTTAGAACACTCTTTATTAGTATTATTAGAATTAGTATTAGTATTAATATCACCATACATACCATGCATTTAAAATGCTTATGCAGAATATTCAATGTTGTATATATAATATTGTAGGGTTCTCTGTTTAGTCTCCTATACCATACCCTACCTCTGCCACATGTCTATTAACGCATGACCATATGCAAATGAAATCCTTAAATATAGCAAAAACTTTACTTATGCAATAGAATTACAGGAATTAAAAAAAGTATTTTTAAAAATTTTTCAAGTAGATTTCCTAGTATTTTATGGAGATTAAATTAATGATGAGTTCACTGACACGTTTTCTATACAACCCGCCTGACCAAAGCGTACGCCAACCAAATCGTCTTCAGATTTCGCTCGTAGATTTTTCTCAGATCTCGAATGTGTTTAGTTTGCAGCAATAAATACTTCTAATAGCAGGTCGTGGGATCGATGACTTACAGCCTGTTAACAAAACTGTCATACGTTAGAAGGCAATTAACGATTAAGCTTTAAATTGAGTTCATTTTATTTTTTTGTTGGGAAGTAAAAGCCATGATAAAAGAAATTACTAAGGTATAACCGTTCTCTCTTTTGTCAGCCATATTAACTTTCTTACGTTTGATCGAATTATTATTTTCTTTTCTCAAATTATGCTACCATACTACTTTTGAAAATCCCAGTTTCTGTTTGCTATTGTACTATAAACACAATCACGACTGCAGGCTACGGGCTACAACCTGTTAAAATTAGAATACATTCATTCAAATAGAAATCAGTTTTTTAAGCGTCGACATAGCCACACTACTACCGACTACCGTTGTAGACAGCGTTACCGCTGACAAATTTGAAAAAGTCGCAAAAAAAGTTGCTTTTTAAAAAAAAAGTCGCACAAAAAGTCGCGCTCAACAAAAAAAAGTCGCACATTTTTTTTATAACATTTTTTCTTAAAGAATAAACAAAAAACCATAAAACAATTCGTACTTGAAAAGATATTATATATAGGCAGAA
The DNA here is from genome assembly GCA_933228675.1 of Stomorhina lunata. NCBI lineage: Eukaryota > Metazoa > Arthropoda > Insecta > Diptera > Rhiniidae > Stomorhina > Stomorhina lunata. The sequence continues at coordinate 154,011,576 of OW121740.1, read as the reverse complement.
ATCAAACAGTTTTAATTCCTAAGAAACCGACTTTCAACTCGAATAATTTTTGTACTCTTAGGTGTACGGAAAATCTAATTATAGATTTGTACTCCTAAGACTTCAGGTAAATTGAACACAAAATTTTAGTAGCGCAAGTTTGCACTTCTTAAGTGTAAATGACGAAACGAAAATTTAAATATCTTAAAATTTAACACCTAAAACCAAAAGCGCCAGAAAAATATTTTTTTGCTAAAATTTTATGAAGATTTTAAAAATCGTGCAAAAAAGTATGTATTGCTTTTAATGGTTTTAGATAACAAACTGAGACCAAATCATATAAAAGGTATGAAAAAGATGTCATTTATAACCGATTTGCATTAAAAGTTTGCCAAAAATACCTTTATAAGCTGAGACCGCAAAGGCTTTATCTAAAAACATTTTACTGAAGCACATCGCGAATTGAGCACAAAATTGGTCAGGAATGGTGTTAAAAACTTTCATACATCTTCGAAGAGCATGAGGGTTGTTGGGAAACTTCATCATCTTCTGACTCTGAACTTGATTGTATTTTAAGTGGTGTTTCACCTGCTTAGTTTCATTAATACTCTTTCTTTTTGCTCGAACTATAAATGTAAAATATTAATGAAATAATGACAAACGAACAAAACCAATATTTTTGTACGTAACTATGCGGGAGTTGTCGAGATATCGGCTCTGCCGCTAAAATTTATTTGTTTTAGTTTTTTATTGTACAAAAAGATTTTTCAAAGTGATGGTATTTATACTTAAGTTAAATTTAAGGGAATTTTAGTTGAGATATTGAATATGGGCTAAAAATAAAAATTTTAAATAATTTTGTAAAAAGGTGTCAAAAGTCGCACACAATTAAAAAAGTAGCAAAAAAGGGCCATGGAAGAAAAGTCGCAAATTGCGACTTTAGTCGCATAACGGTAACGCTGGTTGTAGATATAGACAAAAAAATATATACATTTTATATATAATATAAAAATGTGTATTTAATAAATAAAATTTTACTTCTATTGAGTTAGAGTTATATAAATATTATTTATATAACTCTAACTCAATAGAAGTAAAATTTTGCGCTGTCATAACTAACACGTTACATATGCTAGAGCTACGTAGTTTATGTTATATAAAAGCCCAGTATATCCTGTATAAAATTCATTATATAAAAGACCATACTTATATCTATATTATTTTAAGATATGCTCATTTTTATAAACAAAGTCGGTTGTAAAAATAAGTTTTGAGTATATGAGCTCTTAATCTTTATAAATCAGAAGAATGTATAATATATCATTTGAATGATACTTTCAGTAGCTTTTGTTTGATATACCAGTTTATATCGGATATAAACTTCTAAAGTTATGCCGTATAATTTTTGAAATTTAAAAAGCCCATAATTCTCATATTATAAAAGATCACACCAAAATCTATCTATAAGAACATATTTGAAGATACGTTTTTTAAATAAAATTTTGGTGAAAATAAAATTTTCAATCCCAAAAAGAAGCTGAATAAACTGTAACATAAATTATAAAAAAATATGTTACACAAAAATACTTTAAATATATTATGACAAAATTGAATTGTCTCAAGTCTTTTTTTTTTCCTTTTGCAGGATCCGCTAAACTTTATAAAATAAGTTTTAATGAAATGTTTACAACACTTTACACATTATACGTTCAAAATTTCCTGATAATAATATTCCCATTTCTCACATGTGGCAACGACTTTTATAATTGTTTACAAAAAACAAATTTCAAATATTTCGCATTTACTTCAAAAATTTTTTTTGTAAGAGAGAACCATGATACAAGTACAAGGTAGTTCCAATAGTCTTACTAAATTTTTAATAAGGATTTTTGAAGTTTCATTTTTATATTTACATTTGAAAAAATATTGCCACACAGTTTTGAATGTCGAACGGCATCAAATTTGCATATCATTATAAACACATTTTTAACCTTGTAATTGTTATAATGGTTGTCTAGGAGTATTCCTCTATAATCCATTCTCTCTTAAATTCAATATTTAATATTTTTTTTTGATATTTATTAATATGCTTCAAAAATATTCAATATTTACAAAATTGAAAACAAATCCAAACATATATGGTAGCTTTATTTTTTCACAAATGTCATAATCCTTATATATGTCAGATAGTGATTTTTAAATTTAAAAGTGACAATGGAACTACCGTGTACATATATCTTGGAGAGAACGGTTATAAAGAGTGCTCTAAATAAAATTTGTAGTTGGATTTTCTTAAATAAAAATCAAACCTTTTAATATAAAAACTCTACAAAATACGCAAATATAATGACATATTATACAAAATCATTTAGCATTAAAATGTTTACTTAGTACTTAGATTTTACAGTTGCTTCTGATACCTTTTTGGAGCATGTGTTCCACCTGCGCTTAAAATCGGACATGTTCTTGGAAATCTTTCCTGTGTTCTTCAATTCCTTTTTTACCAGAGCCCAATACCTTTCCACAGGCCGAAGTTCTGGACAGTTGGATGGATTTGCCTCTCGTGGTACAAAAATGACATTATTCTTTGAGTACCACTCAAGTGCCTTTTTTCCGTAATGGCATGATGCCAAATCGGGCCAAAAAAATGTAGTCACTCTGTGCTCTCTTAAAAAGGGTAACAGCCGTTTTTGTAGGCACTCCTTAATATAAATTTCTGTGTTTATTGTGTCAGATGCCACAAATACTTTACTTCTTTTGCCACAACTGCAAATAGCTTGCCACACGAGAAACTTCTTAGGGAATTTTGTTTGTTTTTTTGTGCGAAACTCTTGCCGAACATTGCCCCGTTTATCAGCAACATAAAAATCTTGACCAGGAAGTTGAGAAAAGTCTGTTAGTACGTATGTTTCATCATCCATCACACAACAGGTGTATTTTTTTATAAAATCAGACTTCAATTTTTTCGCTCGTTTTTTTGCTTCTAAGTTCTTTATACCATTGCGATCTGGAACCTTTTGGACTTTGTATGTCTTCAGTCCAGCATAAGCTTTGACTCTATGTGCAAAATTCGTAGAACATTTCACCGTACGAGCTGCTTTTCTTAAAGAAGTGTTAGGCGCTCTTCGAAAGAGTCGCTCGACTTTTTTTGCCTTACCAATATTTGTAGGACCTTTTTTCCTCCCTGATCCAGGTTTTCTTTCAATGCTCAGGTTTTCCTTATACCGTCTGATGGCATTAGAAACCGTTCGAGGGTCAACTTTCAAATTTTTAGCTATTTTTTTAAAAGTCCATGACGGATTTTTTTAAAAAGTTTTAATTATATTTTCACGAACTTTGTTTTCGCAGTCCTTGAAATAACTATTGAAAATTAATAATTTCTAAAATAATGGTATCTGACATATCTATAGAAACTAACTTGATCAAAAAATAAATTATTTCTTGCACTATGGATAAATTTTGTCTAAAATAGTAAATGCATATTTTTTTTAAAACACTCTTTACCTTACAATTTTTTTGCCATGGTAAAAGCTTCGTAATGAAATATCAAATAATAGTATTGCCATGAAATATTTAATTACTTTTATGAAAGCTTTTCCTGTAAAACGTAAGACTTTTGTAAAATGATGTTAACCCTAAAATTAAATAAAATCAAAAATAAATAAAAACAAAAAATAAAAAAAAAAATTAATTTTTTTTTTTTTAAATTAAATTAAACATTTTTTCAATGATGTTTTGGTTATGAGAAAGACAAGTATTAAGAGAAATGTTTGGGTTTCAGGAACAAGTTCCCTGATTTCGACAGACCGGATTCCAAAGTAACAAGAAACGATAGAACATTGTGACACTCCAGTGGCATAGCGACGAGCACGTTCACCCTTTCCTACACTCGGTCGAGTAGCTCTTACAAAGACCCCATTCTGAGACATGTATTGCGTAAGAAGATTTGAGTTTGGGAACGAGTTCCATAATTTCGTTAGGGCACATTCCAAAGTAAAAACGATAGAAAAATGTGACACTCCAGGGGTTCAATAGAGTTGGATACCAGCTGTCATCAATGAGCACTTTCGCCCTCTCTTGCACTCTTACATAGACCCTATTTCGAAACATGTATTGCATATCGGTTGTATTGTTACTACTTTGGAATGTTCGTTCTCGACACATGAACTTTCATATGCAATACATGTCTATCTGTTAGAGCTCATCTTTACGTAGGCGATTGACCAGTAGACAAACGATAATCTACAGATAGACGCTAGCCGTACAGTTCGTATGTAGAATTTGCTTCCCGCAGAAGTTTTTCCAACTAGTTGTAATATAGGGAAGTTTAAATTAAATGTCCACAATCACTACCTATTCCCCCTCCCACAACCTTTTCCTAGTTTCAACACAATGCAATGTATTGTGTTCAGGTCCTAAACAAAAAAAATTTAATTAACCGTTTTTTTTTGTTTCCCAGGCGATTAGAATTTTTTAATTGCCTGATTTGACATTTACTTTCGTCTATACACTTCACTTACGAACCATAGTATAGCATAGTATGCCGACTCTCAAAAGCACGTACTTTGACATCTGTCATAGTACGAGTTTTTAAAGTTGTATTAGTAAAAAAGCTTAAAATCAGAGTTGTATTTTAAGAAATAGTATTAGTGTATACTAATATATCCACCACACACTAAATATACATAGTTGCATTGTGTTATTAATTTTGATTATTTTTTCTCCACCAAATACATTAAAAATACAACTCTGGTTCAAATTATAGAATAATACACCACAAAAAATAAATTCAACCCACCAATGTCAATAAAAAATAAAAACAAAGATATAATACATGTTTTATTTTTGTTTTGTAAAAAAAGTTTTAATTATATTTTTGCTTCATCACAAAAATTCGATGCTATCGATGTCTCAATGACCCGGAATCCAACACTGTTTAATCCGAAAGTAGGGATTTGCTTCCATATGGCAAAAATTTCTGCCCGGAAGACACTGCAATCGTCAGCATGTCTGTAAAAATCCTTGATGTTTTGCCCCTTCAGAAAACAATCGATCCAGTGCAAACGCCATTTAAGAATCATCTGTGAAGATCGAGTTGCTTTAAAAAGCGATGTACGACCCTTTCAGCCGGTTCTATTATGAATTACGACCTCCGGTACCGACAGACAGACGGACATTGCTGAGTCGATTCTCCTGCCGATTCTGAGTTGATCGGTATTACTTTTATGGGGTCTTACTTATATTTACAACCTGGCCGAACAGGTTTTAGAATTCCATGCGCTTCAATCTTCTGCGATATTCTCCAATTTCGTAGGCCAAGCCTTGAAAGATTTTTTTCTACTTGGTCTTTCCATCGAAGTTTTGGACATCCTCTTCTTACATTAAGGTGTCCGTTTTTATTATAATTTTATCTTTTTCATTGTAATTGTTTTCTCCAGAAGTGTGTTACTAGCCCGACGTCCACATATTTTTATAGTTCTCATGGGAGAACTCGCTATTTTAACAGGTGTTAAGGTAGCTAACTAGGTGATACCCCGAGAAGGAGTAAGGAATAGACCAAGATTAGTATTGACTTACCAAATTATGAACAATAGAAAAATGTGTCAGACATATTTTTCTACAGAAAATGTGTCACAGACATATTGTGATTTACTTGTTATCCTTGACTCCCAGTGGAGCATAGGGCCTGTGATTTGGTCTACTTTTAATAAGAAATAATACAAGAATAAGGTGGTGGTCAAAACATATATATTTAAGATAATTATAAAACAATTTGGTTTGATGCTGATGGGTGTGAACACCACGATTGTGTAGCGACAAGGAGAGTAGTATGAGCGACTTATTCCTCTTTAGCAGCAGTACTTTTTTATATTTAATCATGTTTCGTGGATCTTGAGTCTAAACAGGCCAAGGTATTTTGACGCGTTAACCATTTTTATGCGTTAAACTCTTGCAATAGTTCTAATTAAGGCAGAGCTAACTCCAAACCCACTTGCATTTCTGATGATCTCCCAAATATGTAAATATATTCCGTTTGCAATACCAGGCCACGGTAAAAGTTACGATCCTGAAATGTTTAGAAGCATATTGTTATATTTATCAATCTAGGCACAATAACTATTTAAAATTACCAATAATTTTCTATTAACAAAAATTTTCAAAAAAATATTTTTAAAATAAAGAAAAATGTGTTTATGTTTATATTTTTTGACAGGTGAGGTGAGCTTTTACCCATGTTGAATTCACACAGATCCTATATGTGTGAACTAACTAAACTTAATCATTACACTAAATTTTAATTTCACAGCTGATAACATACTATGTTATACTATGTTACGAACCAAAATTTTAAAAGCTTTTTCTTGTTTCACTCAAAAAAAATTTCAAAGACCAAAAATTCAATTTTTTCGTAAGTTGACGTACAATTTGAAAAAATTGTAGTTTCAAAAACAGGCTGATAATTAAAAGCCCATACTAAAAAAATTAACACTTTCGCAAATTTCTATGATTTCAAATACCGGGTAAGGCAAAACGGTTCTAGATATCGACATAATTTTGGTTTAGTTTTTTCTCTCATTTATTGTTGTTGTATCAGTGGAAAGATACTTTACAATTTATAATTGTTGTTGAACAAAATTTTCAAAAAATTCAAGAATAATTTTTGAAACTGACCGGTCGGTCGCTACCTAAGAAAAATTATAATTTTCTAATATGAAAAAACTAAGTAAATTTGATTATATTTTGACATATGGCTTTATAATTGTTAATCATGTCTTTTTTTGGAATGTCTTTAGTAAAATGTATATTTTTTGTTGTATATCTTAAGGCATGTCGTCAAGGACACTCATTTTCGGAGAAAAACTGCAATGACTCCAAAGCTACTTCATTAATTTTTTATTTTGAGAACATTAAGCAAATTTGCTTTAGTTATCATTTATATTCCATTATGTTTTTATAAAAACTAGATTCTTATTGGTTGAAATTTTGGCAAAAAAAAAAAAAATACTGCCATTTATCTTTCATAACATATATTTGGGGGAGTCAGATGTCGCAATTTTGTAAATTTTAATAAATCCAAAATTTTCCTTGATATCTTGAAAAACTAAGCGATTTTGACTAATTTCTCTTAACGGCCATCCAAATTAATTTTGTTGGCTTTCACAAATTTTCTGAAATTTCTATCCAAAAATTGTCCTGCTGTTAGACAATAAATTTATTTAAGCTCATGCTAACGTCTGTCTGTCTGCACAACATGCTAAATTTTTGTTTAAAATTTTGAATGTTTAAAAAACATTTATCATTAAATAATATGACAATGTCGAAAAGCTCTAAAACGGCCAGTTAATGAGTGGCGGAATTGTTGTTAATCTATTGGCGGTGGCCACCAGAAACTATCGCATGATTACCAAATATTAAAAATCAACAAATTCCAAAAGTGCAAATTTGTGGAAATGTTAGTGGTTTAATAAAAATGACAACAACTGAAAGAGAGAAAGGAAAAAAAACAATTATCATGTTGTTAACAACAACAATAAAAGTTTCAGATGTTTAGTAGGGGGAGTCATAAGCTATTTTAAGATCACTAAGTATTTTAGGAGTATACTTCAGGCTTGGAAAAAAGAAATATGATATTTGAAAAACTATAAAATTACACAATAATTCCTAAACGAATAATAAAATTACCAAAGGCTTAAAGTTAGAACTTTGTATGGAAAATTCTATTTATAAGCTTGTCATATCTTTATTTTTTGTTTATGAATTAGGGGTTTAGTTTTAATTCTTATAAAAATAAGAAATTTTTGAAAAATTTCCTATAAAAATAAGAAATTTTTGAAAAATTTCCTATAAAAATAAGAAATTTTTGAAAAATTTCCTATAAAAATAAGAAATTTTTGAAAAATTTCCTATAAAAATAAGAAATTTTTGAAAAATTTCCTATAAAAATAAGAAATTTTTGAAAAATTTCCTATAAAAATAAGAAATTTTTGAAAAATTTCCTATAAAAATAAGAAATTTTTGAAAAATTTCCTATAAAAATAAGAAATTTTTGAAAAATTTCCTATAAAAATAAGAAATTTTTGAAAAATTTCCTATAAAAATAAGAAATTTTTGAAAAATTTCCTATAAAAATAAGAAATTTTTGAAAAATTTTCCTATAAAAATAAGAAATTTTTGAAAAATTTCCTATAAAAATAAGAAATTTTTGAAAAATTTCCTATAAAAATAAGAAATTTTTGAAAAATTTCCTATAAAAATAAGAAATTTTTGAAAAATTTCCTATAAAAATAAGAAATTTTTGAAAAATTTCCTATAAAAATAAGAAATTTTTGAAAAATTTCCTATAAAAATAAGAAATTTTTGAAAAATTTCCTATAAAAATAAGAAATTTTTGAAAAATTTCCTATAAAAATAAGAAATTTTTGAAAAATTTCCTATAAAAATAAGAAATTTTTGAAAAATTTCCTATAAAAATAAGAAATTTTTGAAAAATTTCCTATAAAAATAAGAAATTTTTGAAAAATTTCCTATAAAAATTAGAAATTTTTGAAAAATTTCCTATAAAAATAAGAAATTTTTGAAAAATTTCCTATAAAAATAAGAAATTTTTGAAAAATTTCCAATAAAAATAAGAAATTTTTGAAAAATTTCCTATAAAAATAAGAAATTTTTGAAAAATTTCCTATAAAAATAAGAAATTTTTGAAAAATTTCCTATAAAAATAAGAAATTTTTGAAAAGTTTCCTATAAAAATAAGAAATTTTTGAAAAATTTCCTTTAAAAATAAGAAATTTTTGAAAAATTTCCTATAAAAATAAGAAATTTTTGAAAAATTTCCTATAAAAAAATAAGAAATTTTTGAAAAATTTCCCATAAAAATAAGAAATTTTTGAAAAATTTCCTATAAAAATAAGAAATTTTTGAAAAATTTCCAATAAAAATAAGAAATTTTTAAAAAATTTCCTATAAAAATAAGAAATTTTTGAAAAATTTCCTATAAAAATAAGAAATTTTTGAAAAATTTCCTATAAAAATAAGAAATTTTTGAAAAATTTCCTATAAAAATAAGAAATTTTGGAAAAATTTCCTATAAAAATAAGAAATTTTTGAAAAATTTCCTATAAAAATAAAAAATTTTTGAAAAATTTCTTATAAAAATAAGAAATTTTTAAAAAATTTCCTATAAAAACAAGATTTTTAAAAAATTTTTTATAAAAATAAGAAATTTTTGAAAAATTTCCCATAAAAATAAGTAATTTTTGAAAAATTTGTCTATCAAAATAAATAATTTTTTAAAAACTTCCTATAAAAATGTGAAATTTTTGAAAAATTTTCTAGAAAAATAATTAAAAATTTTTAAATTTTAAATTTTACAAAAATAGGAAATTTTTGAAAAATTGCCTATAAAAATTAGAAATCTTTAAAAAAACTTCCAAACAAATAAGTAATTTTTGAAAAAAATTTTATAAAAATAAGACATTTTTGAACAATTTCCTATAAAAATAAGAAAATTTTTTAAAAATTTCCTATAAAATAAGAAATTTTTGAAAAATTTTTTTATTAATATAAGACATTTTTGAAAAATTTCCTTTAAAAATAGAAAATTTTTGAAAAATTTCTTTAAAAATAGGAAATTTTTGAAAAATTTCCTTAAAAAAAAGAAAATTTTTGAAAAATTTCCTTTAAAAATAGGAAATTTTTAAAAAAATTTCTTTAAAATTTTTGAAGAAATTTTTGAAAATTTTCCTACAAAAATAGAAAACTTTTGAAAAATTTCCTACAAAAATAGAAAATTTTTGAAAAATTTCCTATAAAAATAGAAAATTTTTGAAACATTTCCTATAAAAATGGAAAATTTTTGAAAAATTTCCAATAAAAATAATAATTTTTGAAAAATTTCCTATAAAAATAGGAAATTTTTGAAAAATTTCCTATAAAAATAAGAAATTTTTGAAAAATTTCCTAAAAAAATAACAAATTTAAAAAAAATTCTCAAAAATATGAAATTTTTTACAAATTTCCTTTAGACAAATAAAAAATTTTTGAAAAATTTCCTACAAAAATAAGAAAATTTTAAAAAATTTCTTATTCAAATAAAATTTTTTTTAAAAAATTTCTATAAAAATATGAAATATTTAAATAATTTCTTATAAAAATAAGAAATTTTTGGAAAATTTCTTAAAAAAAAATCAGAAATTGTTGAAAAATTTCTTTAAAAAAGTCAGAAATTTAAAAAAAAAAAATAAGAGATTTTTTTTTACATTTTAATTAATACGTAAATGTGAGCCCAGCTAATACCTACACATGTAGTTGTATTAACCCAGCTAGCAATTTGGAGATTGTTGACGATAATATCAGCAAAATGAGTCTTTTAGGATTCGTATAGATGATCTAAAAAGATTCCAAAAAGACTCTTTAAAACGCTTAGAAAACGACTAGTTTACAAAAGCACAAACAATTCTTGCAGAATGTGTGCAGTCAAAATCTTATCGTGCAAGCGATCCTAATACGACTGTTTTTTATGTTATTTTAATCAGTTTGGTAATCAAAAAAGACCACAAAAAGTTTCAGAAAATACCTTAAAAGCTACTTTTTGAGAGCAGAACCTGTGCAATCAGTTTGGTCATCAAAAAAGTGCACAAAAAGACTGATAGCCGCTTAGCAAGCGACTAGTTAAAAATAGCACAAAAAAATCTAGTAAAATGTGCGTAATATAACTATTTTTAGGTGATAACAAAATGCCATCATAGTTTCTTATTTAACAGCTTTTAACTGGTCTTTGCTAAAATATTGGGTTTAAGTGAGTGTTTTTTATATGAAAGCTAAAATCTTTTAAAATTTGATAAACTAATCAAAAGTTGCATAAAACTTCCCTATTTCAAATTTAGTTGTCATACCTATTAGAATTGTATTCAATTTATCCGCATTAATGTGTTTCCCGGGGCGGGGTTATATGGGAGCTCTAACTAAATTTGAACCGATTTTGTCCATTTTTAACACAAAAGTTTTTCAAGATATCCAAAATACTTTTGTAAAATTTTGGCCCTCTAGCTCTTTTCGTTAAGGCGCTATCGTGCTTTTATCTGACGGACAGACGGATATAAACAACCTTTTCTTTTTGTATTTTTGTGTTTCTGTAAGTTTTTTATGTGGGAGTTATGGTCAAATGATGACAAAATTGTGACAAAATTTTGCACACTGGCTGGCATTGACATCCTTGTGCTTAATTTAGTTTTTCTAGCTCTTCTAGTTAAGGAGCAATCACGATTTTATCAGACGGGCAGATGGACAGAAACCCCCTTTTCTTTTTGAATTTTTGTGTTTCCATAAGTTTTTTATATGGGAGCTATGGTTAAATGGTGACCGATTGCGACAAAATTTTGCAAAACTATCTTGTGCCAAACTTAGTGGTTGTATCTGTTATACTTTTAGATTTGTTGGCATTTAAGTGTATTTTGGGTGAAATTTAGGCTGTTTTCGTAAGTTTTTTGTATGGGAGCTATGGCTAAATAAGAACCGATTTTGATAAAATTTTATATGCTGTCTAGGGCTTATGTAAAACTTCTTTATACAAAATTTTATCATCATAGCTGTTATAATTTGTCATTTATTAACAAATAAGCGTTTAGCCTAGACGAGGTTATACGGGAGCTATGGTCAAATGTGAACCGATTTTGCCTAATTTCAATACCAAAATTTTCTCAGATATGGGGAATAGCTTTGCTAAGTTTCAGTGAGCTAGCTCCTTTCGTTTAGGCGTTATCGTGATTTCAACAGACAGACGGACATCGCTCACTCGTCTTAGAATTTCATAAGAATTCAGAATGTATATCGTTTTTGATTTTTGAGCCAATATTAAAGAAATTAGAAACGGAATGACAATCTCAATATACCCCCCATTGCTTTTTGGGTATAAAAAGCTTTATTGTTTTTTTTTTTTAACAAATCTAGCATAATGTGTGCAGTCATATTCTAATCAGCAAAACTAGTCATTAATTACTCTTTTTGAAGAGTCGCATGAAGGGTACCAATTTCTCACACAAAAAGATCATTTTTGACTCATAAGTGATATCATAAATGATCATTATAATCGTGCAGTGATGTCAAAAAAAGACTAATATTTGATTAAAATGTTCCAAAAATGCTAACTGGGAATATTTAAAAAACCTAAATGCCTGTGTAAATGTGAGTGTTTGAATTTCCTGACAGTTTTAGTTAGTATTTGTTATTTTTTTTTTTCGCTCATTTTTTTATTTGGTTTATTGCACACAGGACATGCTTTGTTCTGTTATTTTGAATATTAGTACAATATCATTTTTTTTCTCCGACATTTTGTTGGTTTAGAGGAAAATTAAAATATAAAATACCACAAAAATAAAAAAAATTGCAAAAAAAAAAATCTAAAACCGAATGCAGAACAACAATTTTTGTAAATGAATGTTTTGGTTTCACGACACATTTTACTTTGTTCTCATTTTTCGCCATAAATGGGAGGGGATCTCTGATGAAATCCAGCTACTGTTTGCCCAAAGTGGTAGGGCGTTGCTTGTGCTACAAAAGTCTAAATAGATTTTTTTCCATAAGCGTTGTATTAATAATTAATCCATGTAAATATTAATAAAAAAAAATTACTTACACAAAAAATTCAAATAAACAAAAAAATATTAATACAGAGTTGGAGGTCATATGGCGGTAATAGCTATAACTTGTAAGTGCATAAGCAGCAAATGATGGACAGTGGGCTTGATTCATCTCCTTATATAACACAGCTTTACAAAATTTAAGGAAAGGGTATTATAAGTTTGCGCTGATTTATATAACGCATAGAAATATTTGTCTTATACCTATCTTTTAGTATACCAATAGGCTTAGAATCACTTTCTGAGTCGATTTAGCGATGTCAGTCCGTCCGTCTGGCCGGCTGGACCCCCATGTAAACAATGTATTCAAAGTACAGGTCGCAATTCTAAAGATAATTTGATGAAATTTGGCACAGATCATGTTTTTGATAGTGGGACGATAGCTATTGAAATTCGTCGAAATCAATCTATTATTTATTGTACCTCCCATAGGTCCCACTTCCCGGAATTGATATATTGGCCATAAATATCAATATTTTTTTATAAAATTTACAACAAATACTGCTTATATAAACCTTAAAATCGGTTTACATTTGACCATAGCTCCCACACAAACTTTTCTGTCAAAACGCACTAAATGAGATAAAAATCACTAAAACGCTCGTAAATCTGAAGATAATGACATAATTTTTGTGAAAGCTGTAATCAATTTGCCAAATTTCAAAGTAATCGCTCCACATTTGACACTAGCTTTCCTAAAAGTCCAAATGACGAAAACAGCTTAAATATATAATTTTGAGAAAATGTTTGTATGATGGCAAAATTTAGCAAATATTTGTCTTCATTCACAAAAAAGAAAAACCTTTCGTTCCCAAATATTGACTCTATAAATTCATAATCAAGTGCATAGTTTACGACAAAATTTATTTATTTTAAGTGGCGCCATCTGTCGAAAATTAGTCGCACCAACTTAGAAACCTTCACAGCCCATGCACAACAACTTTGCTTAAGATCATTACATAATCAAGTGCATAGTTTACGCTTTAATTTGTTTATAACAATTTTCAGTGGTTTCATTTAACGGGAATTAAGCGCAACAACTTAGAAGCCTCCGTCGACTTTGCTAAAGATAATACCATGATGAAATGCACAGTTTACGATTTTATTAATTTTGAGTGATTTTCCGTGGCGCCATCTGTCAAAAGCTGGTCATACCAACTTAGAAACCTTCGTCGGCGCATGCGCAACAACTTTGCTAAAGATCGTAGCATGATTAAATGCACAGTTTACGACTTAATTGATTTTAAGCAATTTTTAGTGGCGCCACCTGTCGGAACTTGGTCGTACCAACTTAGTAATGTCCGCTCATGCGCAAGAACTTTTTTTAGCATGATTCCAACATGATTAAATGCATAGTTTATTATTCTATAAAGGACATACAGACAGTCAAACATTCATTTTTGTATATGTGACATAAAGGAAGGGACCTAAGGGTATATTGCGTGTATAGAGAAAGGGACCTAAGGATCTCAGACCAATATTTATATTAAATACAAATTTATAATACTGTTCGCCGAATTGATCGGCCATTCTTTTTCGTGAAAAGTGACATATGTCTTCTGTGCTGCCCTATTCGTCTTTTCAAAAGAACATAATCTATTTAACTGAACTCTTAAGCGAAATGGAAAACGAGAATTATATTAACACTCATTTCTATTTCACCTATGACCAACTAATCGATTCAGTTAGACGAACTTATCCACCATTGTTTTTCCCTTTATGTTTTGTATTTCTATTCTTTATTGATCTACATATGTTCGTCTAACTGAATCGATCACATATGGTCATAGGTGAAGTAGAAATAAGTGTTAATATAATTCTCGTTTTCCATTTCGCTTAAGTCTTCAGTTAAATAGATGATCTTAACTACTGGCATCTAACAGTTGGTGATACAGTGTACTGATGAAGTCCGTAGCTGGACAGAAAATGCAGCATTCCACACTACTAAGTGTCACATAGTTTCTTCAGTATTCCTACTAATTAATAATCTAATTTAAAATCATAAAAATTAAAAAATAAATAATTTATGATATGAACCTGAGACCATTTCGAACTCACAACCTCCTACATAAAAATCTTGGTCCAAATAAAATTAATTTCTTTCAACTAAATACGAAATATTAAAAATGCTCTATAAAAAAGCGATATCATAAATTATTTTTTAGAAAATTAAATTTCAATGTTAATATCGCATATTTCTATAGGTCTTAAAACAACTTTTTTTTATATAAATTAAGATATTATTAATTTTCTCTTGAGAATTTTTCGATATTCTAAATTTTTATACCCACCATCAAAAAAGATGAGATTGTCATTCCGTTTGTAATTTCCTTAATATTGGCTCAAAAAACAAAAACTATATATATTCTGAGTCCTTATGAAATTCTAAGACGATTGAGCAATGTCCGTCTGTCTGTCCGTCTGTCTGTCTGTCTGTCTGTCTGTCTGTCTGTCTGTCTGTCTGTCTGTCTGTCCGTCTGTCTGTCTGTCTGTCTGTCTGTCTATCTGTCCGTCTGTCTGTCTGTCTGTCTGTCTGTCTGTCTGTCTGTCTGTCTGTCTGTCTGTCTGTCTGTCTATCTGTCCGTCTGTCTATCTGTCTGTCTGTCTGTCTGTCTGTCTGTCTGTCTGTCTGTCTGTCTGTCTGTCTGTCTGTCTGTCTGTCTGTCTGTCTATCTGTCCGTCTGTCTATCTGTCTGTCTGTCTGTCTATCTGTCCGTCTGTCTGTCTGTCTGTCTGTCTGTCTGTCTGTCTGTCTGTCTGTCTGTCTGTCTGTCTGTCTGTCTGTCTGTCTATCTGTCTGTCTGTCTGTCTGTCTGTCTGTCTGTCTGTCTGTCTGTCTGTCTGTCTGTCTGTCTATCTATCTGTCTGACTGTCTGTCTGTCTGTCTGTCCGTCCGTCTGTCTGTTGTTGGCACGATAAAACCTTAACGAAAGGATATAGTTCACTGAAATTTGGCACAAATATTCTTCATTTCTTGGAAAATTTTGGTATTGAAATCGAGCAAAATCGGTTCACATTTGACTATAGCTCCCGTATAACCTCGCCTACGCTAATCGCTTATTTGCTAATAAATAACAAACTATAATAGCTATGATGGTATATAGAAGTTTTGCATAAGCCCGAGGCAGCATATAAAATTTCATCAAAATCGGTTCACATTTAGTCATAACTCCCATACAAAAAACTTACGGAAACTGCCAAAATTTCACCTAAAATACACTTAAATGCCAATAAACTAAACTAAAACTATAACAGATATAATCACTAAATTTAGCACGAGGAGGTCTTATGTCAATGCCAACCAGTGTGCAAAATTTTGTCACAATCGATCACCATTTGACCATAGCTCCCATATAAAAAACTTATGGAAACACAAAAATACAAAAAGAAAAGGGGGTCCGTCAGATAAAAGCGCGATAGCGCCTTAACGAAAAGGGCTATAGCAACAAAATTTTACAAAAGGAAGTTCTATTTGAATGCCAGCCAGTGTGCAAAATTTTCTTCCAATCGGTTACTATTTGACCGTAGCTCCCATATATAAAACTTAAGGAAACACAAAAATACAAAAGAAAAGACGGTTTATGTCCGTCTTTCCGTCAGAGAAAAGCGCGATAGCTGCTTAACTACAAGAGTAAGAGAGACAAAATTTAGCAAAAGTACTTTCTATATGTTATAGAAAATGTGTGC